>JACEEZ010003360.1:0-10000 GCA_016584305.1 Chionoecetes opilio
ACAACTTGTCTATGCAGAAAAATCAATACTTCTACATTTAATATAACTTCTTACCTAATTGTGTATTGAAATCAAATCTAGAACACTACAATTGCTCTAAATTCTATGGATTCCGTAATATGTTATACTAAAAAGTAGCACAAGCCTATAACTTCGTACAAGCCTATGTACCAAACCTATTGGTGCAATGATTTATGAACTCAGTTTTCTTTTTTTTCTCTATAGATAATTATCCTATGCAATTGTTCGCTCCTATTTACAATATTTAAAAACTACTGTCAGAACAGAAGCATTAATTTTTGCTCCTGAAAATGCAGGTTTCTTTTCACAATAAACAGTTTCAAAGGCGGCCGTTATGGACTATTTTACTATCATTAGGTACAGCTTGTAGAACAATGAAAGACCAAACTATTTGTGTTACTTTGATATTGGTACATTTTTATGAATATTTTTTTTCGAAAAAAAGTTTTTTTCATTTTCCCACTAATATTAATATTTTGTGATTATATGGAAAAGTTGCATATATATGCTTTATTCCTCATTTCTTCCTGAATTTTTTGTTTTTTTTAATTTTAAATGAATAGAATCAATAAATATACAAGGGCTCTGAACACTTTTGAAGACAGACAATTTAATTAACATGGGGAAACGCGATTTACAAAGCCCCCTTAACAAACACATCACCCAGGTGGCACAGGAAAGGGCGGGGAACATGGCTTACTATAGCAGCCTGTTCTTCTGTTTTTCTGAGCACAAACTCTCGAGTGTTTTCCCATCTTGTTGGAGAGGCGAGCAGAGTTGGTGCCCTCTGTAGCTGTGGGTCCTGGGGTATTCAAAGCCTGGACATTTTGAAATAAACTTGTCATATAATATTCAAGTAAAATGTTTAAGTAATGATAGTAAGAAACAAATATACTGTTACTTAGATATAAAAAAGGCTTAATTTAAAATATATATATTTTTGCACTTGAACTATGAATATTACAATAATGTATGTGCATGACGTTTAAGATTGCTGATATTATGACTAGGAGTGATGATCTGTCACAACTGAACTTAAAATGCAGTAAATCACGATTAAATAAAAAAATCGCACCTTGAAAAAATTATCATCCAAATTCTGATCTGGACTGGACAGCCTTCTGAGGTATCCAAGACAGCCTGCTCCGTGATCTCGAACACCAGACTATTTCATGGCATCCACATTTTCAGGGTTGAAAAGGAGGACTACAGGCAGCTTGAAGAGGGGTTGGATTGATGTGGCCATCAAAAAGTTTGTAATCAAAGAGGGAGAAGAAAGACCCTGGCTTTGAAACCCTTTAGTCTCTTATCACTAAGAGGGTTCTCCAGGAGGTACTCAAACAATGGCCGAGCATATTTGAATGGCTTAGCCTTCCATGCCCGGAGGCTGTCCCGGAGTACATATAGAGTAGGAAGCAAGACTCCCATGTAGACCTTCTTCTCCATTTGTAGTTTGTTGAGGCTTGTCACCACTGGCTTCATCATAGTGAGGTACTTGTTGATAATATCTTTATAAACCTGGTTGAAGGTGGCTATGCCATTTTGCATGCAGATCACGTTAATCTGGGCCAGTTTGGTATCGAGTACCTCACTGAGGACCGACACGAAGTCATAGAGGGAGTGCCAGCGAGTGACGTTTGGGGTCCTCAGCTTCCTGCCTAACTCCCTCTTGATGTTGGCTGCGGTGGTTGGCTTTAGCTCTGTTTGCGCCGCATAGCCTGGGCCTTCTCTTTAAACTTATAAGAATACACAAAAGCATATTATTTGAGAAACTACATTTATGATATCAAAATGAGATAATTATACAATTTAACTTATAAAATCAACTTAGTACTGTACGTTAGGGTAGAGCGAAAAATACTTTTTTTTTTAAATGACTCGGAATAGTTGGGAAATTGTGCCAATGTAACCCAAATTAAAGTTGCAAAAATTTCACGTGTCTAATCCAATATCTCCAGGTGCCCCAAGTCCTGATAAAATCTAAAATATGTAAGAATAAGAATATTTTCTTAAAAAAATAATTTGAATTTTCATGTTACTTTTATTAGATCGGAATAACGATAATATGCTGCAGAATGACCATAACAATATGCACAAAAAAGTATGAAACCAATCTATTAATATTTAAAGGTGGCCCAAACAATTAATTATAGCGGTGTGAAGGCAGAAATGCAGCTCTAACGTTGTTCTGCTGGAAGTGTGTGGGTTGATGCCTTCTTTATATTTTGAAGTGTATGGGGCACTCCAATCTATCTTAGTATAGTGTTGGAATAATTAAATTCGAATCAAACAAAAATATTCAATGTATTAAAAAAAAACTTTTTCGAATAAATCTAGATTTTTCACCCCTCTGGGGCACCTCAAAAAATCTGCGTAGAAAGTTTGTACAAAATGTATATTCAAAAGCATTGTTCGTGAACACTTTTCATGCAATTCCGACAAAATATTCAGGAAAAAAATATATTTTGATATATTATGATAATTCAATTTTTTTTTGTCATAAAACCAAATCTTTGACATCTTGTGGGCACCTTAAAAAAATTTCGTCTCGACTTCAATTTTTTTTTTACGTGAATATAGCTCCATTTCGCACAATTCCCCCACTATTCCAAACGAATCAAGAAAAAGTTGCAAAACGGTCATTTTAGCTTCACCCTACTGTGCGTGTGTGCGTGCGTGCGTGCGTGCGTGCTGCGTGCGCGCGCGCGCTACCACATGCCTCCAATGTAGTATTCCCTTGTGCCTTCATTCCTGTTCCGGACTTAACTTTCTTTTTACTTTTTCAGGATGTGTCGCTGGAAACTAGCGCTACGGAGATAAGGATCACAGTAAATCGTGCTGATGACGATAAGAGCATTAGCATTACTGGCGCGGAAGAGCGTGGTGTTTGGGGCAGCAAAGTTGAGTTCGTTCTCTCCTGCCTCTCCTTTGCTGTTGGATTGGGCAACATATGGCGCTTTCCATACCTCTGCTACCGTAACGGGGGAGGTGAGTGCAAGATGCTGGAATGTGAAAAAAATGAAGATTTATGTGGTATTATATAGCTCAATCAATCATAATCATGGTCACCTGACTAATTGGGACTAGGGTCTTTGAAATCGTTCAGTATGGAGTAATAGCAATGTTTTCTTCCATTCCAGGGGCATTCCTCATTCCGTACGCGATCATGCTTATGATAACTGGCCTACCGCTCTTTTTCTTTGAGCTTAGTTTAGGTCAGTTCGGGAGGGAAGGTCCCATCACTATTTGGAAGGTGGTGCCACTCTTCCAGGGCGTCGGTATTGGAATGTTCATAATTGCCTTTTTCATCGCCCTCTACTACAATGTTATCATCGCATGGGCCTTCTTTTACCTTTTCTCCTCCTTCACGGCCGAACTGCCATGGCAATCCTGTGACCACTGGTGGAACACGGACGCTTGCAAAAGGTTAGCAGTGTTGAGTATCGTGTTTGCTCGATGAGAGAGAGAGAGAGAGAGAGAGAGAGAGAGAGAGAGAGAGAGAGAGAGAGAGAGAGAGAGAGAGAGAGAGAGAGAGAGAGAGAGAGAGAGAGAGAGAGAGAGAGAGAGAGAGAGAGAGAGAGAGAGAGAGAGAGAGAGAGAGAGAGAGAGATTCTGCATCATACTTATTTTTCAGGTTTGACACCAAGAATTGCACCGCCCATGAAGGCATCATGTCATCAAATGGCACATGCTACAGCAAGTTACAGGTGAATTCATCTGATTGGGATAAGCTTAACCAGACGGCGCTAGGAATGAAGCTACCCGCCGACGAGTTCTTCCAGTAAGTGCAACCTACTGATAAAACATCGGAAGTTCAACTTGTTGGAGATCATCGTATACGATTGATTGATAATAAGATCAATTAGATCATGCTCGTATTGTGAACAAAAGTTCGCCCACACCCCAAATCGGTGTCAGTATCTTTCGGTTCTGAGGAGTGGGACTGAAGACATTTGAGAGCCTCCATAGGTGTCAGAACGTTTGAACACCAAAGTTACGAATGGTCGTCAGTTACGTCAGAGAGAGAGAGAGAGAGAGAGAGAGAGAGAAGAGGAGGAGAGAGAGAGAGAGAGAGAGGAGAGAGAGAGAGAGAGAGAGAGAGAGAGAGATATTCAGATTCAGATTCAATACTTTTATTCACAAATGAAGTACAGTTGTGAAAAAGACTGTTTCATAAGAACAGTCTTATCTCAGTATACATATGATGAGCTGGTAAAGGGTAAAAAAAAAAAAAAAAAAAAGAAGGACATCGATATGAGGGGCAGAGTCGTTGAGTTATAATAATCTAAACACAATATGGGCCAAGAGAAATATTATGACATTCATGTTTACCCTACACGATTTACGACAGGGCACAGAGTTCAGATCGCACAGTCAGGGAGGGTGGGGAGAGGATGAGTTATAGGCGCACTTAGGCACAGAATGGGAAGGGCGGTTGGATGGCAGGCGGGCACTCCCAGGGGGAAGGGCGGGGGGGCGTCAAGCCGACCGGGCGCTGAGCGAGGCAGGAGTCAGTTTACTTTCCCCATCAGTCGTCCGTCGGCCTCCCTTACCCCGGGATTTTTTGGGCGCCATGGGGGGAGGGGGGGTGACAAGAGGGTCCAGGGTGTCTATATCCATAGTCAGCAGGGCGTCGTCAGAGGCTACATCTCGGCGTCGCCTTGAACCAAGAGTGTCTTGTATCGTTCGGGTCATCTCTGTCAGCATTTCCTTTAGGCTCAATATCTCTCCTGTCACGCTCACCATGTCGCTTCGAGCGGTCGCCATCACACCCTTCAAGGCTGCCACCTCCCCCTTCAATTCTTGGAGAGAGACTATTTGGGCACGCAAATTAGCACACTCTTCCTGGTAATGGACCTGCGCCTCCTGTAGCATCTTCATCTCGTTCATCAAAGTCAAAATAGCCTCAGAATCGCTGAAGGAGGCAACATCGCCTTCAGCGACCTGTGGGGGGGAGGGGGAGCAGCCACCCCGCGGGGAGAGGGAGGAGAGGGGGTGACTTGGTGACAGGCTTGGGCAGACTGCGGACGGCTAGGGTGGGGGAGGGAAGGGTCCGAAGGAGGGAGCAGCAGCACGGGTAGATCAGCTAGCATCGGCGAGGAGGGGGGGGGGGCAGCCAGGCCCGCCCCATCCGAGGGAGGGACGGGTAGGCTGCATAGTCTTGGCTTGACGGCGGGGGGTTAACTGCGGCAGGGAGCAGAGGCGATGCAGGCTTCCAAAAGCGGTGGGCATCGGGCCTCACAAGGCACTTCACACTCCAAGCATTATGCTCCAGGGAGCAATTGGGGCACCGGAGGGTGATGGATTCCCCATTGATAATGCGATCCTAGTAAAGCTTAGTGTCATGCCTCCCCGAGCAAAAACCACAGCGCACGTAGCTATTGCATTGCCATTCGCGGTGGCCCCATCGCTGGCACTTCCCACAAAATGCAGGCTTTCCGATAAATCTCTCCACACTGCATGGCCTCACCCCAGGCAGGGCGATCATCGATGGCGGGTCACCCATCCACATCGCAGTCACACGGGACACAGGCACCATCATGTCGGATCGAGAATCCCAACGTCGTCCGTCCCTTCGAGCCCAGAGGACGCCTGGATGATCCTCGAGGTGGTGAATGGGCATGAAGGCTGGGTAGTTCCTTATATTCACCTTGACCTGTCGGTTTTCCTCCGTGGCCTCGGTGAGTCTCATGACGTTGCCGCGAAGAGGGTGGCCCACTTTCGTTAGGAACTGAGCAGTGTCACTGTCCCCCGTGACTGCCATTATAGACGTGGTTGTCATCTTAGGAGTAACAGATAGGTTGCGATGTTTGCTAGCAACTTCCGCTAGCCAGATTGACCTGTCCGTAGGTGACACTCCAACCGGGAAAAAAAGACGATACAGCTTGTCAGGGGCGGGGGAGACGACGGCGGCAGCAGCACAGGCCCCTTCGGGAGTAGGATTGCCATGGTCGTCACCGCTACGTTTGTTCTTTTTCTTGGTATTACAGACAAGGTCAAAGCCGTCAGAGGCATCGCTATTCTCATCAAGAGCCTCCCAGACAGGGCCACGCTTGTTGCCCGGCATGGTGCCGGAACGGGAGGGGAATAGCGCACAACCTTACCGTGGCGAGGGTGCAGCGCAACTGGGGAGAGAGAGAGAGAGAGAGAAGAGAGAGTAAACAGAAAAAGACAGAAGGAAACTGACGGTGTGAACAATAAATACACAAACTGGATAACTTTCTAGGGGTAGGCAGACAGATACCTGCCGCCATGGTGAAACACCCCCGGAGAGGTACTGACGTGGGAGGGGGGGGGGGGGGAGGGGGCTCTTCAGACTTATCATTGACACTCCCGTGTCTTTTCTGACCGCATCATTTAGTGTCTCAATAGCTGCATCCGGATATTAAACTAGGATATTAAACTAACCGTCTTCGATATAGGATGGTATTGTACCAGAATATATTTTTTTGGGGTGTACTAGAAATCACATTTTGTTTGAAATGATTAGTATACAGAATGATCACATATATATATCAGGGCCGAAGTGATTATCAATTAATATTACCAAACCTTAGAAATGTGGGGGAAGCAAAATCAAGAAGTATGATTACCCCGAATATATTTACACACAAATAAATAAATAATAAATGGCTAGCCGCCAAATAAGTCACTCAATCAACGTCTGCAATGATGCAGGGGTAATGTCACCCTAAGAACTCCCTCGAACGCCGTTTGAAGAGAGGTGAATCGTCAGCACCGTAGGATAACTCTACTTACAGCGTGGAGCGTTGACTGGTAAGCGGGACAGTGAAGGGCCACTGGAAGAATGCCCACGTCTATGGTATGGCCTTCTAGAGATGAGAACAGCAGCTTGTTAGTAGAGGTGTTGTTGGAGTGGAGAGCTATGGCTGTCTGCTTTAATCGTGGCGGCGAGGCTCCGTCATCAACTTGCGTAGAGTACCCCCCTTACCCTGGGAGAGGGGCTGGAAGTGTTGACGTGGAGAGTCGAGTAGCTGCGCTTGAAGCTCCGAAGCACGCCGCTTAGTGAAGGTGAAAGTGGTAATCACCGTTACCGGGACGATGGAGGTGTAGTTCAGGTGTAGTTCCTCACAATATATATAATATATATATATATATATATATAATATATATATATATATATATATATATATATATATATATATATATATATATATATAATACTAATTCAAAACACACATATAGAAACTCGGAATCCCGGGATCTCCAACACACGTAGGTGGATGTCAGTTAAAACTCCCTTTACACATTCCATAATGAAACGCGATAGTGCCACTAATTGAATTATTGACGCTAGCGTGAAATTTGATCACGATAGCCTCACAACAATGTCACGCTGCCTGTAAATATGTGTCATGACGGTCGTAAGATGGTCACGATGGAGTCATGATAACTGTAAGACTAGTCACAAATGGAAAATTAATGGTCATCTTGTCGTCACGATAAAGCCACGATAACCACGATAGTGCCATGACGGTGCCATGAACGTATGACGATAGCGTCAAGAGCTAGCAACATGCTCCACACGGCGGTAGGTGTTGGTGATGGAGAAGGAAGGGGGGATAGAGAGAAAGGTGGGAGAAACAGAGGTGGGTGTTGGTGATGGAGATGGGGAGGGGAAACGGGGAAGGTGTTAAAGGTGGAAGGTGATAAAGAAGGGGATTTTAGTGTTGGTGGGGAAACGGTGGGGGGGTTGATGGAGTAGGGGGAGGTGGGGATTTGGGTGGTAAAACGGGGGTGGGTTGTTTTGATGGAGTACGGGGTAGTGGTGGTGGTGGGGATGTGAATGGTTAAACGGGGGTGGCGAGTGGGTGGTATCACCACGTGGTGATGTAGGGGGTGAGGAGTCGTGGGTTGGTGGTATCACCACGTGGTGATGTAGGGGGTGCAGAGTCGTGGGTTGGTGCATCATCAACACCCACCTCCCACTCATCACCACGTGGTGATAGAGTGGGAGGTGGGTGTTGATGATGCAGAAAGGGGGGGAGGTAGAGATGAAGGCGGTCGTGACGTTTTTTTGTCGTAAAGATCGATACGATACGACGATCACGATAGTGTCACGAAGCTGCTACATAGATATCGATAGCGTCACGTTAAACTTACGATAGCGTTGCGTTGGGTACAAAAATCGGAGAGCTTTCCGATTTTTTAGTGTATGCACAAACTTTTCGTGGCCTCGGCTGAGTGCGTTAATAAAGAGTGTCACGATCGGTCACGATGGACCCATAACCAGGACCATGACGGAGCTGCACATTGCATTGTTGGCGCTATCGTGGTTCCATTATGGAATGTGTGAAGGGGGCTTTATGTTATATACGTACTATTTTATTGTGAAAAGTATCAATCAATCAATCATTGGGGGCATACGCCGGGGGGCGCGTCGCCTCGCCCACCCTACGACGCCACTCCCGGGGGTCACCACGCGCGAGTTCCCATGCAGGCTCCTTTCCCATACCAAGCAGCTCTCGACAAGAAACATCAACTTGCCCCAGCCACGAGCCTTGTGGGCGCCCCCTTGGCCTCCTCCACGCCGGATTGTCTCTTACAGATACAACCCGATGGGAAGGATCGGTTTCAGGGTAGCGTGCCACATGCCCATCCATATAGCCGAAGTTGGCGCTGACGGACTATGCAGGTAATAGGCCTCGATTCAGTCTCACGGTGCAATCGCTGATTTAACACGTAATCATCCCAGCGATACCCCATGATTCTGCAAAGACACTTATTACCAAAGGCATTGATTCGTCTCTTCAAGTCACTATTTAGTGTCCATGTCTCACAACCATAGAGTAAGACAGGGATCACAAGCGACTTGAAGATCCGGATCTTTGTCCTCCTGCACAGGTACCGACAACGCCAAATACTCATGCTGAGCGAGTCCATAACACCGTGGGCTATGCCAATCCGCCGTAAGACTTCTTGACGTGACCCGCCGTCATTATGGACTGCGCTACCAAGGTATGTAAAACTTTCCAAGATCTCAATGTCCTCGCCACACGCATGAACAGACTGTACTGCTTCATCTAGTAAGTCTCCAAATACCTGGACCTTGGTCTTGAGCCAGGAGACCTCAAGTCCCAAAGGCTTTGCCTCCTCGTGCAGCGCCTCGAGAGCCATCACCAGGACCTCCAGCGACTCAGCAAAGATTACTGCATCATCGGCAAAAACAAGATCAGTGATCTTGGTGTTGCCGACGGATGCTCCACAATCACTTTGATCTACAACCTTGTCCAATACCCAGTCCATACAAGCGTTGAAAAGTGATGGGGCAAGGACGCACCCTTGCCTCACTCCTGTATTCACAGGAAAGAAGCTGGATACACCTGCCCCACACTTCACAGCACTCTCAGTCCCAGAATACAGACCAGTTATCAAACCAATAGTCCTTGCAGGAATCCCTCGAAGTCGCAGAAGATCCCAGAGTGACTCACGATGCACTGAGTCAAACGCCTTCTTGAGATCAACATAGGCTGCAAGCATCCCCTGTCGAAACTCACGTCGGCGTTCCACCAGGCCACGAAGCGCTAGGATACGGTCCGTTGTTGACTTACCAGGCGTGAACCCAGACTGCTGAGGTCTCTGATGCTTCACCAGATGACTGCGAATTCGTGTCAGCAATAGATGGGCAAGCACCTTGCCTGGTACGCTGAGCAGTGTAATACCGCGGTAATTGTTGCAGTCCTGACGGTCCCCTTTCCCTTTCCAGATAGGGACGACCAGCCCCCTTTTTCAGTCAGGAGGAATGGTACCTGATTGCCACACGGCAGTCAGGACAGCATGCAACCCGCGGATCATGGCCTCACCCCCAGCTTTGAGGAGCTCCGCACTGATATTACAAACACCAGCTGCCTTTCCACCCTTCAACTTTGCTACAGCCTCTCTGACTTCGTCAAGAGAGGGTGCGGTTTCGTCAATGGGAGGATCGGCATCCACTGCCTGTAACCCAGTGGTGTGAAGG
>JACEEZ010003360.1:15000-30000 GCA_016584305.1 Chionoecetes opilio
AGACCAAATTACAATAGAAGAGCAACAACAACGTTTGTTTTCAGTTATGGGTGGCCCGCTCTGCCCCAAACCTCCCGGCCTGCTCAGCAAACATCCCGCTCCGCTTCGCACTGCCGTAGTTTTGATAAGTATTTATTTCTTGATATCATCGGCAAATAAATCAAACTCGACCTCTAACCTAACCTAATCGTTTCTGGGAGAAATCACTATTCGTTTAAACGGGGATGATTGAATTGACTCTGTATAAAAGAATATATTGATTTCCACCAAAGACTAGTGTCAAATTCATTCAAAACATATAAAAACTCAAGAAAACAATAATGTAGGTGAATTCTGGAGGTACAGTGGAACAAATTAGGCATTGACGCAGGGTTTTTACCAGTCAAATTATTTGTTTACATTGCAGACAAACATCACAGCCGCGAGATATTAAATTGAAAAATATGAGTCCTCACTTTCCCTATAACGTAAATATATACGAAAGATTTGCATGGAATTTCATTTATTCTTATTATTGACTGCAGAATCATGCATAAAAAGTGTTCAACAAGCTCGTTCAAAGAGATTTTCTTTTCCTCTAGCAATAGTGTCTCTTGCTTGAGAGAATCTCACAAGATCACTCCCAGCCAGCCACAGTTCGGAGATTCTCTCAAGGCCTTGATGAATATCTCTTCGAAGTTTCTCAAAACTGAGAGTGACGTCAGCTGATTGGGAAGAAATTAGTCAGATTTCACAAGACAAAAGGATGAATGTTGCCCCAGAGACCCACCTCTTTGTGCAGAGCTGAGGTCATTGCCTCTAGCATGGAGGCATATATTCCAAACACTATCTCTTAATCCAAAAGCCCGTAAATTTTTGCTTTGCTCAGCTTGTTCTCGTGAAGTCCAAGATAGAGAAACTGCTTACAAACAGTACCGTAATCATCCATCGTCTGAAACTCATACCCTTTATGTATCTGCCCGTAATCATGCCGAATCTATTCTTCAACTTGCCAAAAACTCCTTCATCAAAAGAATATGTCACAATATCTCTAATTTAATCTTTGCTCGAAACTTTTGGCACCAAACTTTTCAACGTCGTTTATTAAACGTCCAACTCAACAGGAACTAAGTGATTCACGGAGAGATGCCACTGAGCGCCTAACTTCTGATCTTTCTGTAATTTCTGCCTGGAGCAAAGCGAACCTTGTTTTGTTCAATGCCTCAAAAACCCAATTTCTTCACCTATCTACTCGACAAAACCTACCAGATAGCTATCCCCTCTTGTTTAATGACACTCAACTATCTCCTTCTACAAAGAACATTCCTGGACTATCCTATACTAAAAATCTGAACTGGAAATCTCACATCTCATCTCATCTCATTTTTTTTCTCGCTCCCAGTTGCTTGCTCTCTACAGGGGCCTTATCCTCCCATGTATGAAGTATGTCTCACATGTTTGGGGGAATCGACTCATACAGCTCTCCTAAACAGGGTCGAGTCAAAAGCTTTTCGTCTCATCAACTCCCCTCTGACTCTCCAGTCCCCTCTGACTGACTGTCTTCAATCTTTAAATCACCGCCGCAGTGTTGCTTCTCTTGCAATCTTCTACCGTTATTTTCATGCTTACTGCTCTTCTGAACTTGCTAACTGCATGCCTCCCCCCCTCCCGCGGCCTCGCTGCACAAGACTTTCTACTCATTCTCATCCCTATTCTGTCCATCTTCCTAATGCAAGAGTTAATCAGTATCTTTATGCTTTCATCCCTTTCACTGGTAAACTCTGGAACTCTCTTCCTGTTTCTATTTTTCCACCTTCCTACGACTTAAATCTTTTCAAGAGAAGGGTGACAAGACACTTCCCGAACTAAATTGGCCCACCCCCCTTTCTTTATTTTCTACTGTCTTCTTTATAGGGACTGACAACTAAGCGGGCTTTGTGTTACCTCTTTTTGTTGTGCCTTTGGCCAGTCCTTTGTGATATGAAGAACAAAAGAAGAAAAAAAGCCAATAATATTTCAATAAATATGTCTTATTCATCTTTTTATCGTACGCATCACCAAGCTGGCTCCACAGCCGTCTCATCTATTTTTAAAGCTGAACTCTTTGCTCAAACCTTTGCTCATAATTAATCTCTGGATGATGTATGGCTTATTCCTCCTTCTCCACCGTTTGACTATATTATGCCTGTTATTAAGATTCTTCGTAAGGATGTTTTTATATGGCCTTTCTGACCTTCATCCTCGGAAGGCTTACGGTCCTCACGGAGTCCCTCCTTTTGTTCTCAAAAACTGTGCTTATGTGCTTGCACCCTGCCTGTTCAAACTTTTCCATATCTATCTAAGTACTTCCACCTTTCCTTCTTGTTGGAGGTTTGCTCAAATTCAGACTGTTGCTAAGAAGGGTGACCGTTCTAATCCTTCAAACTATCGTCCAATACCTTTGCCTTCCTGCCTTTCTAAAGCTTGTGAATCTATTATAAATTTATAAATAAGAACATTCTTAAGCATCTATCTGCTCACAATCTATCTGATCGTCAGTATGGTTTACATAAAGGGCGAACTACTGGGGACCTTTTAGCTTTCCTAACTGAATCTTGGTCATCTTATTTTAGGGGGTTCGGTGAAACTTACCTATGTTGTTGCACTTAACATATTAAAAGCTTTTGATAGAGTGGCACAAATCTATAATTTTCAAAATATCCTCTTTCGGTTTCAGTCTTTCTTTCTGCACATTCATCTCAAGTGATATTTTTAACCGTTCTATTGCAGATGTTTTCTACGGTCATTGTTCTTGTCCTAAGTCTATCAATAGTGGTGTTCCTCAGGGTTCTGTCCTATCACCCACTCTCTTTCTATTATTCGATCATTAATGATCTTGAAAGTCTAACTCTATGTCCTATCCACCATTACTCTGATAACTCAATCCTGCATTTTTCAACGTCGTTCACTAGATATCCAAATCTACAGGAATTAAGTGATTCACGGAGCGATACGACAGAGCGCCTAACTTCTGATCTTTTTAAAATTTATGAATGGGGCAAAGCTAACCTTGTTTTGTTCAATGCTTCAAAATCCCAGGTTCTTCACCTATATACTTGACATAACCTTCCAGACAACTATCCCCTCTTCTTCAGTAATACTCAATTATCTCCTTTTTTCACAATGAACATTCTTGGGCTATCCTTTACTAAAAATCATAACTGAAAATTTTAGGCCTCATCTCTTGCTAAATCAGCTTAGAATTAAGAAGTTAGGTGTCCAGTGGCGTCTGTGTCAATTTTTTTATCCCTCCCAAATGCTTACTCTGTACAGGGGCATTATCCGCCCATGTATGGAGTATGGGCCTCTCATGTTTGGGGGGGTGAGGATCCACTAATACAGGGGAGGCGGTGGCCGAGTGGGTAGCGTCTTGGAGTGGTGAGCTCGAGAGCTTCGAGTCCCAACAGGGGCAACTCTTTCTGCCATCTTTAACGCGGTGGCCGGGTGATTAGAACATGGTAGTGGTGAGCACAATGTCTCGAGTTCAAGTCCCGCCAAGATCAAATGTTTCTTCCATCGTCGAGTGGCCGAATATACCCACATGCTACCTATCAACCTCACTTTCGACTGTAATGGCAGCGGAGGGCACAGCATGATTCTCAAATCAAATCATCACAGGTGTCACTATAAAAATCCAGCCTGCGTCAACACCGGCGAGGACCAACCATCACATACTTCCATAATATGCAGAGCCAACCACCTGAGCCCTCAAGGAAAAAAAAAACTAAGAAAGGGAGATAATAGCCTACAGGTGCTATAGGCTCCAACGTAAAAAAAATTATACAGTTTTCCTAAACAGGGTGGAGTTAAAAGTTTTTCTTCTCCTCAATTCCCCTTCTCTAACTGACTGTCTTCAATCTTTAAATCACTGCCGAAATGTTGCTTCTCCTGCTATCTTGCATAGAGTACTTGCTCCTGCATAGAGTACCTGACTCCAGAAGTGCTAATTATGCAGGATTAAGAAGACACCGGGAAGGGATTAACTCGGGTAGGATGGTGAGGTGGGGTCTGATGTCAGGGCAGAGGGTAGAGTCAGTGAGATCAGTCCTGATGAGGCTTATACGTACATTCTTTGTCCGCAATTTAATTGCAGGTGAGAAAAAGAATATTCCTTATAGGGCGATAAGATCAAGGAAAAACTACCCCAAATGGATGACTGCGAGCTTAAATCACAACATATGACTAAAAAGGAGCATGTACAAAAGGGTTCAGGCAGGACAGGTGAGCATAGATCAGTATAATGTGATGGCTAGGACAGTGCAGAGGTTAACAAGAACAGCAAAACAAAAACTATGAGATTAAGGTTGCTGGCCAGGCAAGGACCGACCCTAAGGGAATTTTTCAGGTCTATAAAACAAAAATTAGGGAATTGGTGGGTCCGTTCAAAATAGGTCAGGTGGAAATTGTAAGTGCTGGTGATGATATGTGTAACATTTTAAATGATTATTTCTTTAGTGTTTTTACTTAGGAGGACATGCAGATGGTACCTGATAGTGAACAGATATTTAGAGGTGTGGAAGATGAGAAACTAAAAGATATTGTGATAACTAAGGAAATGGTGAAAGAGGGTATAGATAGAATGAAGAAGTTTAAGTCACTAGGACCAGATGAGGTTTGTCCCAGAGTATTAGAAGAACGTAAAAAGGTTGTTAGAGAGTCGTTAGTGCACATTTTTAGGAAATTGATTGATTTAGGGGAAGTGCCGCTGATGTGGAGGAAAGGTGATGTAGTCCCCATTTTTAAGAAGGGTGATAGAGTATTAATGTCATATTATCGACCAATTAGGCTGACTTCAGTGGTAGGTAAATTACACTGGTCGACACCAAAAATGGTTCTGAGTTCATTGTGTGTGGGTTGGAAAGCATTATTGATGCTGATTTCAAAAATGGCATTGCTTTTTCTCTAGCACGTATAGTTTTTGAAATATCGGCATTTTAAATTTTAATAGCTATTATAATTATATACGTATATATAATTATATAATTAATCGAAACAATCCCCCTACGTTAATATATATTACTCGTAATTAAATTCTGGTGGTGCCTGCGGCTTTATTAGGACCTAATGTACATATCTGGCAAAAAATATACTTAAATTATGTTCCAAATATATCCGAAAATGTGCCACATCTTGGAAATATCCGAAAATATGCCAAATCACAGTAAATTTTGACTTTATATATATATATATATATATATATATATATATATATATATATATATATATATATATATATATATATATATATATAATATATATATATGTATGTATGTATTTTGGAACACAACTTCGAGATTTTTTTTGAGAGAAAGATGCGCTAGTTCGAAGAACAGTCAGATCTAGACTGTTCTTCAGAAGAACAGTCAAGATCTCAAATTGGTATTAAATATACATATGATCAAAACTATACCTAACACACAAAAGTACTCACCCTGCTCCATAGTACATCAGAAGTGTTTCTGTAGTTTGCTCTTTCGTTTGTAGGAGCAGCTACTTTCACGTTGTAGCGTCCAGCAATAGTCCCCTATCATGTTGGGACTCAATCGTCCTTGGTATCGGGTTTCCATGGTGGCAATGTCCTGGTGGAAACGTTCCCCCTGCTCAGCGGCTGACACTGACAGCGCCAAGATTCGTTGGGAAGAAATCAAGATGTGAATGGAAAAAGTGGATTTTGAGTGACATCCGAGCCCCAAGCGCATGGTAACTCTTCAACATGTCATTTACAAGTTCCTCATA
The DNA here is from genome assembly GCA_016584305.1 of Chionoecetes opilio. Taxonomy (NCBI): domain Eukaryota; kingdom Metazoa; phylum Arthropoda; class Malacostraca; order Decapoda; family Majidae; genus Chionoecetes; species Chionoecetes opilio. Next base: position 20,755 of record JACEEZ010003360.1, read on the forward strand.
ATTCGATGCTCGAACATTACCTAGGTAGTTCTTTATAACAGCCAAAAAGCTCTTCCAAGCAGCTTTTTCCAGGGCAGTTAGGCTCTTTACAAAGTCATCATCATTGAGTAGTTGACGAATTTGAGGGCCATTGAAAACACCTGCCTTTACTTTGGCTTCAGATACAGTGCGTTCAAACTTTGCTAACAAATACTGAAAGCCAGCACCATTTTGATCCATGGCCTTCACAAAAATTTTCATTAACCCAAGTTTCAGATGCAATGGAGGTAAGTACACCTATTCACTGTCAACAAGAGGTTTGTACATACAGTTGAACCTGCCAGGTGAGTCTTTCGGTCGTGCTGGCCATTCCTTTTGTTTGTAATGTTTGCTGTCCGCTCTAGAGTCCCACAAACAAAGAAAACACATGTGCTTAGTGTAACCTAACTGGAGTCCTAGAAGCAAGGAGATTACCTTCAGGTCCCCACACAGATTCCACTGATGTTCTTCATATTTAACAGCAGATAACAAAGTCTTCATAGTTTCATAAGTTTCACTCATTTCATGGCCATGCGCAATTGGAACACTCGGAAGCTTATTTCCTTTATGCAGAAGAACGGCCTTTAGCGTGTTTTTTCCTGAATCTATGAAGAGCCGCCACTCACTCTTATCATAAGTGTGAGACTCACAAAGTTGTTCCATGAGTGTGTCAACATCAAAGCAGTAACAGAGCTTGTGTTCCATCTTGAAGAAGCTTGAAAGGTCTTTATGTCTACGACGAAACGTGGTGATGAGAACTCCTTCTTGTAGCAAATTCCATTCCTTGAGACGAGATCCAAGGACAACACTTTTCTCCTTGGGTAGATCTAGGTCCCTAGCAAGGTCATGTAGCATTTCCTGACTGATGAATTTGGGCTCTCTGTTGTCTGCCATTTCTTGAAAGTCTGTATCCATGGGATTATCCTCCTCGTTCGAATCTGATTCACTTAAAGCACTTGCAATTGGAACATTTGGAACTGGGAGATCAGGACCATGTGGCACAGGCCTGATGGCAGAAGGTTCGTCAGGATACCTGATTTTAGCTCGCGTTTTTACTGAATATCCTTTGATGTTAGTGAGGCAGAAGTAGCAGTCAGTACTGTGATCCTTTTGTTCACGCCAAACCATTGGGATGCCGAATGCCATGCCTGATGGCCGTTTGCCACGCATCCATTCATTCAAGTGATTCACACAGGGGTTGCATGCTACGTGAGGGGCCCACTTCTTATCTTGATCACCTATACGGCACTTGAAGTAATGCAGATAAGCTGCTTTAACATTCTTTGTAAAAGGTTTCTTCAGACTGTCAGGGGTAAAAATTCCACATATGTAACAAAAACTGTCCGATGCATTCACACAGTTACGGGGCTCCATCACAGCCCGGTACAAGGTACTATATACGGTAAACCAACTAAAATTAGGACACCACTAAATCAAACACATCATATCTGCAAAGAAAAATAAAATGTTTAAACATATGTCAATAGCTGTACGATCAGTAGGTAAAAATGTACTACACAGCCTGCTAACCCCTCGCCAATACGCAGCGCGCACACCCTCCCCTGCTCACTGCACAAACCACACTGACTCAAAAACCCTGCACTGCCCTAAATAGGCTTGAGAAAAGAAAAGATTAAGAGTTTAAAATGAAAACATTGGTGAAACCTATTTCTGCTGATTTTACCCATATTTTTTCATGAATTGCGTCTGGTTCTCAAAAACTGGACGTGATAGAGTTAATTGAACATCAGATTCGAGTTCAGCAGGGTCGATTTACCTATAATCAGCTTCATTTAGTCCAGAACCATATCTTCGATTTTTTTTTTGTCGACCAGTGAATTATTAGAAATTGGTGTTTAAAAAAATATTAGAGCATTTACAAAAGCTTAGTTTGGTAAATGATTCGCAACTTGGGTTCACCAAGGGTAGGTCTCACCAATGTATTGAGTTTTTATAGGAATTTTTATGAGGCAGCAATTAACCCCTTCACTGCTGATATCAAATGAATAGGCCTACCCCCCTGTGCGACAGGTTTAATTAACATTTAAAATAATTACTTATCATATTTAAAGTGTTTAAATGAATAGGATGCTCATTCCATACCAGAAAATCTATGTTTCGTCTTGGTGGAGGCTACCAGCTAAGTGAAGAGTTACGTCAAAGTGCAGCAACAAGGCCGTGACCGTGCTGCCAGACGCACAATGAAACCACTTACTACTCAACATAATACAGTGTATTTTGGTACATAAATGCTTCATGCATGCATTCATTCATTTATTCATGCTTCTGTTTTATATCCATCAAGAATATGTTGAATATCTTGACTATTTTGCCTCGCCATTGAATTAGAGGGCGCGGCAGCGTCAACATGTCGTACTGTACCGCTGACCTTATTAGTCACACTAACTCACTCAAGCAGAAGAAGAGGTTCTATTGTATCGCAACACTTGACACTGTTGCCAAACAAGTCCATCACAGCGAATATTTACCCACAATATCATTGAGCGTGGAGTTTAAATACAGAAACCCTATATGTTCCAGCCGCAGTGAACCCTTAGATAGCTGAGAGACCGTATTTGTGCCAGCCGCAGTGAAGGGATTAATGATGATTATGATATTATATATCGACTTTAATTAAGCATTCGACAAGGTACCGCACGAGAGACTCTTAAATAAGGTTAATGCACATGGAATATATGGGAAGGTTCTCCGTTGGATTAGATCTTGGCTAAGCGATAGACAACAAAGGGTTATTATCAATGCTTCTAAATCTGAATGGTAACAAGTGGAGTTCCACAGGAGTCTGTTTTGGGACCATTACTGTTTTTGATTTACATCAATGACTTAGATAGTGGATTAGCAGTGATATCAGCAAGTTTGCTGATGATACTAATATAGGTAGAATTATTAGATCACAGTCTGATGTAAGCGATTTCCAGGGAGACTTAGATAAGTCTAGCAGTGGGAGTTACACCTCCTGCTGGTCCGGCATGAACAATAGTAACCGTGCCCGTAGAGTATCTATAGGCATCTTCAGCAAACTGCAGCCCTCTGTTGTTGAGGTTACTCCGGTTGATGAGTGTATAATGCGGGTGAGGATGAAACACACTCTGGATTTCATGTCTCTTGTTGCAGTGTACGCTCCTACCGAGGTGTGTGAAACTGAAGTGAGGTGTGTGAGCAGAAGGAGATGTTCTACGCCAAACTCGACTCTGTATTGGACCAGTGTCTTCCTCGGGACACACTCATTGTCTTGGGCGACCTCAATGCTACTACTGGCACTGTGAGAGATGGCTATGAGTTATGTGTTGATGCGCATGGCTCCGGTAACAGGAACATTAACAGTTCTCTCCTTCTGAATTTCGCAAAGTTCAGAAGGTTGAGAATTGCGGGTTCTTGGTTTCAGATGCCAGAGCTGCACCGCTGGACATGGTATAGTAATGCCGGAGGGATAGCTAAGGAGATCGACCCCATCCTCGTTAGTACTCGTTGGAGGATCTTCCAAAACTGCAAGGTTTAACGGGGTGCTGAGTTCTTTGCAACTGGTCACAGACTTGCTTTTGCTACACTTAAGCTTCATATAAAATCCAGAAGAATCTCAAGAGGTAACCATACTGTATTTCATCTTGAGAAGCTGAAGGACTTGGCATGTGCCCACGAGTATGCAGGGGCAATCTCAAATCGTTTTGATGTGCTCGGTGCCCTCGAGGACCCTGTAGAACTGTGGGATACCTTTAAACGTGAAACTCTCCAGGCTGCCAAGGAGTGTATTTGGGAGAATATTGAGGATAATCGCGCTGCCAGGCTTGCTGGGAACCAGGACCAGTACAGGGCTCTTGTCACGCAGGACTAGAACTCTCCTGGGAAGAGACAAGGAGAGGTATGTCAGGAGTCTCGCTGAGGGTGTCGAGTGCCATTTGAACGCTAATGACCTCCGACCCGCCTACCGAGCCCTGAAGAAGCTCAATTCCAAGTCTCCATCTCGGACGAGTGCTATTCGAGCAGCAGATGGGTGCCTCGTGTCGGACATCGATGGGCATATTGCTCGTTGGGCTGAGTATTTTGGGCAGTTGTTCACGGTGGACCCTCCAATTGGGCAGCTTCACACCACTGGATTACTGGATGTGGATGCCGATCCTCCCATTGACGAAGTCAGAGAGACTGTAGCAAAGTTGAGGGGTGGAAAGGCAACTGGTATTTATAGTATCAGTGCAGAGCTCCTCAAAGCTGGGGCTGAGGCAATGATTCGCGGGTTGCATGCTGTCTTGACTGCCGTGTTGCAATCAGGTACCACAAGGCTTGTGGCTGGGGCAAGTTGATGCTTCCTGTCGAGGGTTGCTTGGTATAGGAAGGGAGCCTGCATGGGGACTCGCACGTCGTGACCCCCGGGAGTGGCGTCGTAGGGTCGGCGAGGCGACGCGCTCCCCGGCGTATGCTCCCACTGATTGATGGATTGATTAGATTAGTTAAACGAGTGGGTAGTCAGGTGGCAGATGGATTTTAATATTGACAAGTGTAGCGTAATTAATGTTGGTAAGGGAAATTCTGGTACGTAATAGGTACACTATACGCAATGTATCACTGAAAAGGTCGGAAGGCGAGAAGGATTTGGGTGTACGGGTAAGCTCAGACTTTCGTCCTAGGAAACAATGTATTGAGGCTAGAAGTCGAGCTAATAGAGTTTTATAATTAATTGCCAGGAGTGTTAAAAGTAGAAGTACCGAGGTTATTATAAAGCTATATTTGGCTCTAGCTAGACCTCACCTAGACTATGCGGTTATTCAGTTTTGGTCCCCGTATTACAGGATGGATATAGAATTGTTAGAATCAGTGCAGAGAAAGATGACATATGATACAAGGGATGTGTAACTTTAGTTATGAGAGGAGATTGAAGCTACTAAATTTACACTCACTCGAGAGACGTAGAGTAAGGGGGGATCTGATAGAAGTTTTTCAGTGGTTAAAGGGATATAATAAAGGAGATATAGGAAAAGTTCTTGCGGCTAGTAATCAGGGTAAAATAATGGATTCAAACTGGAAAAACGTTGATTTAAAAATGAAATAGGGAGAAACTGGTTCACAAATAGGGTGATAAATTATTGGAATGGGCTCAGTCGTCAGGTAGTAAGTGCGGAGTCAATAGGGAGCTTTAAAAGGAGGCTAGACAATTTTCTTGGATGGCGATGAAAGGTGGATGTAGGATATGCTAAGTAACAGCTAGGAACTACCACGTGTAGGTCTCACGGCCTCTTGTAACTTCTTTATCTTCTTATGTTCTTACACACACACAACACACACACACACACACACACACACACACACACACACACACACACACACACAGTTAAGTTCTATGGCGTGTCCTTTGATGGTTTAGGATCGAGTACCATTCAAGGCTCGAGATTTTTCCTGGAAACGCGGGAATTTATTGTCCTCCTTGAACAAGAAATGGTGTGTGTGGTTTATGAGGTCCCAGCTTTATCCAAAAATCGTTCTTTATGAGGTCTTAAGCTCTTTCCGTGAGGGTAAGTGCTGGTAATTACGACTCCATCACGTGATCAAGACCATAGTGAATAAAGCGCGCGCGCACACACTCCGGGCGAAGTGGAGACAGATGGGCGGTCATCTTAAAACCCGAGCCCCTGTCCACCCAGAAGTGAATGGGTACCGGCCCCGGGTGTTAGCCGGGGGTTTGTGACCAGTTTCCCGGGCTGATGGTTTCGGCCAACACTAAACACTAAGGATGAATGATAAAATGTACCTATAGAGGCAGGGCCATACGAGTGTAGCTCAGGTTCTGTAAAATACAACTAAATGAATACACACACACACACACACACACACACACACACACACACACACACACACACACACACACACACACACACACACACACACACACACACACACACACACACACACACACACACACACACACACACACACACACACACACACACACACACACACACACACACATATATACACACACTTAAGACACACTCACATACATACACACGAAAAACTTATTTTGATTCAGCACGCATCTATAAACTCAATTGCTATTCCTACTCACTAGTAAAATCTAACACATTTTTTTACTTCACTTCCGGCAGTAACTTCATGCTAGGGATCTCGCAGGGCTTCCATGACGACGAGGGCCACGGTCTGCAGTGGCACCTGTCGCTGTGCCTCATTCTTTCTTGGGTGGTGGTTTTCCTGGGACTCTTTAAAGGGGTCTCCAGCATGGGCAAGGTGCGCACTTATATCATTATACAGTTGTGTGGTAGTGTTCACTCAAGAAATCCAAAACATATGTTCAAGTACACAAAGTCTAGGATATTATATGTTATAGTAATGATGGCATTAAAATAACTTTTTTTTTTCTCCTTTTCTTTTGGATTTGTGATGGCTGATGAGAGACTCTTATTTTCTCAGGCTGTGTACTTCACTGCTCTATTTCCCTACACCGTCCTTATCATTCTCTTCGCACGAGCCGTAACGCTCCCCGGGTACATTGATGGCATCACCTTTTACATCACCCCGCAGTGGGACAAACTCCTTACGGCCAGGGTGAGTGTGGCGTCGCAATGCAGTGTGTTTATGGTGCAGTGTCACATTATAAGATATGACAAATGGTGTTCAGCCTCGGTGAAGTGAGTGGACCAATCTTATGTGCAGTGAGTGTTTGAAAGAATATGACTTATTTTTCCGAAGTGGGATGATGATCAAAGAATGAGAAATATATTGCTATTTATTCTAATTACTTCGATTTATCTCTTTATGTTTTCTTAGTCTTCATGACTCCATCTATGTTGATCTTCCCTTTAGTCTTATCAACTGTAAGGGGAGAGAGAGAGAGAGAGAGAGAGAGAGAGATTCAACTCAGTAAATACCTAACCTCGAAGAAATAGATGCAATCTGAGGAGCTATTTACTCTTTATTGTCAGCTCTCTCTCTCTCTCTCTCCTCTCTCTCTCTCTCTCTCTCTCTCTCTCTCTCTCTCTCTCTCTCTCTCTCTCTCCTCTTTCTCTTCTCTCTCTCTCTCTTCTCTCTCTCTCTCTCTCTTTCTCTTCTCCTCTCTCTCTCTCTCTCTCTCTCTCTCTCTCTCTCTCTCTCTCTCTCTCTCTCTCTCTCTTCTCTCTCTCTCTCTCTCTCCTCTCTCTCTCTCTCTCTCTCTCTCTCTCTCTCTCTCTCTCTCTCTCTCTCTCTCTCTCTCTCTCTCTCTCTCTCTCCTCTCTCTCTTTTTTTTCATGATCTCCGAAGTTATATATGTTTATACCTGAAATACTTATTAAGTGTGTGTGTGTGTGTTTGTATTTGGTAAGAACTGCAAATTCAGTTGTGTTTGTGTAACATTTTCCTTTCTGGCTAATATGATAATGATGATGATGACAGGTATGGGGCGATGCAGCCATGCAGATCTTCTTCTCACTGGGGCCGTGTTGGGGTGGCCTCATCACTCTTGCTTCATATAACAAGTTCAACAACAACTGCCTCAGGTACGTCTATCTCTGCGTCAGTTCAATCACGTTTGATGTTATTTCTTGAAATTTATAGAAAATTTCGGCAAATTAGTGAGACAGTCAGTTATAGAGAATATAACCATTGCAATGGTATCGATGCTAGGTTTCCAAAATTGTTAGTGAGATATCTTCATTAAACTTTCAAATAAGATTAGCAGATTGTCAGATTTTTCTAGAGCCGCCAATTTGTGATTAATATTTTCATCCATACGTTATTTTACACCTACTCTGCACCATATATTTGCTCCTCACGCAAATATTTTGTCCTCTGATTATGTTTCCTTCATTTCAGGGACGCTATTTTCATCTGCGTTGCCAACTGTTTCACCAGCTTCTTTTCTGGCTTCGTTATCTTCGGAATTGTGGGTTTCATGGCTCACTCCATGGGTGTACCCGTGGCTGATGTGGCTGCCCAGGGTAAGTTCTGTCATTCGTCAATATCAGCAGTTACACTTTATTCCTAGTACTTAATTAAGTAAGTATTTTCAGCTGTTCTGTTTTATGTTTTTTACACTTATGTCCGTGTATTTACCCATGGATAAAATTCTAAGGAATTACTAATCATTTACTTGTCTGTGGATTAAATATTATATACCTCACTATAAGTAGATTGCCATACACAACCATAACATCTGGGGGAAAAAGCTTATTCCACGAATGGTGATGTGTGTGTATTCATCTAGTTGTATTCATCTAGCTGTATTTTACAGGGCCAGAGCCAATGCTCGTGTGGCCCCGTCTCCATATCAACATTTTTATCATTCATCCTTAGTGCTTTGTGTTGGCCGAAGCCAGCACCCCGGAGAGCAGGTCACAAATCCCGGCTAACACCCGGTACCCATTCACTGCTGGGTGGACAGGGGCTCGGGTTTTAAGGAAACAACCCATCTGTTTCCGCTCCGCCCGGGGATCGAACCCGGGACTTCTTGGTTGTGAACCGAGCGTGCTTCTCTTACACCACGGAGTACCCTGTGTGTGTGTGTGTGTGTGTGTGTGTGTGTGTGTGTGTGTGTGTGTGTGTGTGTATTCATCTCGTATTATTTGCTGGGCCTGAGCTACACTCGTATGGCCCCGTCTCCATATCTTCATTTTATCATTCTTCCTTAGCGCTTAGTGTTGGCCGAAACCATCACCCCGGGAGACGGGTCACAAACTCCCGGCTAACACCCGGTACCCATTCACTGCTGGGTGGACAGGGGCTTGGGTTTTAAGGAGACCACCCATATTTCTCCGCTCCGCCAGGGGATCGAACCCGGGACTTCTTGGTTGTGAACGGAGAGGCTAACCACTACACTACGGAATACCTTAAAGTCCGCACCGCAGTCAGCCCGCCATGTATCACTAGCCAGACGCAGCAGCCCGATCGACATCATGCTTACCAAGGCTAAGGGAATCTCTTTTCCTTGGCCTTGATGCTTACAACATCCAGCTTAGCCACTATTATTTCCTACTTAGCCGTACTTGAAGAGGTCTTTTTCTCAAGTACGAAACGACAGTGGGGAAATCGGTGGTGTATAGTAACTATTTGAGTACTTGACTACTCAATGATTAAGGTACTTTTTACTTATACTTGAGTACATTAAACTTTGGGTACTTTTACTTGTACATCGAGTAACATTTTGTCATTGTAACAATACTTTAATAAGTAACCAAGCTGGGTAGTTTTTACAACACTGATTGCTAATCCAGCCGGGCTGGTGGT
>JACEEZ010003360.1:35000-70000 GCA_016584305.1 Chionoecetes opilio
TGAAAATAATAGTAGATAGCTAGAGAAGCAACATTGCGTCGGTGATTTAAAGATTGAAGACAGTCAGTCACCCTGTTTAGGAGAGCTGTATGAGTGGATCCCCCCAAAACATGTGAGACATTCTCCATACATAGGCGGATAAGGCCCCTGTAGAGAGCAAGCAACTGGGAAGGAGAAAAAAATGGACCCAGACGCCACAGGACACCTAACTTCTCAGAAGCTGTTTTAGCAAGATAAGAGATGCGAGATTTCCACCTCAGATTTTTTGTAAAGGATAGTCTAAGAATGTTCATTGTAGCAGAGGGAGACAGTTTAATGTCATTGAAGAAGAAATAATAGTTGTCTGGAAGGTTTTGTCGAGTAGATAGGTAAAGAAATTGGGTTTTTGAGGAATTGAACAAAACAAGGTTTGCTTTGCCCCAATCAGAAATTATAGAAAGATCAGAAGTTAGGCGCTCGGTGGCATCTCTCTGTGACTCACTTAGTTCCTGTTGAGTTGGACGTCTAATGAACGACGTTGAAAAATGCAGGGCAGAATCATCAGCGTAGGAGTGGATAGGGCTTTGAGTTAGACTTAGAAGATCATTAATGAATAATAGAAAGAGAGTGGGTGATAGGACAGACCCTGAGGAACACCAATATTGATAGATTTAGGAGATGAACAATGATCGCCTACAGAACCTGCAATAGAACGGATAGAAAGGAAACTTAAGAGAAGTTGCAAATAGTAGGATAGAAACCGAATAAGGATAGTTTGGAAATTAAAAGATTTGTGCCAGACTCTATCAAAAGCTTTTGATATGTCAAGGGCAACAGCAAAAGTTTCACAGGAACCCCTAAAGGAGGATGACAAAGATTCAGTTAGAAAAATTGAAGATCGCAGAGTCAGACTCGCGATCGCCAGTTTCACCCTCCCGGTGCGAGCTTGGAGCTCATTATTACTGATCTTTGGGTAATGCTTGGACCTCACACACCACACACCCCCATCCCCATGCTCAAGGGGGACAGTAACCGCCCGAATTTCTCAGTGGAAAAATCCCCGGGTATGAGCGGGGCCGGGGATCGAACGCTGGACCACAGATTGGTGCCGAACGCCAACTGAGCCGTCCAGACGGTGTGTGTGTGTGTGTGTGTGTTGTGTGTGTGTGTCTGTGTCTGTGTCTGTGTCTGTGTCTGTGTCTGTGTCTGTGTCTGTGTCTGTGTCTGTGTGTGTGTGTGTGTGTTTTCTTTTTTGGTTGCACGGTCAATATGTCATTTGGTTATGAAAACATAAGAAAATAAGGAAGCTACAAGAGGCCGTAAGACGTACACGTGGTAATTCCTAATACTTAACACTATCTACATCCACTTCATCCCCATCCATAGAGCTGTCTAGCCTCTTTTCAAAACCTCCTATTGAGTCCGCACTAACTACCCCATGACTGAGTCCTAACTGATATCCTGACTCATTTTCCATAAGGAAAATATCATCTGAAAACAATGAAACGGTACTAATGATGATTAGATCATGTAATGAACAAAAGTTCTCGGCTTCAACCCTAATGGGTGTAGAACTGTAGATGCAATCAATTTGTGAAGACATTTGTGAGAATTTGTGCAGAGGAATAATGAATGCGACTGAACAAATGTGACTAGACATTCGTGAACTTCTGTCGCTTAGAGTTTAAAATGTTATGCACCAAAGTTACGAGTAGCTAGTTTATGTCAAAGTAAAGAGAGAGAGAGAGAGAGTGGTAACATGTCTGGTTCTTCGGCCCTGTGCCATATACTACACTCGCCCTCGCACATGCATGTATGTATTTCTGCGACCCAAAACTTTCTGAATACCATTTCTAAACCCAGTTTTTTTTTTTTTCCTCAACCTAACATTTATATATATATATTTTTAAATCTATGCCTATAGCGCCTGTAGGCAGTGACCCAGGGCTCGAATAGTAGGCCCTGGAGGTTCACTTGAGGGCTATGATGGTTGGCCCTCGCCCGTGGGGAGGCAAGCAGGGTTTTTATAGTGACGCCTGTGATTAGAGGCTCATGCCGCCCCCCGATGCAGTCGCAATCGAAGGTAGAGTTAATGAGTAGCAATATGTCTGTCTTCCTCTGTGGGTGATTTCTTTTTACATCATTGCATCGCGATTATACACTATTTTCCATTCTTGACTCCATTCATATATTCTATCCAAATCTTCCTGTATAGGAGTCTGCAATCTTCCTCCTTCTCAACCTTCTTAATAATTTTCAGCTCATCCGCAAACAGGCTCGCGTAACTCATCAAATCAATCACCAAGACCATTAACATAAATCAGGAACATAACAGGTGCTAATACCGAGCCTTGAGGTACATTAACACACTTTTCCACACTGACGCACAGTCTTTTATTATGGTTCTCATCTGTCTCCCTTTTAGGTAGTCCATCATCCATTTCAAGACCTTCCCATCCAGTCCTCCTTCGTATTCCAGTATCCACAACAATATTTTATGGGGTACCTTATCAAATGTTTTCTTCAGATCCAAGTAAGCCCAGTAAGTTGTAGTCTGGTCAGGGTTGTACCCTGCTACTGGTAACATGTAAGCCAGTACAACCAGCCGCATGGTCGGATCGTCGGCGACTAAACCGGCTATCCCACTGGTTCTGCCAGTGAGGAGGGTGTGCTGGACACCCAGATGGACTAAAAATTTGACCATCTTTAAGAGCAGATGAACTCACTATTGAGTCAATGGCCATCCAGCCCCAGCTATGAGTGAAATAGTGGACAGCCTGGGGTTATTCCCTACAGGGGGTTCTGCGTCCCTGGCCACGGTGAGCAGTAAGGCCAATCCCTGAAATAGATTGGTTGGGGACGGGCTTGCACCCCCTCCCTGTAAAAATGTAACTAGCCACGAACATATTAAGAGGTAGAGGCCAGGGGCGTGGTAACCGCGCCTCCGACCCGGTTTTGCCGGGGGGCCCGACCACGCAGATCCCTCCAATGCCGACGCAGGGGGGGGTCTGCCTATGACGAGTGCGGAGCAAAGCCCTCGGGAATCCTGCACTCTAAATTGATTGGTAGGTCCCCCTAGCCCATCTTTTTCTTATGGGGGTTTATCCCGTCGAATCACTCCTGGGATAAACCTCCGGAGAGTTCTTCGTGTGGGCTCGTGGAACGTTCTGAGCTTCTCAGACGATCGTTGACTACCTCTCCTATCGGGCGAGCTCAGTAGGCTGAGGGTGGATATAGTGGGACTCTGAGACGAGGAGGCCTGGCAGTGGCGAGACTAGCAGTGGGGGTTACACCTACTACTGGTCCGGCATGAGCAATGGCGACCATGTCCGGGGGAGAGTAGCTATAGGCATCTCCATCTAACTGCAGCCGTCAGTTGTTGAGGTTACTCCGATTGATGAGCGTATAATGCGGGTGAGGATGAATCGCACTCTGGGTTTCATGTCTCTTGTTGCAGTGTACGCTCCTCCCGAGGTGCGTAAAACTGAAGAGGAGGAGATGTTCTACGCCAAACTCGACTCTGTATTAGACCAGTGTCCTCCTCGGGACACACTCATTGTCTTGGGCGACTTCAATGCTACTACTGGCACTGTGAGAGATGGCTACGAGTTATGTGTTGGTCCCCATGGCTCCGGTACCAGAAGCATTAACAGTTCTGTGCTTCTGAATTTTGCAAGGTCCAGAAGGTTGAGAATTGCGGGTTCTTGGTATCATAGACCAGAGATGCACCGATGGACATGGTATAGTAATGCCGAAAGGGTAGCTAAGGAGATCGACCACGTCCTCGTTAGTACTCGTTGGAGGATCCTCCAGAACTGCAGGGTTTACTGGAGTGCTGAGTTTTTTGGAACAGATCACAGACTTGTTGCTGCTACACTTAAGCTTCATGTCAAATCCAGATGAATCTCAAAAGGTAACCATACTGTGTTTCATCTTGAGAAACTGAAGGACTTGACATGTGCCCATGACTATACAGTAGCAGTCTCAAATCGGTTTGATGTGCTCGGTGCCCTCGAGGACCCTGTAGAACTGTGGGATACCTTCAAACGTGAAACTCTACAGGCTGCCAAGGAGTGTATTGGGAACCCCCGAGGTCAAGGCGTGGTTTTGTCTCGACGGAGACGCTGGAGAAATTTGAGGAGAGTCGCGCTGCCAGGCTGGCTGGGAACCAGGACCAGCACAGGGCTTTGTCACGCCGGACTAGAACCCTCCTGGGGAGAGACAAGGAGAGGTATGTCAGGAGTCTCGCTGAGGATGTCCAGGGCCATTTGAATGCTAATGACCTCCGAACCGCCTACCGAGCCCTGAAGAAGCTCCGTTCCAAGTCTCCATCTCGGGCGAGTGCTATTCGAGCAGCAGATGGGCGCCTCGTGTCGGACATGGCTGGGCAGATGGCTCGTTGGGCTGAGTACTTTGAGCAGTTGTTCACGATGGACCCTCCAATTGAGCAGCTTCACACCACTGGGTTACAGGCAGTGGATGCCGATCCTCCCATTGACGAAAGAGAGGTTGTAGCAAAGTTGAGGGTTGGAAAGGCAGCTGGTGTTTGTAATATCAGTGTGGAGCTCCTCAAAACTGGCGATGAGGCCATGATCCGCTGGTTGCATGCTGTCCTGACTGCCGTGTGGCAATCAGGTACCATTCCTCCTGACTGGAAAAGGGGGCTGGTCGTCCCTATCTGGAAAGGGAATGGGGACCGTCAGGACTGCAACAATTACCGCTGTATTACACTGCTCAGCGTGCCAGGTAAGGTGCTTGCCCGTCTATTGCTGACACGGATCCGCAGTCATCTGCTGAAGCATCAGAGACCTCAGCAGTCTGGGTTCACGCTTGGTAAGTCAACAACGGACCGTATCCTAGCCCTTCGTGTCCTGATGGATCGCCAACGTGACTTTCGATACTTGCAGACCTATAGCCCCTTGCACACATTCTAGAGTAGCAAGCCGAGTAGCGTCGAATCCCAAATCGGCGTCTACTCGTGGAGAAAAGGCGACACTGACACCCGACATTGTTTTATCGGTCGTTTCTCGTGTACCCAATCACGAATTAGTACGCGATGGTACGACTTTGCTAAGAGTTTGTATGCATAGGTGCGAATACTTACGAGTGTTTCCACGAATATGTACGAGTCACTACGTATTGGTAGAAATTTTTAATTTTTATGACGAATTGCTACTAGTCGCTAAGAGTTGCTATGAGTCGTTTACGAGTTGCTACGACATTGCAAGAGTTTGCTACGAGTTTGTACGACCCGGTGGATTGACCTGACTGATCTGGGAGGGAAATCTTTATCTCGTGTGAGATACAGGGTCATCTGCACCTCACCCAGGGAGGCGGGTACATCACAAACCCCCGACTAACACCCGGTACCCATTCACTACTGGGTGGACAGGGGCTCGGGTGTTTTTAAGGAGACCGCCCCATTTCACTCCGCTCCGCCCGTGGATCCAACCCGGGACTTCGCGGTTGTGAACCGAGCGTGCTAACCACTACACTACGGAGCAGCCGTCACTACGAATGAGTCACTATGTCACTACTTGAGTCACTATGAATAGGCATTGAGTCGCTACGATAAATGACGAGTCGCTACGAGTTGATACTAGTAGTTACGACCCGGCTACGCATCCAAAAGTCGTCACGTTGCGCGGCCAGTTTTTAAACATGTCCAAAATGTACAGCCCTTCGCACGCATACCCAAGACACCTCGCGACCCTGCCACGACTCTCACTACTTGATACGACTTGATGGCGACTATCCACGAGTACCTAAGAGTCCGTCCACGTGTATTTGCGAGTAAATAGTCGCCACAATTCGGCGCGCTACTCTAGAATGTGTGAAAGGGACTTATGTTGATCTCAAGAAGGCGTTTGACTCAGTGCATAGTGAGTCACTCTGGGATCTTCTGCGACTTCGCGGGATTCCTGCAAGGACTATTGGTTTGATGACTGGTCTGTACTCTGGGACTGAGAGTGCTGTGAAGTGTGGGGGAGGTGTATCCAGCTTCTTTCCTGTGAATACAGGAGTGAGGCAAGGATGCGTTCTTTCCCCATCACTTTCAACACTTGTATGGACTGGGTATTGGACAAGGTTGTAGATCAAAGTGATTGTGGAGCATCCGTCGGCAACACCAAGATCACTGATCTTGTTTTTGCCGATGATGCAGTAATCTTTGCTGAGTCGCTGGAGGTCCTGGTGATGGCTCTCGAGGCGCTGCACGAGGAGGCAAAGCCTTTGGGACTTGAGGTCTCCTGGCTTAAGACCAAGGTCCAGGTGTTTGGAGGCTTACTAGATGAAACAGTAGTCTGTTCATGCGTGTGGTGAGGACATTGAGGTCTTGGAAAGTTTTACATACCTTGGTAGCGCAGTCCATAATGACGGTGGGTCACGTCAAGAATTCTTACGGCAGATTGGCATAGCCCACGGTGTTATGGACTCGGTCAGCAGGAGTATTTGGCGTTGTCGGTACCTGTGCAGGAGGACAAAGATCCGGATCTTCAAGTCGCTTGTGATCCCTGTCTTACTCTATGGTTGAGACATGGACACTAAATAGCGACTTGAAGAGACGAATCGATGCCTTTGGTAATAAGTGTCTTCGCAGAATCATAGGGTATCGCTGGGATGATTACGTGTCAAGTCAGCGATTGCACCGTGAGACTGAATCGAAGCCTATTACCTGCATAGTCCGTCAGCGCCAACTTCAGCGTCAGCGGTTATATGGGCATACGGCACGCTACCCTGAAACCGATCCTCCCCATCGGGTTGTATCTGTAAGAGACAATCCGGCGTGGAGGAGGCCAAGGGGGCGCCCTCAAGGCTTGTGGCTGGGGCAAGTTGATGTTTCTTGTCGAGAGCTGCTTGGTATGGGAAAGGAGCCTGCATGGGGACTCGCGCGTGGTGACCCCCGGGAGTGTCGTCGTAGGGTGGGCGAGGCGACTCGCCCCCCGGCGTATGCCCCTAATGATTGATTGATTGATTGAAGTAAGCGCAATCCACCCATCCATCTCTTTCTTGTACGACGTCGATCACCCTGCATTAAAAGCATTGCAGATTTGTGATACAGGAACAATCAGCTCTGAATCCAAATTGTCTGTCTGACATGATACTCATTTTCTCAAGATACTTAACCCATCTGTCTCTTACTATCTTTTCATATAACTGTCCTATTACACTAGCTAAGGAGAACGGTCTTTAATTCAACGGTTCCTCCCTGCTTCCCCCTTTATATATGGGGACAATTGATGCTCTTTTCCACGTTTAAGGTACTGTAGCTTCCTTTAGGGAACATGTAACTAGACTGTGTACTTTGTCCACCAATTGCTCCCTACATTCCTTCAAAATCTAGTTTGAAACTCCATCCGAACCTGTTACTTTATTTACTTCTTGGGCTTCCATTCATAATATCCTACATTTCCACTTCTATATCACCTATTGCTGTGCTTTTTTTCCTACCCTCTCCTTCCAGGAATTCCTTTCCTTCAGTGAAAACTTTTTGAAAACATTCATTCATGACTACGACTTGTGTTGCTGGTTTATCATAAACTGTCCCTTTCTCTTTCAGCTTATTAATTCCTTTTTCTTAGCTTTAATTTTCCATTTACATCCCTATAAAACTATTTGGTTTCGTTCTTGAATTTTCTATAATACCTCTTTCAAAATTCCTTTCTTCGTCTCTGCGAATTCTTACATATCATTTTTTTGTTCTCTTGTATTCTTCTCTTTACAATATTCTCTTCTCTCTGCCACATCTTTGGCCTTTTGGCCTTTAAGCCAAATTTTTTTGCGTGCGTGCGAGCGTGCATGTGTGAGTTTAAGTGTGTGTGTGTGTGTGCGTCCGTGTGTGTGAGTCCGTGTGTGTGTGTGCGTGCGTGCGAGCGTGCATGTGTGTGTGTGCGTGCGTGCGTGCGTGCGTGCGTGCATGTGTGTGTGTGTGTATATATGTGTGTGTGTGTATTTACCTAGTTGTGTTTTACAGTGTCTGAGCTACACTCGTGTGGTCACGTCTCCATATCTACATTTATCCAGTCTTTCTTTCAACTGGTGCAAATTCTTTGCCGATATCACCTCCTCTTTTAGTCCATTCCAAACTTCTACATTTCTATGAAGGAAGCTGTACTTCTTTATGTTGTTCAGGCATCTCCCTTTAAAAAAATAGATATATTTCCTCTTGTGTATCAACCTTCTCTTTGCTTCCGAGTCAGTAGTCTCTCATTGTCTGTTTCTTCCATCTTGGTTATCAGTTTAAAAATTGTCAATAAGTCTCCTCTTTCTCTTCTCTGCTCGAGTGTTGGTAACTTATCTCCTTCAACCTTTCCTCATAAGAAAGCTCTTCTAGCTTTGGTACCATCTGGGGACCATACAATGGCAGCATATTCCATTGTGTATCGACCTTCTCTTTGCTTCCGAATCAGTAGTCTCTCATTGTCTGTTTCTTCCATACTAATTATTAGTTTAAAAATTGTTTAGTAAGTCTCCTCTTTCTCTTCTCTGCTCGAGTGTTGGTAACTTTATTCCTTTCAACCTTTCCTCATAGGAGAGTTTTTCTAGCTCTGGTACCATCTTTTGGTCGGATCATTGTAGTAATTATCTCTCCCATCATATTTTTGTCCATGTAATGAAATGCCACTCTAATATTCTTCAACATCCTGTACGTATCTCCAAATATGTTTTTTCTGGTAGTAGGTTATTTTGCATTATCACTTCAAGGTCCTTTTCTTCATGAACCTTTGCAATTATTTCATTTCCTATTTTATATGGCCATTGATATCTCTGTTTTTTCCAATTTCCATCACATGACACTTATTCACATTGAATTTCATTTCCCATCTTCTGCTCCATTCGTAGATCTTGTTCAGGTCATTTTGTAGTGTTTCACAATCTTCATAGCTTTTTATTTCTCTTAATAGTTGTTGTTGTTTTTGTGTGGGTGCGTGCGTGCGTGGGTGCGTGGTGCGTGCGTGCGTGCGTGCGCGCGCTAGAGCTTCTGGTAGTGGTAAAAGTGCTGATCACGTCTTATCTTCTATTGTTTTTAAGGTGATCCTCATTTTCACCTTCCTGGACTACTCCCCAACTGAGTACGGCGAATACAAGTACCCTGTGTGGGCAGATGTCCTGGGGTGGCTCATCTCCTTCTCCTGCGTGCTTGCCGTGCCTATCCGTGCCTGTTGGCTCATGGCTGGCAAAAGTGGACCGATTTGGGCTGTGAGTATTCATATTTTTTCAGGGAAGTAAGCATCAAGACACATGCCGCCATGGTGAAATACTCCTGGGGAGGTACTTATAAGGGCGGGACGGGGTACTTTAGACTTATCATTGCCACTCCCCATGTCCGCTCTTTCCATATCCCTTAGTCCTAGTGTCTCAGATATAGTCGGCTGAAAATGATTTGACCCAAAAAAAAATGCTAGAAAAGGTTTCTCAACGGAATTTTATAGTATCAGGTGTGCTTACTAATATATCAAAAGTCTACCACAATTTGACCAATGAAAATGGGCTTTTTTCAAGATGGCCGCCAAATCCTTAAAATACTCTAACTTCTTCAATATTCATCCTAGACAAGTCATTTTGGCGCCTGACTCCATGTTTTGGTGATCTAGGAATTAGATCAGGTGATCTAATTAGCATATTTAGATTATAGTGAAGTGATAACATAATTGTGAAATACAAGATGGCGGACCAATATGGCCGCCAATCTATGAAAATGGCCATAACTCCTTCATTATTTATCCTAGACGAGTAAGTTTGGTGTCTAACCTCATATCATGTTTTGGCGATCTAAACATCCTATTAGCATATTTGAATTATATTGAAGTGATTTCAAGTACAAAGTGATTATAAATCCCATAATATTTATTTCTGAAAAATACCTTTGCTCCACACCAGATTTAAGAATAGTAATTCGCACTCTTCCTCATCTAAGGGTTGGTTATGTGGATTCTCACAATTTTCGAATTTGACAGGTCCACAAGCATTGTGTGCATGGTAGTCCGTATCCTCTGCAACTACACCGTGGTGTTCGGCAGGCAGTTGTGTAGTTACAGTGGACCATCTGAAGGAGGCTATCTGGGACAGCAGCTTATTTGGTCATAAGTGGCACAAACCGATTGTCCTCCAGTTTCCATCCCCAATCAACTGTATTGTATTCATGTCACTCTCCTTTCCAATCCACACCATGATTTGGTAATACACTCTTAAGGCAATGATATTTAGTCGAGGACTCCGTAGGAGGGAGACGTTCTGGGGTAACAAATGACTTGGCAGAAACAAACTTTCTTGATCAAAAGGTTGTAACGCAAGGAGACAAGTGAATCAGTACTCTGGCCACCAAAAATAACTGCCATCGCCTTGCTCCCAAGGTCCTCTATGACATTTTTTGCTTGATTTGGGAGCAGAAACGCATTCGAACAGGTTTGGATTGTCGATTCACCATTTGCAAGTTTCTGGAATGCTGACCTTTTGCCAACACTAAAAATGCGCGAAGTTGTATCATATCCTGTGAAAGCGTGAACAAACAGCAACTGAGAACACAATGCACTACCCAGAACTTGTTTTTTATCTCACTGATGTCATACACTTTTGGAACTGTGGACTTGTCAGAACGAAAATAGAGGCCCTTATTGTTCATGGCAGCATAGTAAAGAAGAAGAAGAAGTAAGTCTGTATCCTCCCCTATCATTGTCGTGAGCTGATGTTTTGATGCCTTGATTGCAGCCTTGACAATATCCACGTCTGCATCCCCTGATGCATTGATAACAGTGCACCCCTTCTTCTGCAGTTCCTCAGTCACAAGATCAATAAATCCTTGTTTGTTGCAATGTCTGGAAAGAAAATCCTTTCTTCCCACAAACTCAGTTTTTGCATTGAAGTTGACGATCGGGTGAATGTTTTGCCCACGTCACTAATGCGTATTGTCTTTGATAGAAGGACCTTCACTATAACCATCAACAACTGCGGTGGCTTTACCATAATGGCATATGGTAAAATCGGCGTACGACCGTGCAATGGCACCATAACTGTCACCCCTTTTCCATGGCAAGCGGTAAACCAGAGAGCCACCATGAAGGACATAATGTTCAGTAGATGGGATATAATCCATGACAGCTTTGTTTGATTCCTTGCTTGCAAACTCGGCGACCGTATGGGCTAGTTGAGGCTTGTCTGCTTTACGAAAGATTTCTTTGGCTTCAAAAGGGGCTGTAGGGAATCGGCTGAGCTCATAGGTCATTGCGTCTTCCAGTGAAAGGTCTCCGGTTTTCAACAGAACCAGAAATCGTTGGAACAGCAGAGCAGGATCAATGGTTCGGCCTTTAGCAACTTTAATGGTGGACTCATCTGCAAGGGTTTTTGCCCGGTCTTTCCATTTGAATGAGATCCCAAAAACAGGTTTTCCCACCATTTTTTCAACGATCTCGCTCCCAACTGTCTCAAGCTTATTGCCAACACAGAGCAGATTCACATCCTCTTTGGTGATTGGTGATGGTTTGCCTCCCACATCTCCTCTAACAAGAGGATTCACATCCTCTTTGGTGACTACACCAGTAACAATGTTTCTCAGAGATGGGTCTAGAGAGAATGGCGTGCAATGCAAATGGAAAGCTTTTCTTTGACCTTTTCCAGGTCAGAGTCATCGCGTTTCATCCTTGCTTCTGTTGATTCTCTGTGTTGCTCGCTGGTCATGTATGTGAGGTCATTTAATTCCTGCATGGCGTTGTTGTACTCAGATGTGATTGGTGTGGACATGGTCCACAACGCGCGCATTTCTTCGGTCATTCCACTTCCATGAGTTAAGCCTCCACTACTCTTCAAGGACCGCATCAATGGCTGCTCGATGACGAGGTCAGAGCTAAGGCCTGCCAAGAAGTTGTTGCTGCGGCGGATCACATGAAAACCCCTGGAAAATTTGTCATATACATCAGGATGTCTGGTCTTGAGTTGGCACATTTCTTGGATATAGAATTATACAGATTATGATAGTTGAGGTGCCCAGCAGGGGCAAATATTGGCAGGCATTCCGATACTGTGCGCAAGTGCATTTTCCAAGATCCTGTGCGATCCGCTTTGATTACCGCTCGGGCAGTCTGCAGCATTCTCTGATAGTTCATCCACAGTTCACTGGTTTTTGACCTTGTGCTAAGTTCTGCCTTCTTTGTGTCAATCTTTTCTTTGATTTGGATCAACATATCTGATGCTACAGTAGTTTCCAAAGTTGTTTCTCTTGCCACCAAGGATGAGTATGCTTCACCCGCCAGGTCTACCAATGACTCAAACTGTGGGTTTTCCACCAGCAGATCCGAAATAATAAGGTGATTGAGATATCTGTTCACCAGCAGATGTCCACGGAAAGCTCCTTGCACTGATTTTCCAGTCATCATATGCTGGACGGCATTTCCACCATAGACAACCTCCATTATGTTCCTGAGTCCTGTACCTTCCATCATTGTACCCTGCACCAAGTAGGTTCATGAACGTGTAAAAACATCCAAGCATCTACACTGTGTTCTTCAAGTGGCTACTCTGTGGTGCATCCATCATGATCTCTGCAGCTTTCTAATACAGGGGCTGATCAAACGTAATAATGGGCGGAACATGGTGTTTGATAGCAAGATTGCAAATAAAATCCAGCGTGGACAGAAAACATGTCTTATCCCCAAGATACAAGTCAATAATAGGCAAGAACACAATTGATGGTTGGCCTGAGTGTTCTAATACTTGATGATATGCATCATTCCCTGCCACCCAGGGGTTTCCTGTTTGAAATTTAATGAGAGTTCCCACAGTACATCAATTGTTCTATCACATTTGTCCAATGCTGGGAGTTGTTCGAACACTATGGTTTGGCGCACATGTTTAGCAAAGCGATGTTCAATTATTGAAATTTTACTTTTCTCTGAAAAATCAAGGTTAGTAATGTTTCTCCTTGGAATAACACGATCCTTCTTCCGCCCTGGGGTGAGTGCTGCTATGATCCCCATTCCGTGGAAGGTCTCCCTGCCATCGATAGTAAGGATGTTGTGGTCAACATTGTCCTTGGCGAAAAGAAGTACCATGTCCAGCAAATCAATGTCATCCGCTAACATATCTGGAGCAACTGAATCTGCTGCGTTCTTTTCAAAACGCAAGACTTCTGTATAGGGAGAACTAAATCCCATTTCATGAAGGGTATCCACGAGGAATTATGACCGATACAAATGATGGGCCTGCACTGCAAGGCCAACTTGTAAGGGAGCTACAACGGCATGAGGTCGAACTGCCTAGGCAATTGTGTGTCCTATTCCTGCAACCTTTCGTCTTGTCTTCTTACCCACGAAAAGACCATTCAATAATGTCCGCAGAGTGTCAGGAACAAACGAAAGGGCAAAATCAAGGTTGAGGAACTTTGCACTTGGATATTGATTTGGATATTTGGATATTGGATATTGAGATGGTACATTGGTCTTGATATCACTTTTAATGAGTCGCGCCGTTGTTTCAATGAACATCTGTTTCTGTGATTCTTCGTCCTTTGCTTGGGTGTTGAAATAAGATCTTAATAGCTGTGATGTCTTTTCCCTCATTGTCACTATGTCATGGAGGCCTTCCCCTTCAGCAAACTGTTTTTTTTTTTGTTTGTTTTTACATCACAAAGGACTGGCCAAGGTCACAACAAAAAGAGGTAACACAAAGCCCGCTTAGTTGCCAGTCCCTATAAAGAAGACAGTAAGAGAATAAAAAAAGGAGGGTGGGCCAATTTAGTTCGGGAGGTGTCTTGTTATTCTTCTCTTGAAAAGATATAAGTCGTATGAAGGTGGAAAAATAGAAACAGGAAGAGAGTTCCAGAGTTTACCAGTGAAAGGGATGAAAGAGTAAAGATACTGATTTACTCTTGCATTAGGAAGATGGACAGAATAGGGATGAGAATGAATAGAAAGTCTTGTGCAGAGAGACCGCGGGAGGGGGAAAGGCATGCAGTTAGCAAGTTCAGAAGAGCAGTGAGCATGAAAATAGCGGTAGAAGATAGCAAGAGAAGCAACATTGCGGCGGTAATTTAAAGATTGAAGACAGTCAGTCAGAGGAGGGGAGTTGATGAGGCGAAAAGTTTTTGACTCTACCCTGTTTAGGAGAGCTGTATGAGTGGATCCTCCCCAAACATGTGAGATATACTCCATACATGGTCGGATAAGGCCCCTGTAGAGAGCAAGCAACTGGGAGGGAGAAAAAAAAGGACGCAGACGCCACAGGACACCTAACTTCTTAGAAGCTGTTTTAGCAAGAGATGAGATGTGAGATTTCCAGTTCAGATTTTTAGTAAAGGATAGTCCAACAATGTTCATTGTATAAGGAGACAGTTGAGTGTCATTGAAGAAGAGGGGATAGTTATCTGGTAGGTTTTGTCGAGTAGATAGGTGAAGAAATTGGGTTTTTGAGGCTTTGAACAAAACAAGGTTTGCTTTGCCCCAATCAGAAATTATAGAAAGATCAGAACTCAAAACTTCAGAAGTTAGGCGCTCGGTGGCATCTCTCCGTGAATCACTTAGTTCCTGTTGAGCTGGACGTCTAATAAACGACGCTGAAAAAATGCAGGGTAGTATCATTAGCGTAGGAGTGGATAGGGCTTTGAGTTAGACCTAGAAGATCATTAATGAATAATAGAAAGAGAGTAGGTGATAGGACAGAGCCCTGGGGAACACCACTATTGATAGATTTAGGAGAAGAACAATGTCCGTCTACAGTAGCTGCAATAGAACGATTTGAAAGGAAACTTAAGATGAAGGTACAGAGAGAAGGATAGAAACCTGATGAGGGCAGTTTGGAAATTAAAGATTTGTGCCAGACTATCAAAAGCTTTTGATATGTCAATGGCAACAGCAAAAGTTTCACCGAAACCCCTGAAGGAGGATGACCAAGATTCAGTTAGGAAAGCTAGAAGATCGTCAGTAGATCGCCCTTTACGGAAACCGTACTGACAATCAGATAGAAGATTGTGAGCAGATAGATGCTTAAGAATCTTCTTATTAAGTATAGATTAAAAAGCTTTAGAAAGGAAGGAAGTCAAAGCTAAAAGACGGTAGTTTGAAGGATTAGAGCGGTCACCCTTCTTAGGAACAAGTTGAATGTGAGCAAACTTCCAGCAAGAAGGAAAGGTGTTTTTGCACAGTTTTTGAGAACAATAGGAAGGACTCCGTCAGGACTGTAAGCATTCCGAGGATCTAGGCAAGAAAAGGCAAAGAAAATGGTAATGGTGAATGGCGGAATCGTCCGTAGTTTTCACCATGATTTTCAAGAAACAGAAATCTTATTACTATCTCTCGAATACGGTGGGGGGCGCGTCACCTCGCCCACCCTACGACGCAACTCCCGGGGGTCACCACGCGCGAGTCCCCATGCAGGCTCCTTTCCCATACCAAGCAGCTCTCGACAAGAAACATCAACTTGCCCCAGCCACGAGCCTTGTGGGTGCTCCCTTGGCCTCCTCCGCGCCGGATTGTCTCTTACAGATACAACCTGATGGGAAGGATCGGTTTCAGGGTAGCGTGCCACATGCCCATATAGCCGAAGTTGGCGCTGACGGATTATGCAGGTAATAGGCTTCGATTCAGTCTCACGGTGCAATCGCTGATTTGACACGTAATCATCCCAGCGATACACCATGATTCTGCGAAGACACTTACCGTATTTTACGGCTTATAAGACGCTGCATCTTGGAAGACGCACCCTGATTCTTTAAAGAAATTTCAAAGAAAAAAAATTAGTAAAATCTACAGATTTTTTATCTTCATATCGTTTTGATGAATTCGCCATGGGTAATAACTTCCAGGACTGAAAAGAGCTTGTGATACGTGTGACAGCCTGGTGTTAAATGCTGCATCAACACTAGCAGACGATTAATCAACACTAGCAGACATTGCAGAAAAAAATTAAAAGAGAAGAATAATAAAAGCAAATTTTTTACCGGTAGGTGGTGGGAAAATCTACCGATTTTCTCAGTAGGCGCTGGCGGTGGTCCGAAGTGTCTTTCTGCTGCCCTGTTTCCATGTTATTTGGCATACCTTACAACTTTTAGCTTGTATGCGATAGTATAAGTAAATCGCTTTGATGAATTCGCCATGGGTGATAATTTTCAGGACTGTAAAAACCTTGTGATACGTGTGATAGCCTGGTGGTAAATGATACGTCAACACTAGCAGACGATAGGTGGCAGGTGGCGTTGTTGACGTCAATCTGCGGAGGCGGAAGTTGTCGCGGAACGGCTCCCGCCAGTCTTGGTGGCAGACTCATATAATAGAGTCTTAGATTGTGATACGTGTGGCAGCCAGGTCGATGATACATCAACACTAGCAGACAGCAGACGATAGGTGGTGCTGTTGGGGCCAATCTGCCGAGGTGGAAGTTGCCGCAGAACGGTTCCCGCCAGTCTTGGCGAGAGTCTCATTCCAACATTCGTCTTGGAAGACGCATGAGTATTTTGCAGGGTATTTTTCAGGAAAAAAAGTGCGTCTTATAAGCCGTAAAATACGGTATTACCAAAGGCATCGATTAGTCTCTTCAAGTCGCTATTTAGTTTCCATGTCTCACAACCATAGAGTAAGACAGGGATCACAAGCGACTTGAAGATCCGGATCTTTGTCCTCCTGCACAGGTACCGACAACGCCAAATACTCCTGCTGAGCGAGTTCATAACACCGTGGGCAATGCCAATCCGCCGTAAGACTTCTTGACGTGACCCGCCGTCATTATGGACTGCGCTACTAAGGTACAGTATGTAATACTTTCCAAGGTCTCAATGTCCTCGCCGCACGCATAAACAGACTGTACTGTTTCATCTAGTATGCCTCCAAACACCTGGACCTTGGATTTAAGCCAGGAGACCTCAAGTCCCAAAGGATTTGCCTCCTCGTGCAGCGCCTCGAGAGCCATCACCAGGACCTCCAGCGACTCAACAAAAATTACTGCATCATCGTTTAAAACAAGATCAGTGATCTTGGTGTTGCCGACGGATGCTCCACAATCACTTTGATCTACAACTTTGCCCAATACCCAGTCCATATAAGTGTTGAAAAGTGATGGGGCAAGAACGCACCCTTGCCTCACTCCTGTATTAACAGGAAAGGAGCTGGATACACCTCCCCCACACTTCACAGCACTCTCAGTCCCAGAGTACAGACCAGTCATCAAACCAATAGTCCTTGCAGGAATCCCGCGAAGTCGCAGAAGATCCCAGAGTGACTCACGATGCACTGAGAGTGAAACGCCTTCTTGAGATCAACATAGGCTGCAAGTATCCCCTGTCGAAATACACGTCGGCGTTTCACCAGGACACGAAGCACTAGGTATACAGTACAATCAATCATTAGGAGCATACGCCGGGGGGCGTGTCGCCTCGCCCACCCTACGACGCCACTCCCGGGGGTCACCACGCGCGAGCTCCCATGCAGGCTCCTTTCCCATACCAAGCAGCTCTCGACAAGAAACATCAACTTGCCCCAGCCACGAGCCTTGTGGGCGCCCCCTTGGCCTCCTCCACGCCGGATTGTCTCTTACAGATACAACCCGATGGGAAGGATCGGTTTCAGGGTAGCGTGCCACATGCCCATAGAGCCGAAGTTGGCGCTGACGGACTATGCAGGTAATAGGCCTCGATTCAGTCTCATGGTGCAATCGCTGATTTGACACGTAATCATCCCAGCGATACCCCATGATTCTGCAAAGACACTTATTACCAAAGGCATCGATTCGTCTCTTCAAGTCACTATTTAGTGTCCATGTCTCACAACCATAGACTAAGACAGGGATCACAAGCGACTTGAAGATCCGGATCTTTGTCCTTCTGCACAGGTACCGACAACGCCAAATTCTCCCGCTGAGCGAGTCCATAACACCGTGGGCTATGCCAATCCGCCGTAAGACTTCTTGACGTGACCCGCCGTCATTATGGACTGCGCTACCAAGGTATGTAAAACTTTCCAAGATCTCAATGTCCTCGCCACACGCATGAACAGACTGTACTGCTTCATCTAGTAAGTCTCCAAACACCTGGACCTTGGTCTTGAGCCAGGAGACCTTAAGTCCCAAAGGATTTGCCTCCTCGTGCAGCGCCTCGAGAGCCATCACCAGGACCTCCAGCGACTCAGCAAAGATTACTGCATCATCGGCAAAAACAAGCTCAATGATCTTGGTGTTGCCGACGGATGCTCCACAATCACTTTGATCTATAACCTTGTCCAATACCCATCCCATACAAGCGTTGAAAAGTGATGGGGCAAGGACGCACCCTTGCCTCACTCCTGTATTCACAGGAAAGAAGCTGGATACACCTGCCTCACACTTCACAGCACTCTCAGTCCCAGAATACAAACCAGTTATCAAACCAATAGTCCTTGCAGGAATCCCTCGAAGTCGCAGAAGATCCCAAAGTGACTCACGATGCACTGAGTCAAACGCCTTCTTGAGATCAACATAGGCTGCAAGCATCCCCTGTCGAAACTCACGTCGGCGTTCCACCAGGACACGAAGCGCTAAGATACGGTCCGTTGTTGACTTACCAGGCGTGAACCCAGACTGCTGAGGTCTCTGATGCTTCACCAGATGACTGCGAATCCGTGTCAGCAATAGATGGGCAAGCACCTTGCCTGGTACGCTGAGCAGTGTAATACCGCGGTAATTGTTGCAGTCCTGACGGTTCCCTTTCCCTTTCCAGATAGGGACGACCAGCCCCCTTTTCCAGTCAGGAGGAATGATACCTGATTGCCACACGGCAGTCAGGACAGCATGCAACCCGCGGATCATGGCCTCATCCCCAGCTTTGAGGAGCTCCGCACTGATATTACAAACACCAGCTGCCTTTCCACCCCTCAACTTTGCTACAGGCTCTCTGACTTCTTCAAGAGAGGGTGCGGTTTCGTCAATGGGAGGATCGGCATCCACTGCCTGTAACCCAGTGGTGTGAAGCTGCTCAGTTGGAGGGTCCACCGTGAACAACTGCCCAAAGTACTCAGCCCAACGAGCCATCTGCCCATCCATGTCCGACACGAGGCACCCATCTGCTGTTCGAATAGCACTCGCCCGAGAAGGAGACTTGGAACGGAGCTTCTTCAGGGCTCGGTAGTCGGGTCGGAGGTCATTAGCGTTCAAATGACCCTCGACATCCTCAGCGAGACTCCTGACATAACTTTCCTTGTCTCTCCCCAGGAGGGTTCTAGTCCGGCGTGACAGAGCCCTGTGCTGGTCTCGGTTCCCAGCCAGCCTGGCAGCGCGACTCTCCTCGATTTTCTCCAGCGTCTCCGTCGAGACAAAACTACGCCTTGACCTCGGGCGCTCCCCAATACACTCCTTGGCAGCCTGTAGAGTTTCACGTTTGAAGGTATCCCACAGTTCTACAGGGTCCCCGAGAGCACCGAGCACATCAAACCGATTTGAGACTGCCACCGCATACTCATGAGCACATGCCAAGTCCTTCAGTTTCTCAAGATGAAACACAGTATGGTTACCTCTTGAGATTCTTCTGGACTTGACATGAAGCTTAAGTGTAGCAACAACAAGTCTGTGATCTGTTCCAAAGAACTCAGCACAGTACAGCTCATAATAATTACTTTTTTTGCAGTACTTAAGCTGTGTATTAAACTGCAGTGCGAATTGACTATTTTGTATGAATTATAACATGGGTAATCTTTATATATATATATATATATATATATATATATATATATATATATAATATATATTACATGCATAATACTTCAGTCTTATAATGGCATTTCTTTAGTGTGTTTACTGTGTTTTATGTGATAATCTTATAGAACAAAGATTTCCGAAGATACGAGTATGTATATCATTTATACTGATAAACGTAATTGGTAGGGAGTAAATTACTTTGGAAAGTTTCATAAACCCTAGCGATGTTATGAGTGAAAATGATCTCCAGCCGCCACCCGCGGCCTCGTTATCGGCGCTAATTTCTTATTAAATAAAATCTCACGTCTAACCTGCTGTTCTGGTGGTGAGGCATGCATTTTTTAACGAAATCTAACCTAACCTAAACTAAACCTAACCCCACAACTAACATCCTAACTTAGTAGAAAGATTCACTCTATGTCTGGTTTGTTTTGGAGGAAGGAGGATAACGGCAAAATGAGACCTTTCAGACGATTTTTAAGGTGATCAATCATTCTTAACACTTCAAATTACATAGGTAAGGAGTACTTTTGACCTCGTACTCAATTTCTGGTTGAAAGTATTCATTTACCGCCGCGGTAAATGATGAGTCGTGATGTCCTTCCACTTGTGCCGCGGTATGTTATAGGCATCATTCTTTATTCCCTATTTTCTTACATTTTTCAATGTAACGAGGAATTGATCCAGAGTCCAATATCTGAAGGACATAGTCTGACAGATGAACATCATCAATCACTTTCTCAGCCATAAAGGGAGAGGTTAGTTAGCGAGACTATACCGCGTTTACAAGGGAAGAAATTCCATTTGTTTACATCACCCCACGGCCAGTGTGTGCTTGGGGGTGGAGCTTCGTGACGTCAGTGCATACCATCTATACTTGATTTCATAGTCTCCTACGGGATTCCGTCTCTCTTATACTCAAGGTTGATCCACTATACCATAGTTAATACGTAAATATATTTCCACAGAGAGTACAGCAACTGTGCCGGCCTGACGCAGAGTGGGGACCTAATCGCAGAAGGACAGACGACTCCGCACTCAACTACATCGACTCGAAGACACCCCTCGCTAACGGTAATGTAAAAGTTTTTTTCTTCATTATTCAGGTTAATCCCGGGTCCCACTATGAGGTTACGGGTCCACGTCAACCCACGTTAGAGAAAATTGCCTGACGCTGGTTAACGCGGGAATGTTTTCGTGTCAACTCACGTCAGCCTGATCGCCACGTCAGCGACATTAATGCCTCGTCAGCCACGTCAAACAAAGACAGAGCCACGTCATGGCCACGACACTGCCACGTCGCTTGTCCAAAGTAACTGATGTGGGCTGACGCAACTTTTTTTTTTTTTTCAAAAATCATGCCACGTCAGGAACGAGGCCTCGTCAGCCCGCGTTAACTCGCGTTACCATAAAAGTCAGGATCAACTCTCTTTAGCATAACGCAGGTTGACACACAAAAATACACACGAAACACACACAAAACATACACAGAAACACACAAAAACACACACAAAAACACACACAAAACACACATAAAAACACAAAGCACACACACACCACTTGCGTAATCTAGTGGTTTAAGAGCGTGTCTGGCCATTCTGTGGTCGGGCGTTCGAACCTCGCTCGCTCCTGTTGATTTGTCACTAACAAATGTGGATGGTTACTATCCCTCTTGAGCAAGGGTGTGTGGACTGTGTGGTGCATGAGGACCCAGTATTACCTAAAGATCGGTTACTGACTCACTCCGAGCTCCAAGCTCTTTCCTGGAACGTAAAATTGGCAATCGCCAGTTCAGCTCGCGTGGGCAAGACTGTGAGTGAATTACACACACACACACACTCACACACACTACTTCTCTCTCTACCTCTCGATTCTTATATAATGAAGATTTTACAGTAAGAAAGGTAATAAGATACATCAATTAAGGAATCATAGATGAAATTAAATCTATGGATAAATACAAAGCTGGTGGACCAGATGAGATATGATAAGATTTTCATCCTATCTAAACACTTTGCAAGTACCAACTACAAGGTTATTGACTATACAAAGCGCCGTCACGTCAGCACGAACTAGGCGGACTCGAACCGCTGACCGAATGCGCAGGGACGCTGCACATTGCGAGCTCACGTCTCTACCAACCTTGCCACCCTGGACCAGATGAGATCTCTTGTTGGATGTTAAAGGAATTTGCAGAAGAACCGTTTAACTACATATAGACCATGGGCCAGAAACCGAAAAGGTCCCCCCCTACACTTCTTTATACCTGCCTCCATTTTTTTCAGTTCATTTAATGTCTAAGTTTCAATAAAAACTTTGTTAGTCAAGCGGTTTCTGGTTACTAGTAGCCTACCCGTAAATAGATAAAAAAGAAGGCTGCTGGCGGACGGGGGGAAACTTAATACAGCACCATTTTTCAACCAGCAAGACTAAAAACAAGAATTATTTATGCATTCCAATTGTTTTCGAGGTGGCAAATTGATTGGAATTTGTTATTTTGGGGCCTCAAGGTCTTTTAAAGTGTCAAAAACTTAGAACCGATGCCAAAATGTGTTAAATTGATGGACAGAATTATAAACTTTTGGTAGCACTGCAATAATTATTGATCATCATAATCTCGTTCACAAAAATGCTCATCTTCATGGCTGAGAACTGGTGATTCAAGCTGTTCAGCTTCTATATCATCATCCCCAAAGTTGGGGTGTTATTGACAAGAATTGACGCCATGTCCCGTTGTATCATTTCTGGGTGCGATCCCATCCATTAGAATCGGGTCTGATAGGTGATGGTGTGGCTCTAGCGACCTCCTCCAGATTGTTGGGGTTTTTTCTTTTTTCTTTTTTCATCACGAAGGGCTGGCCAAGGTCAAAATAAAAAAGAAGTAACGAAAAGCCAGTCCCTATAAAGTTAGTTAGATGCCAGTCCCTATAAAGAAGACACTAGGAGAATATACAAAGGGAAATTGGTCAATTTAGTTCAGGAGGTGTCTTGTCACTTCTCTCTTGAAAAAGAATTTAAGTCGTAGAAGGTGGACAAATAGAAACAGGAAGACAGTTCCAGAGTTTATCGATGAAAGAGATAAAAGAGTGAAGATATTGGTTTACTCTTGCATTAGGCCAGAATGATGGACAGAATAGGGAAGAGAATGATTAGAAAGTATTGTGCAGTGAGGCCGCAGGAGGGGGAAAGGCATGTAGTTAGCAAGTTCAGAATAGCAGTGAGCATGAAAATAACGGTAGAAGATAGCAAGAGAATCGACATTACGGTGGTGATTTAAAGATTGAAGACAGTCAGTCAGAGGAGGGAAGTTGATTAGACGAAAAGTTTTTGACTCTACCCTGTTTAGGAGAGCTGTATGAGTGGATCCTCCCCAAACATGAGAGGCATACTCCATATATGGGTGGATAAAAATCATGTACAGAGAAAGCAACTGGGAGGGAGAAAAAAATGGACGCAGGCGTGCACAGTACACCTAACTTCTTAGAAGCTGTTCTAGCAAGAGATGAGATGTGAGATTTCCAGTTCAGATTTTTAGTTAAGGATTGTCAAAGAATGATGATTGTAGAAGAGGGAGACAATTGAGTATAAAAAATTGAAGAGAGGATAGTTGTTTGGAAGGTTATACGTCAAGTAGATAGGTGAAGAAATTGTGTTTTGGAGGAATTAAACCAAGCAAGGTTTGCTTTGCCCCAATCAGAAATTATAGAAATATCACTAGTTAGGCGCTCTGTGGCATCTCTCCGTGAATAAACAAATCACCTAGTTCCTGTTGAGTTAGACTTTATAGGGCATTGAGTTAGACTTGAAAGATCATTAATGAATCGAATGAGGTGATGGACCATGGCATAGACCACTGGACGTACCTGGTATACCAGGTATACCTGGACTGTTCACGCGGCAATGTTTTGAAATTACAAGCTGCATAGCGGCCTGCGGCCCGTCCGAAAAAGAGATATAGTGGTCTATGGACTATCATATAGACTGGTTTATCAGTATATATGATATACTGTAATCTTCGTAAATGTTTGTTCTATAATATTATCAAATAAAAAACAGTAACACACGCTAAAGAAATGCCATTACGAGACTATGGAGAAATATGCATAAACTTAATATTCACTTAACTCTTCGCCATTTAAAATTTTGCGGGTCAACTTTTATCATGAAGGGTATCAATAGAAGCGAAATTTTATTAGCTTTCCATTGGTTTATTTTGTTATCTGATAAATTAATTAGAACCATGCATTAATTAGCGTTAAATAGATAAATAAAATCATCAATCGGGTAATTTTCCCGATTGATGATGTTATTTATTTACTTATATATTTCGTTTTCTGATAAATGAATTAGCATCATGTATAAATTAGCGTTAACTAAAAAAATACCTCATCAATCGGGAAAATTACCCGATTGATGATTTTATTTATTTAGTTAACGCTAATTTATGCATGGGGGTAATTCATTTATCAGAAAACGAAATACATCAATGGAAAGCTAATAAAATTGCGCTTCTATTGATACCCTTCATGATAAAAGTTGACTCGCAAAGTTTTAAATGGCGAAGAGTTGAAGTGAATATTAAGTTCATGCATATTTCTTCAGTCTCGTAATGGCATTTCTTTAGCGTGTTTTACTGTTTTTTATTTGATAATATTATAGAACAAACATTTACGAAGATTACAGTATATCATATATACTGATAAACCAGTCTATATGATGCGTATATATATATATATATATATATATATATATATATATATATATATATATATATATATATATATATATATATATATGAATCCGAGCGGCCCTCCGACTTCAGGGCAAGTTCAGGCCGATATTCCGTGCGCAGGCCAGGTATACAGTGGTCTATGACCATGGATATCACCTTGGAAAGTACCGAAACCCCTAAAGGAGGATGACCAAGATTTAGTTGGGAGAGTTAGAAGATCACCAGGGGTGCTTTTGGTTGGAGAGTTTGAGCGGCTCGCACCGCTCAAATTCTTCTATCAAACGCCTGTGCGCGACTCAGGCGGGCAGCGCAAGTGGTCACCGAGCGCCCAACTCACAGAGGTAGGGCGCTCTGCGAGGTGTGACGTCATGACAACAACAATGGTCGCCCAAACAGAGACAAATTTGAGACAAATTTATGCTATTCCTGCCGATTACAGTCGAAAGACTACAATGTTATACCGCAACATGCATAGAAATGCACTGCTAAGTACTGTCAGTGGAGGGAGATAAATTTATTCAAGTTCACAATACATCCCCATATATAAGCATTATGTATTTCCTAGTATTTGTTTGGTATATGTGCACTGTGCTGTATAAACCAATACAAGATCGGTTGTTTTAAATATCCTGAACGTTTCATTCTCATCATAAGGAATATTTGTAACCCCTACAATAGCCGGCAGGGTATATGTGCAGTTTAAACCAATACAAGATCGCTGTTTAAGTATCCTGAACGTTTTTTTCTCATCGCTAAGGAGTATTTATAACCCATAGAAAAGCCGTCGGAAAGGAAAAATAACACAAGGTGGTCTGGGGGGGTGAAATCCCCCTAGTGAGGTTAGGTTACGTAATCAATGTTAGGTTAGTTAACTAGTGGGGGGTTCTGGGGGAGAGCAGCTCCCCCAGTTATGTCAGGAGAGTATTGGTTGAAACTGCATATTTACCGTCGGCAGGAATAAAAAATAAAAAATAACAAGGGGGGTCTGGGGGTGGGCGAAACCGCCTCAGTGAGCTAAGGTTATGTAATCAATGCCCAGGTTAGCTAGGTTAGTTTAGGTCTGCGGGGCGTAGCCTAGCCAGTTATTTCAGAAGAGTATTGGTCGATAGGGAGTATTGGTTGAAAATGCATATTTACCATTTCTTTTGCTGTTATTTCAATTATTTATAACTTTTCATTATACAGAAATACTTTATACCCCTTAATCTTAAAATCTATCTTTTTTTATACAAAATTACAGTTTTCCGAATATAGCAAGCAATAGATCAATGGAATATCAGAGGAAGTGGTGTGTGTAAACAGTGTACATAAATTCAAAAAAAATATTATTATTGGATATTAAAAGACGGGACATTATGAATTTGACTCAATCCTGTAAAAGTAAACAAATTGGCAAATATACGCATTTTAATAGAAACATAATTGCATGAATGTATCACACAAGAAAAAGGACTAAAAGTATGTTGCATGTCTTTGGGAGACTCAATTGTCAACATCAACGAAATCCTTAAAAGATGAGTGTAGAATCCCTCTGGCATTAAGTGGCTGAGGTAAGCAGGAAAAGTACGTTTTGTCTATCATCTTAGGTTATCTTATAAAATGTGTTCCTCTACGATCATTACCTCATATTTCACGAACCAGTTTGTTATTGGACTGTACTGATAAATAATCTTGTTTCTCACAGATGAGGAGCAGAACGAGATTGACCGAGAGTCTCCTTACCTCACAAGAGTGTCTGAGGAGTGGGAAGATGAGGAGGACGACGGGCTTCAAATGAAGGCTCCTTCAAGCGCCAAGATCTAACATGCCTCATCATTGATGGTCACAACTACCAATATCGACATAGTCAATTTTTTTAGTTACTTTGCATTCGTTGATTTGTGGTGAAGTTTTACAATAGCGACAAAATCAACATTATAATCAGTGAGATTTCGAAGCATGTTTGACATGTTTTTTTATATAAAAGCAACTCTCTGAACATATTTTCTGATATTTCCGACAATAATCTACCAACTTGGCAACAATACATAGGTGCTTGCATGACACGCTCTTACAAAAAAATTATAAATTTGTGAGCCATATTACATTTATCGTGACGACTGTCTAAGACTTCATATGATAGAAGACTTCCTATAGACTAAGAAGACTTATAAGATAGAAGTTCAGGACTTCTTTCGGTACCCATTGGAGCCTCAAGCAACGATATGTAGTAGTTACATAATGTGATAACTTTACTGAAAGTCAGTCAGTAACCTCTCCGACTTGCTAATTTAACTCTCACTAAAACCGATCTACTGCCACTGCACCTACTGCTACTACTGTTTTTGCTACTGCTGCTTAAGCTACCAATGCCACTAATTTTATTACTTTTTTCTCTTTTTCTTTTTATTTACGTTAAAGCCTATGGCGCCTGTAGGCTATTATGTTTTTTCCTTTAGGGCTCAGGTGGTTGGCCCTGCACATTCTGGAGGGTCGTGATGGTTGGCCCTCGTCCTTTGGTGGCGCAGGCTGGATTTTTATAGTAACACCTGTAATCTATAGGTGAAGGTCCGTTTTCCGTGATGGTCAACCCTCAGTTTAGGCTCATGCTGCCACCTGTTCTTTCCTCCGCCGCATTTGAAGTCGCAGTCGAAAGAACAGGAATGTAGCATGCGGGTTTCTTCGGCCACTCAACCATGGATTTACAGTTGCTCCTTGGTGGGACTTTGTGGAACTCGGGACCTTGTGCTCATCTCCCAGGCTCTTGTCGACCGCATTAAAAATGGCTGAAAGAGTTGCCCCCGGCAGGATTCGAACTCGGGACATTAACCTTACCACTCCAAGACGCTAACCATTCGGCCACCGCCTCCCCTAATACCATCGTCTGCTCCTGTTGTTGGTTGTTCTTGCTACTGCAGCTTCAGCAACTAGTATGGTTTCTATAGACTAAAATAGCGAGCTGACCTCCCATCTGGTGGCCGTCTGGGAACCTCCCGTCAGGCCCAGTACGTCGGGTCAAGGGGTGTATGGCTAGACTTATTTTCCATTATTCCCTACCAAACCAGCTACAATTAAGTGTTGTCATGGTCAACATAGGTTTATGCAAAATTTAAATATAAGGGTTTTACATTATACATGGCGTTATATGGCCATATGCAAGAAATTTTATCGACCCGTTGCACCGCGCGGCGACAAGCAAGAATCATTTGAAAACACTCCACTGGTTGCGTTGACCATGCATTGCATCACGCTCTGCCCTTATTCCATCATATTTCTTCCCAGACCATTACAGGTGAGTTTTCAACTTAACCGAGAGTAACATACACACCTTGTGAATGCACACGTGTCATAATTAAGGTAAAATTAGGTCCAGGAAGCCTTATATCGTTGTGTTAACTGGTGAGTAAGCCGGGCCGCGGTGGAGGTGGAGGTCAGCCATTGTTGGAGCAGGAGTGGCGGGACGTTCAAATATACTCACAAGCATCACTCGGGCCCATTTTTTCTACATCAACGCCTCAGACAAGTGGCGAACACTAACTAAGCTATTATTTAATGGCAGAAATGATAAATTAGACTAGTAAAAGGAATTAGATATGTGTAAAACAGTCAAAATACTGATGTCGTCTTGGACTCGCTTGTGTTGGTACGCCTGCACAGATCTCCACTGGCCGGGCACTTGAAGAGAATTTTTGACTATCCCACCCGTCAGATTACGACTGTCGGAAATATTCACCTGTCGGGACTTGACGAGCATTCTTGCATATAACCCATAATGAGGATTGTTGGCAAAATAAGAGCATTCGACCACATGAGTCCTACAACATTCTACTAAATACTGTAGAGCAGTGCTATTCAACCTGGGTGGACGGTCCACCTAAAGGTGGACGAGACTGAGTGAGGGGTGGACGGCTGTCTTGGGGTTGACCAGGGGCGCCCACAGGCGGACGCACTGGACGCACGTGCGTCCACTGTAAGCCTCCAGGCATGTGTGGGCCCCTATAAGGGCCCCCCTAGTGGCCCTTATAAGGCCCTAAGAGGCCCCAAAATGCACCTAAAATTGATCAAAACGGCAAAAAAAATCAGGGGGGGGGCTTACAGCGCCCCCCCGGACCCCCCCAGCTGAGTAGGCTCGTTTTGCTCGCCACCCACACCCATCAACAGTGGGCCCTATATAATATGTGCGTCCACTACAGGTATCTCTGTGGGCGCCCCTGGGGTGGACAGGTGGGTGGACGAGATCATGCCCAAGTGCCGGTATAGATAAGGGAAAATAAATCTATGGTATAAAACTAGGTAAAGGTGGGGATATTTTTACAAGTATAGGGAAAATAAATGGATTCAAACTGAAGGTGAAAAATATTAAAAGCTATGTAGAAAAGAGGTGTTGTTCTGATTTTGAAGTCTTTGATACCTATATGGCTTGCTAGTAGTGGCTGGGCACATGGTATGCAGACAGCAGAGCAGACACTGGAGGTACGAATATCCCCCTGGATTAACAGACACCTGACTTTAATGCAGGAAAACCTTGACTTCTATTTCCAAGACACCTCAGACCTCCAACATGTGGAAGCTTTATCCATTCTCAGATGATGGAACTGATCATTATGATGCCCGATTGGAGCTTCCAGTGGATTATTCTTAAAAAGCAGCTTTCAAAACATTTGGTCATCCTATGCATTGCATTGCTGGGTTGTCCTGCTTGATAGTCAGGACTACAAGGAGTAAGCTGAGAAGGCAACAGCCATATTTGTGCAGATGCCAACATCATGTCTGTGTCAGCAAAGTTTATCAAGCTTAGTTTTAATCGAGGCATAGAAAAGGAATGCCATTCTGAATTTGGATCCTCTTATGCGGGTTGCACTTGAAAATTGTCTGAAGCCTCGATTTAAGCTGATAGACAAATTGCAACAACAGCCAAGCCACTGATTTTTGTTTCTTGAAGGAAAAGGCTTTGTTTTCTGGTTTACCAAATATAATGCATATTAGGTGCAATTTTACTTTAGTTTCATGACGGAAAAAAAATTCTGTGGAATTCCGAAGGTATGTTTAATTTCTCCTTGTATATTTATAGTCTTAGACTGCATGTGTTATTATATAGAAGAATATGTAAACTGTAAATTTAAAATGGGAGTGAAGCTGCCTTTTCCTACCTATATATTTTGTAGAATGATATAGTTAGATTTAAAATGTCAGAGCCGTGAGATTTTAAAGAGAGAAAACAATTGTGGTGGACAGCTCTTACCAAATCACTACTAGGGGTGGACGACATAAAAGAAGGTTGAAGAGCACTGCTGTAGAGGAATGCATCAAGGCGGGTGTATGGGTAAATATTACCTTCATTCATGCAAAGAGAAGGTAATATTTACCCATACACCCGCCTTGATGCATTCCTCTACAGTATTTAGAAGAATTTTGAAAGACACATGTGGTTGAATGCTCTTATTTTGCCAACAATCCTCATTATAACGCCATGAATAATGTAAAACCCTTATATTTTCGTTTTGCATAAACCTATGTTGACCATGACAACACTTGATTGTAGCTGGTTTGGTAGGGAATAATGGAAAACAAGTCTAGCTTGACACCCCTTGACGTAACGTACTGGAACTGACGGGAGGTTCCCAGACGGCCACCAGATGGCAGGTCTCCATATCTAAATTGTATTTTGCTTCCTTAGTGCTTGCTAGCTGAAGCCAACAAGCCCCGGGAGGGAGGACACAACTCCCGGCTGCATATTACCCAAGTCTGGAAAGGTTCGCCTACTATACTCTTGAACACGTCAGGTTAGGTTACGTTAGGTTACGGTTAAGCTAGGTCAGGTTTCCTTGCTTATTAAAAAGGTAACTTTGTGGGAATCACAATGAGGGTACATTCGAGAAAATTCTATGGTTAGTTTCGGAGCTACAGCCAAGTGTCATTACCCGGAAAAGGCTATCCATTCCAGACTTGGGTAATAATTATGCCTCCCGGCTAACACCGTGACCTCCGAAAGATCCTGGCCTAGGTCTTGAGTTGAAGACGTCACAAGAGTAGGCGGATTTTCAGGTTTTCAGTGCATTGTAATGTACTCCTACCCGTTATTAACAAACTACCAGATGATATTCAGAAAAACTGAGCCTACCATCGTGTTCATGAGACATTGTTGCATATCATGAACATAAATTAATTACAGTAAGACTAGACCTATATTAAGATAATTGAAGGAAAATAAAAGTGTATAACCATTTGTTATCACTGATTTTGCTTCAACTCGCTGTAACTCACTTAGTTTTGCTCACATTGAATTTTCAATCGCTGTTTCGAAATCGGCACATTTAAAAAAAAAAATTGTACGTAACATGTACCGATAAGGAATAAAATAGGTGGTCAAAATAACCAAGAAAGAAAATCAACTGCAAACTGGCGCCGTGACTGTAAACAGTATAGACCATCGTTCCCTACAGCTTAACCGGGGGTGCGAGATGCTATGATAGACCACATAGTTATAATCAAATTTGGAAATACTGAATTCAACATGAATTCGACCAAACTAAAACTCATCTGTCTTATACACATCTTTATACATTTATTTGAATATATATATATATATGTATATATATATATATATATATATATATATATATATATATATATATATATATATGTATATATATATATATATATATATATATATATATATAGTAATATATATATATATATATATATATAATATTACACACTATGTATGTACGTACGTATATATATATATATATATATATATATATATATATATGTATGTAGTATGTTATATATATGTATATATATGTATATATATATATATGTATATATATATGTATATATATGTATATATATATATGTGTATATGTATATATGTAATATATATAATATATATATAATGTATATATGTGTATATATATAATATATAATATATATATTATATATATATGTATATATGTATATATATTATATATATGTATATATGTATATATATATATATGTATATATATATATATATATATGTATATATGTATATATATATATGTTATATATATATATATATTGTATATATTAATATTGTATATTATATGTATTATGTATATATTTATATATATATATATAATGTATTATATTATAGTATATATATATAATATATATATATATATATATATATATGTAATATAGTATCATGTATATATATATATATATATGTATATATATTATATATTATATGTATATATATATATATTATTATATTATTAATATATATGTATATATATATATATATATATATATATATATATATTATGTATATATATATGTTATAGTATATATATTATATATATATATATATGTATATATGTATATATATATATATGTATATATATATATATATGTATATATATATATTATATATGTATATATATATATATATATATGTATATATATATATACACTACGCGCCAAAATATTGTTCGCGACATCATAACACAGCGCTTCCATACGGGAATTCAGAAAATGTACTCTATGGCAGCCTACTGACTTCCGAAAGATATATCTTACATATGGCAGCTTGTTTAAGGCATCAAGACCGTTGAGGAATGTTCAGATGCCACTTGTCAATTATAGACGAAGCATTTTAAAAAGTATCGCCTTCCTTCCCGCGAGTAATTTGAACAGACGCGCATTGGTATAACTATCATTATTTGCATAATGGGTGGCAAGAAAGACCTAACAAAGGAGCAAATTATAGTTATTGTATCTCTACACAAGGCAGAGAAGCCAGTGGAAGAAATATCAAGGATTGTGGATGTTACGAGGAAATTTGTGCATAAGTGGGTGGAGAGTTTCGGGGTGGCGGGGCGGGGTGGCGACAGCCGCGACACCGTAACATTATAAGTGGCCAGGGCGAGGATGTAAAAGTCATATCGCAATATTTTTCTTGCTCTTATTTGAGGATGGGCATCCACATGACGTTTCATGACATTTAGGGTGTTTGCTGATTTTTTACATCCTCCCCCTGGCCCACTTAAATTACGGTGTGCGGCTGTCGCCACCCCCCCCCCGCCCCCCCCGAAACCTCACCCACATATGCACAAATTTCTGAACACCAAAAACTTGATATTTCTTCCACTGGCCTCTTGCCTTGGAAAGATACAATAACTTTAATTTGCCCCTTTTGTTAGGTTTTCTTCCCACCTTTTTAAAAAATAATGATATTATCCCAAAGGGCGCGTTTGTTCAAATTCTCGCGAGAAGGAAGGCGATTTTTTTTTAAATGTCGTCTAAAATTTGACAAGGGGATTGAACTTTTCCTCAACGGTTTTGATGCCTTAAACAAGTGCCATATGTAAGATATATCTTTCGGAAGTCAGTAGGTGCCATAGAGTACATTTCTGAATTCCCGTATGGAACGTTTTGGGTTAGATGTCGGAAAAATATTTTGGCGCCGGTGTAAGCCTAGGGGCTCCGGGTATTTGAGACATCTTTTACCAAAACCCCCACCCCGAGCTAATGCTAAAAGAGTAGGGGGTGCGAGAAATAGTTGGGGGGTTAGAAGGGGGTGCGAGAAATAGTTTAAGAGTTGGAAAGGGTGCGTCCCAAAGAAAAGGTAAAAACAAGCCCTAAGGGGGCCCATAGATACTTTTAGGCTCTCCCACAGGAGGGGTGAGTTTCATCTTAGCTATCAAGCTCACCGTCGGACCGGGTTTGCAATAGTTTTACTTTCGGGGGACCTTTACCCGCCTACTTTTACCTTATCGGTACATTTTACTACCAAAAAAAGAATTGGAAAAGTGCCGTTTTTCAAAAACCCGTGATGAAAATTCAATGCGAGAAAAAAACAAAGGGGAGATACAGCGAGATAAAGGGCAGAATAAGTGAGAAAAAAAGAAAAAAAGAAAGCTACAAGGGGCCCGCGAGGTAACGTGGTGTTCCTTCATAACATACCTACATCCCCCTTTTCTTCCCATCCTAACCCACCCAGCCCCTCTTTAAATTTCCCGCCCCTAACTCCCTGCTATGAGACTTTCCCATCTTTCACCCCCTATTTGTAAAACCAATTTTCCCTTTTTCCTTTTCAAAATTTACGTTTTCCAGCTTGAATCCGTTATTTTTGTTCTACCTGGAAAAAAAAGCAAAAAGAATTTTTCCTACCTTCCTTTTTTTAAATCCCTTTATCCATTTAAAAAACTTCTATAGATCCCCCCTTACTCCAGTCTCTCGGTGAGGAAATTTTTTTAATAATTTAAATTCTCCTAAACTAAATTTACGCACCCTTGTACATTTGTATCCTTCTCTGCCTTTTTCAACAAGGCAACCCATCCGAATAGGAGCCCCAAAATGAAAACACATAGTCTGGGTGAGGTTCAGACCCAGATAAAGCTTAGAAAAAATTTTCCGCATTTTATTTTTAACATTTGGGAATGAACCCCTAAACCTTTTAGCTTTTTTTAGCCCAATACATTGTTTCCTAGGCGGGGGTTGGGTTTCCCCCTTACCCCCAACTTTTCCATTCTGATCTTTTCAGCGATACATTGTTTATGGTGTATCTTTTTACAGGGTTTTTCCCAACATTATAACGCTGCATTTAAATATTAAATTCCATCGCATTGACTCCCCATCTTTTAAAATTTTACTAAGCTCCCGCAATATGTTTACATCAGCTGTGACCCATTACCCTCCCCTTCTTAGTTCATCAGAAAACTTGTGAATATTGAACCCCACTTCAAGTCGTATGTAAATAAAAAAAAAGTAATGGACCCAAAAAAAAAGACCTTGGGAACTCCCCTTGTCACCAGTCCCCCTTTGAATTAGAAAATTAATGTAACCCCTTTTTTGCCCATACTTTGCCCCAAACTCGCCAATGAAAAACCTTCCCCTCTATTTTAGAGCCCTTTAACCCTTTTTAAGAGTCGCTCGTGGGTCTTTGTCAAAGCCTTTTTAAAAATCCAGATTATTATTCATAATCCTTTTCATTTTCTGTCGTCTCAAAAACTTTCCTTAAAAAAACTCAAAAATGGTGAGACATGACCTACCTTTGGGGAAAACCTGTTGTGAATCATTGACAAACTTTTTATCTAAGTGCTCTCTATGTTTTTGCAAAAATAGACCAAAAATTACCCCCCACGACATTAGACTTAGGGTCGTAATTTGACTTTTGTCCCCGTCTCCCCTTTTAAATAGGGAAAAACATTTTCCCTTTTCCCCCACAAAAGGGGAATCGCCTATCTCAACGATTTTTTAAAAAAGTGCATAAGACTCATAAAACCTCCTGCATTTCCCTTTTAAAACCCTGGGATAACCCTTTTATCGGTCCCGGCGATTTAAAAAACTTCAATTTTTTCTATACCCCCTTCCCCCCTTCCCCCAGTTATCACAAATCTTGAGTTCACCCATCGTTTCCTTTTTAACATCGTTTCACTATAGGGACGTCTGGATCCTCCTCCGTAAAAACACAAAAGAAATAACATTTAAACTTTAAAATATCTTATCCCTATTTTTAAAACCTGCCCCGCTGACTTAACGGCCCAAAAATAATTCCCTTTTTTGGTTTAATACTGATAGAACCCCTTTGGGTCATTTTTTGCCTGTCCGCTACTTTTAAAACTCATAATTGTTTTAGCAACCTAGTTCATCTTACTGTCCCGCCCTACGTTATAAGTTCTTT
>JACEEZ010003360.1:75000-82500 GCA_016584305.1 Chionoecetes opilio
CACACACAACATACAACGCCACACACGCACCAACACACACCAACACCACCACACACAAACACACACACACACACTTTTTT
Source organism: Chionoecetes opilio (assembly GCA_016584305.1). Lineage (NCBI taxonomy): Eukaryota > Metazoa > Arthropoda > Malacostraca > Decapoda > Majidae > Chionoecetes > Chionoecetes opilio. The sequence continues at coordinate 75,081 of JACEEZ010003360.1, forward strand.
GCCAACCATGACGATAACGTTCATTGTCTGCAATCCAGGGCAGTCGTAGGTCGAGGATCGCTCTAACCTCTTTGTTTTTTCATTGACAAAAGCGGGAAGGTGGGGTTACTTTTCCCCCTTGAGCAAGGGATAGGGGCGTTGTTTGGTGTGGGAGGGTCCACATTTTTCTTATATAGATTAAGAGCTCTAACCTTCTTCAGTGAGGGTAAACTGACGATCCAAATATAGCGCAGGATCAAAGGGGGACCATGGTTGAAAACAAACCACACACACACACACACACACCACACCACACACACACACCAACAAACACACACACACTCCGTGTACTCCGTGGTGTAGGGTGAAGCACGCTCGGTTCACACCGAGACGCTTCCCGGGGTGACCCCCGGGCGGAGGCGAAAAGAGGGTTGTTCCTTAAAAAACCCGAGCCCCTGACACCAGGCAGTGAATGGGTACCTGGGGTGTTAGCCAGGGTTTGTGACCTGCTCTCCGGGGTTGCTGGCTTTCGGCCCAACACAAAGCACTAGGATGAATGATAAAAAATTGTTGATATGGGAGACGGGAGCCACACGCAGCATTTGCTCTGGCCCTGTAAAATTACAACAAGATGAACACACCACACACACACACACCACCACACACACACCAACACACCCACACACACCCACAACACACCACCACCAAACACACACACCACACACCACACACAAAGAAAGCCAAGCAAACAAATGAAATAAACAGGGGGAAAAATATAAATCTTGCTTCTTTGCCTTACATTAAATAATATCCTTCTTTCCAAAATTTTTGTAAACAAAGGAAACGGAGAGTTTATAGAGGTATCCACTACTTACTATCGTGATTAACTCAAGGAAGCTTGAACTTCCCTGAAACTGAAACAATAAAAAAATAGTATATAAATTTGGAAAGGTTGTTTTGGAAACGTTCATTAAAATGGTCATCATCAGCATGATATTTATGTAACCTTAGTATTTTTGTCCATTTTTTAAAATAATTTGTAATGTTAGTGTGATTTATCACAGGTGCAAATGCAACGGCAGGACAAACAATATTGACCTCACTCAAGGTAAGGTTTGATTGGAGGTGTTGGTCCTGGAATTTTCGTGTTCGGAGGAACCCCGACTTATATATATTAATAATATATTATATATAATCATATATATTTATATTATATATAATATATATATATATATATATATCATATATATATATATCATATATATAATATATATATATATATAGATATATATATATTTATTATTATATTTATATATATATTTATATATAGATGTTATCTATATAATTCTCTATATTATATATATATTTATTATATTATATCTATATAATATATATATAATATATATAATATATATAAAACTTAATACATTGAAAGGCAAAAGGGGAGTTGATGTGCTAAAGTCCCGGCTGGGACGCCCAAGGGACCTATCTATAGCAGTTTATATTTCATCATAACAATATTATACACAAAAATATGGAAAAAGTATAAGCCAATTCTCTAGTACAAAACTAATACTAATACACGGAATGAGTAAAGAAAATTATAATAATTAATAACAATATACTCTAATACAAATAATATAAAAAAGTATACTAATACATTTGATACACATCGATATAAAGAAAAATTATACTAAAACCCATAACACCACTCAAACTCTTATAATACAAATGTTTATCATTATTAAGTAATTGCATGTTTTTTATTGCGTTAGTTCCGCTTGCAGCCAGGCATTTACGCCCGATTGAAAGGCGCGCAGGGAAGTGGTGAGGGGCAGGTCGTCGGTCTGGCGCACCAAGTGTCCCATAGTTTTTCTTAAAAAAAGCAGGAAAACTTCATCTCAAAAAGATAATGAACAACGTAAACTCACATAAACACTTCTTGAATTAACTCAACAGTATTTTCTCTATATCTGTATCCAGCCCACTACTGCTGAAGTTCAAACATTACCTAAAGACCTTAAAAGATACAGCTGCGGGGGTTGGATGATATTCCACCACATTTTACTCCCATCCACACTGCACAGTCTGTGGATGTTGCACTCACTCATGTCATTAATCTGTGCTTTAAAAAGGTTTATTTTCCCAAACCCTAAATTAAAAGTAGTATAATTTTACCATACATAAATACGTGCAAAAGAAGATGTAAAAAATTTACAGACCAATACTATTCTCCTTCAATCAAAAATATTTGAAAAAGCAAAAGCTACAAGATTACGGGTTTTTAAAAAATTTTTAATTTTGTTACTGAAGCCTTTTGGGTTTCCGGTAAAAATAGCAGCGGAAAAAGAAATATTAAAGTTCACAACCAAAGGCATAAGAGCTGGAAAAAAGTTACATGTTGTTGGAATATTTTGATTTGAGAAAGCTTTTGACTCTCTTAATATAAAATTTATGGATAAACTTGGCAATTTTGGGGTATCAGAGGAATAACACTAGAACTGTTTCCTATTTTTTTGTAGTAGAAAACCAGGGTTACTGAAATAACAATCATCACACTAAAAAAACTTTGACAGGGGGGGGCCACAAGGAAAATTTTTGGGGACTTTTTTGTTTTTTATTTACTTTAATGATATTGCTAACGTAGTGATAAATTAAATTTGTTTTTTTGCGACGACACCAAACCCTCATACAGACAAAACATTAAGCAATTGCTTTAAAAAATTAAATCCGAATGGAAAAATAACGAATGCTTTTTTGGCAAACAAATTAGCTTTTAAATAAAAAAGACAAATTATTTTTATTAAAGTCGTTCTATTCTAATAATTTTAGAATCAATATTCTTGAGAGGGGGTGAAACAAACGAGTGTCTGTAAAAAATTTTTGGGTGATAATTGACAAAAATTTTAAACGGGGAAAAATCAATTCAGTCGGGTGTTTTAAAATTTATAAAAAAGTGTGGAATCATAAAAAAAATTCGACACAACTAACGTTTGAGGCTTTACGGAACATTTTTTTATTCTTTTTTTACCCTTACATTTATATTGTGTATCTATCTGGGGAGTATTTGGCCTAAAATCAAAAGTGTTTATGTGTCTCAAAAGGAAACCATCAGACAATTTTGCTTTAGAGGAAAAATAGATTCTACTATATGTTATTTAATGATTTAGGGCTTTAAAAAATTTTGATCTCGTTGGAAATACTTTTTTTTACTAACTATTTTTTAATATAAAAAATAACATGTTTTCAAAACATAAAAATTTAGTTTTTCCACCACATCAAGGAAAAGGGGAAATAATTTGCTCTGTTTTTTTTCCATAAGCACGTAAAAAAAACACATATAAATTTTCTTTACACTGTGTTGGGCCCCAATTTGGAATGCAATACCTAATTATTTAAGGCAATTTTAAATGTCAAACATTCAAAGTTAAGTTTAAAAAGATATCTATTAATTTTCAAAGTCAAAATAGCAGGGAATAATATATGAAAAATATATTTGTGTAATGTTTTTCGTATTTTGTGATTTGTTAGGGCTAGTGTATGGGAAAAATGTATTGCGGGTATTATCTACTAAGGAATATTTAGGAAAAATTTTTTGTTTATATTGCCGCCCCGAATATTTTCATAGCGTATAAATTATTTTCTGTCCCTAGGGAGCAGATGCTCAGGGGGACTAATGCCACTAACTGTTTTTTGTAAATTGTATAAATTATTTTAAACTTGAAACTTTTGGCAATAAACTCAATAAATCAATCAATAAATTCATATTTCCCATAGCGGGTAGGAAGGAGCGGAGGTAATGTTCCTCCTCGCAAGGGCCAGTCACCTATGGTCGATTTTGGGGGGCCCACGGGTAGCGGAGGGCGGGGCCCGTGGGTTGAGGCGCAGCTCTGCTAGTTGCAGGAGATGCCCTGTAGCCCTTTTATATACCAATGCGCCCGTCACGCCCCTGCTGGAGAGGTTTAATGGTCTGTGCAGCGCCTCGGGGGTTTAAGCGGGCCACCGAGATGTCTCTCGGGGGTCTCGCTTTAAACCGGGGCCCGCCGCTGGGGTCTGACTTGAACCCGGGCAAAGGGGGGGCCAGGTATGACGGGGGGCAGGGGGAATGCGAGGGGCGAGTTCCATCAGGAGCGGGCTTGTGACTTGTAAAAGGGGCCCACACCCTGAGCGTCCGAAAAGGGCGCGAAGTGTCGATGCACTCAGTTTTTCCCGGCAGCACCTTCACGACCTTTCCCGACGTGGTGGTGTATGTGAGGCCAAAGTTCCCCAACCAACCCCTAGAAATGTTGACCGACTCTGGAGGGTTTTATTTTTTCCTTCCAGGAAATGGCGTGTTGGGCCCGTTATGCATCTGCCTGCGGGGGATGAGGACGGCTTGAGTCTTTTCTGGTCAAAAGGGGACTTGCCACTCTTGCCCCAGGAGGCGACGTCTGCAGTGCCCGGTTAATGCGAATGACGTGTTGTGGCGGTCACTCCTCTACAGGTGAATGTAGGGGTACCCGTCCCTTGCGTATGCTCTTTCCTAGGAATCACTGCAGGATGTCTTGCAATAAACGTTCCATAGTAAGGCCCGAGACAAATTCCTTGAGGGACCTGGCTTTTTAAGGATTTTTAGAGGAGGGGGTGACCATTCACCACCGCGCGAGTTTTTCGTGGAGTAAACTTGAGGAGGGTTTTAAAAGGCACCGCGGATCCCCGGCTTCTCTTTGGGATGATGCCTGATGCCACACCCTACAAAGGCACCCCGCGATGTAAGGGCGACGACGAAAGGGTCTTGCCCCCATCTAGGGTTGGTTCCAGGTTTTGGGGTGCAGGAGAAGAAGGTCTCTGGGATCCCCCTTCGGAAGCCGAAATTTCCCTGAATTTGGGAAGCGGTGAACAAAAAAGATTTATGATTTTTTATGCAAGATGGGCTCAAGAACTTTTCCCAAAAACGGTGAGGAGGGAAATGGGGTGGTAGTTTTGAGGACACCTCTGCTCTTCTTTTTTTAGAAGCACAGACTCTCGCAACTTTCCACTCAGATGGCCATGCTGAGTGAAAGGCCCCTCGGGAAAATGTATAAAAGGGACAGAAGTTGTGAGGGACCTTTTTAAGCGGGGAGGGCTGGGTATTGGTCCCAGCGCTTTCTTGGGATAACTTGTTGAATTGTTGAAAACCTCCTCCTGGTAATGGTGATGTTCCCAAGGGTGGCCTTTGGGTTTGGGGGAAAACAAAAAAAATTAACTTTAAAAACCTTTTATAAAACCCCCGAGATTTTTGGGAAAAATGTAAAAAATTTTAGAACAAATAAAAACGACCTCACCAAAATTGGGGAGGCGGTAACGGGGTGGTTTTGGTCTCCCACTGGGGTCTGGGACCCCAGTTTTGATCCCCGAAGAAACTAAAATCTTTCTGCACCGTCGAGTGGCCTTGAACACTCACATGCCCGCCCTCAACTCACCTTTGATTGCGAGGCATCCCCGGGGGACACAGGGGGCGGGATGAGCCCCTAACACAGGCGTACATAAAATCCTGCCTGCGCCACCCCGGGTGAGGGCCAACCATCACAGCAGCCCTCAAGTGAAAACCCACAGAGCCTACCCTCCGGGCCCTGGGTCCCCCACTCTTACAGGCACTATAGGCAAACAGTATAAAAAAAAAATTTAAATAATAAAAATAAAATTATCATAATATAAAAAAAAAAATCTACACGGAGGTGGGGAAGGGGGAAGTATTTAGGCAAAATTTAAAAATCTGGGAAAACTTCTTTTTTTAAAAGTCCAAGAAAACAGGAAAATTTGACCCCAAAAAAAAGCTATGGTAGATAATTACATGCAGAAATGGGAACCCGAGGCAAAATAGAGAGGCTGAGTATAGACTTTACGACTCGAATTAATCATGCTAAGATTTAACAACGCAAGAAAAAATATAACATATAAAAAAAAAATTAAAAAAAACAACCTGGCCCTAGCCAAATAAATAAAACAAAATTGTTAAAAAGCCGAGGAAACAATTAAAAATATAGCTACCAGAAATTTTAGATTCCTCATTATCTTTGGGTATTTTCCTAACAAAATTAAAATGCCCAAAAAAAACTTATACCTAAAGCAAAAAGACAAGACAGATCCAAACAATTATAGACCCCTTTCATTCCCGAGGTCCCCCGGGAAAATTTTTTAAAAAATAATTAACAAAAAACTTAGTAAATACCCTAAAACTAAAATATTCTCCCGGAAAAACAGATGGTTTTAGAGTATCTAGGGGTACAGACATGCCTTGGCGTGACAAAAAAATAGCCGAAGCTTAGCAAGCAAACACTGTACTTGTTTTTCGAGACATATCAAAAGCCTTTGATAAAAGTTGACCAGGCCTAAAATATAAGAATAAAAAATGGATTGCCAGACATCATTAACAACTAATTTGCACTTTTTTGGAAAACAGAACAGCAAGCATAACTATAAATAACTACAATGGTAATATATTCAGGATTAGAAGCGAAGTGCCTCAGGGCAGCTCCCTTTCACCGACCCTCTACCAAAGCCGTCTCTTGAGGGAAAAGCTTATAGTGTCAATAGTAACAGTCCTAGGCAGAGAGGAGTGGGACAGGAGACTAGAGCAGGAAGACAGGGCACTGTGTACGGTGTTAGGGCTGTATGGGGACAGAAAGGAAACTGAAAGTATTGTAAACCTCACCAAAGTGTTCCTAATGCAGTGTTGGGAGATAAGAACACAAAAGAAACAATGAATTAGGATGATAATCAACGGACTGAAAACTGATCAAAATGTCTTTCCCAGGTGAAATAAACAGGGGAAGAGTTAACAAGTTTTGTTAACGAAGGAGACGAAGTGGAAGAGGACCTATGAAGCGATACTAAGCGACTAAGGTCACAAGAAGAAGAAGAAGAAGAAGATTTAAAAGCCTGCGCCTCAGATTGATGACGTCACGGACGGAGTCTGTACGAGGCCACCGAGATGACAAGTTTACCTACCTAATATATGTTTATCAGTATAAAAGATATACTGTTATCTTCGGAAATGTTTGTGCTTTAATATTATCAAATAAAAACCCGTAAAACACACTAAAGAAATGCCATTATGAGACTCAAGAAATATGCATGAACTCGTCGCCATTTAATATTTTGCTCGAAAACATTTTACATGGCGAATATCAATAGAAGCGGAATTTAGTTAGCTTTCCATTGATATATTTCGTTTTCTGATAAATGAATTAGCAGCATGCATAAATTAGCGTTAACTAAATACATAACATCATGAAATCGGGTAATTTCCTACCTAATATATGTTTATCAGTATAAAAGATATACTGTTATCTTCGGAAATGTTTGTTCTATAATATTATCAAAGATAGAGATAAGGGTTCATCATACCTATAGCCGCCGCGGCTAGAGATACGGGTTCATTATACCTATAGCCGCCGCGGCTAGAGATACGGGTTCATCA
>JACEEZ010003361.1:0-2500 GCA_016584305.1 Chionoecetes opilio
CCCCCCCCCCCCCACCCCCTGGGCCCCTACGGCTTCCCCCCCATGGTAAGGCCTCCTCCCCCACCATAAAGCACCCTGCCCGCCTGTCTCTCCCCCAGCTTGAGTGACACCAGGGGAAATCAATGCTGGAAGGAGTGTGTTACAAAGGTGTCTTCTTGCGTGTCTTAATATATGTGTGTTGATAAATGAATTGGTTTGTGTTTAGTGATTGTGTTGTTGTTTGAGTTGCCTGGTTAGTGGTTGTTGTTATTGCTGTTGTTATTATTGTTATACTATTATCATTACCCTTATTTTCATTATTATTGTTATTATCATTATCTTGGTTGATATGAGCATTATTATTGTTATGATAATTTTTTTTTTTAGTATTCCAATTAGTGTTTTTGTTATTATTGTTATTGCACTGTCTAGTTTGGGTTCAATTTTGTTTGATTTTGTTCTTGTCTTATAGATTTTTTTAATATACTTGTTACTATCACTACTATTGCTACTGCTACTACCATTACTACTACTACTACTACTACTACTACTACTACTACTACTACTACTACTACTACTACTACTATTACCACTACTACTACTGCTATTACCACCACTACTACTACTACTACTACTACCACCACTACTACTACTGCTATTACCACTACTACTACTACTACTACTACTACTACTACTACTACTACTACTACTACTACCACCACTACTACTACTACTATTACCACTACTACTACTACTACTACTACCACTACTACTACTACTATTACCACCACCACTACTACTACTACTACTACCACTACTACTACTACTATTACCACCACCACTACTACTACTACTACTACTACTACTACTACTACTACTACTACTACTACTGCCACAAGACTAAAGCAATAATTTCATAATAGTAACAGGAACAATAACAAAAAAAAAAAATAGCGTTAGTAATAATAAAAATTATAACAACAATAATAATAACACTAATAATAACAATAACAATGATAATAACTGATAATAATAGTAAGAATCTCCCAATCTTCAATAATAATACTAAAAATGATAATAACAATAATAATAACAATAATAATAACAATAACAATGATAACAACAATGATAATAATAGTAAGAATCTCCACCCAATCGTCAATAATATAATAAAAATAACAGTTACAATGATAATAATAATAAGAATCTCCTCCAATCTTTGCCCTTCACCAGTTCAATCTCCTGGCCGTAATGTAAAGCGAGACTATCTATCGAAGTCAATCCGAGAGTCTATCGTGTTGGCCCTTACCCGGGAACCTCTCAGCCTCGCCTTTCACTCGTATAAAATGATTGATAATTGAAAGTCAACACGCGAGATCCTAAGCGATTCGTCAAAGTCTCCCATTAAACAGTTCAAGTTTTCTACGATTGTCAGTCTCGAAAACTCCTCGAAGAAAATGGGTTACGGTTCGTTTTCTGGTTATATGGTACGAAAAAGGTTAGAAATATGAGAGTTTGTAATGTTTTGAGTTTTAAAAAAGTTAGTTGTACTTTGTAAATAAAAAAAATATTAGCATTACAATATAAAACTCCTGAAGAAGATTAGTTAAGGTTCGTTTTCTGATTATATATTACGAAAAAGGTTGAAAATATGTATAGTTTTGAGTTATAAATAATTTTGTTGAATGTTAAAATGAAAAAATAGTAATGTAATATAAAACTTCTTGAAAAAAATGGGTTACGGTTCGTTTTCTAATTATATATTACGAAAAAGGTTGAAAAATATGTATAGTTTTGAGTTTTAAAAGATTTTGTTGAATGTTAAAATGAAAAAATAGTAATGTAATATAAAATTTCTTGAAAAAAATGGGTTACGGTTACGTTTTTAGATTATATGTTACGAAAAAGATAAAAAATTGTAATGTTTGTAATGTTTTGAGTATTAAAAGATTTGTTTGTATATTAAAAAGAATTGGACATGGATTGCGAGGTTTTGTTTTTAGATCCTAGGAGTACGAAGAAGGTTGAAAAATATATGTATAGTTTTGAGTTTTAAATGATTTTGTTGTACATTAAGTTGAATAATATAGTATAATAGTGAAGTATAGTTATATAGTACCGTCAAACTACTTGAAGAAAATGGGTTGCGAGGTTACGTTTTCTGATCATATATTACGAAAAAGGTTGAAAAATATATGTATAGTTTTGAGTTTTAAATGATTTCGTTGTACATTAAGTTGAATAATATAGTATAATAGTGAAGTATAGTTATATAGTACCGTCAAACTACTTGAAGAAAATGGGTTGCGAGGTTACGTTTTCTGATCATATATTACGAAAAAGATAAAATTTGTAGTGTTTATGTTTTGAGTTATACAAGATTTTGCTGTCTCCCATTAAACAGTTCAAGTTTTCTACGATTGTTAGTCTGGAAAACTCTTGAAGCAAATGGGTTGGCAGTTTACGTTTTCAGATCATAGGAGTAAAAGTGTTAAAAATATGTATAGTTTTGAGTTTTAAA
>JACEEZ010003361.1:7500-22713 GCA_016584305.1 Chionoecetes opilio
TCACCTATAATCCCAAGCCTTGAGATCATTATAACTAAAATACAATGGAAAATTCGTGACCATCAATGCCATTTTTTTTTTTTCATACTAATAACCAATGACCAGAGAGAGAGAGAGAGAGGGAGAGAGAGAGGAGAGAGAAGAGAGAGAGAGAGAGAGAGAGAGGAGAGAGACGAGAGGAGAGAGAGAGAGAGAGAGAGAGAGAGGAGAGAGAGAGAGAGAGAGAGAGAAATAGAGCAAATATAGGAGAAGACACACAGAAAAGGGTGGAAAAAAAGGGCAGAGAGAGAGAGAGAGGAGAGGAGAGAGAGAGAGAGAGAGAGAGAGAGAGAGAGAGAGAGAGAGAGAGGAGAGAGAGAGAGAGAGAGAGAGAGAGAGCTAAATACTCCCTCCATTTAGTGTTGGTGGTCGTAATTTTTTCACAACTTGGAAGGAAAGTTTGGTAAGTTTTTTTTGTGGTCTTCGAATAAAGTTTGGATCCCTTTAATAAGCCTGTGTTAATTGTTGACGCGATATTAATGGCGTGTGGTGGCCTCTCTCTCTCTCTCTCTCTCTCTCTCTCTCTCTCTCTCTCTCTCTCTCTCTCTCTCTCTCTCTCTCTCTCTCTCTCTCTCTCTCTCCCCTTCTTCTCTCCCTGTCTAACACCTCTAAACCTCTCTCCTCCAGATGGTTCCTCTCTCTCTCTCTCTTCTCTCGCTCTCTCTCTCTCTCTCTCTCTCTCTCTCCTCTCTCTCTCTCTCCTCTCTCTCTCTCTCTCCTCTCTCTCTCTCTCTTCTCTCTCTCTCTCTCGCTCAATGATTCATCTCACGTATTTCTGTTTTCAGCTAAAAAATATCACAATTGCATTCACACTTTCCAACAGCTAACGATACGAAAACAAATACAGTCTATTTTATAATAACATATTTTTAGGCTATATATATGTAAGTTACTTTTACTACTCTATTTTACTACATGTTTTTAGTAGTAAGTATCTATCAAGAATTAACCCCTTGAGACCCAGAACGTAATTTCCATTGTAATTTGGGTACCATTAGACGATTTTTAGTGACTATAAGTAATATTTTATAGCTATGACCTGTTTAGTATCCTTCACCACTAACTAATTTGGTATATTCAGTGACTTTTCGTTATTTTATGGCTAACAACAGAGGTTTTTTTATGGCAAAGGAAAGATCTGGGCGTGAAGGGGTTTAATACTCCATACCAATAAGCTTCGATCTCTTTCCAAATACTTCACTCACTTCTGACTGATTATATTAACCCCTTCACACCCAGATCTTTCCTTTGCTATATAAAATCGTCTATTGTTAGCCATAAAATCACGAAAAAGTAACTGAATATACCAAAGTACCTAGTGGACAAGGATACTAAACAGGTCATAGCTATTAAATATTGCTTATAGTCACTAATAATCGTCTAATGGTACCCAAATTACAGTGGAAATTACGTTCTGGGTCTCAAGGGGTAAATAGCTTCGTGAACTAACTAATATGAGAAAAGTTATATAGTATAGTGAAAGTGACGTTCATTTATTCATTTCTTCATTTTTTCATCAATTTTCAACTCTTTCCTAAATATAAATCTAGCTTCGAAAACATCCCTTAATACAGATCAAAGGATTTCACATACACTCTATATTTATTAATACTCTATATTTATTAACCTCAATTCTTAACTATCTCTATATCTATTTTTTTCTATTATTCTTCAACTTCTTCAATTCAGGAACTTCAATTTTCAACTCTTTCCTAAATCTAAAACTAGCTATAATAATATCACGTAGTACAAATCATGAACTATATACACACATACACTCTATATAACTTCAATGTTTTCCTTCCCAACTAACTACTTACTAACTAAAAAAGATATAAATATACCTTTAATAAAAACAGTAGCATAGGTCGAAATAGCATCACATACACTCCTCTATTTCCCAACTCCAATTTTTAACTCTCTCCTAAATCTAAATCTACCTTAAAATAACAGTAGCATAGGTAGAGAGAGCATTACATCCAGTCTATCTACTTCAAATCCTCGTCCTATCGTATGGTACTCATTTGGTACACGTGTGGGTGTGTTCAGGCTGGGTGGTGGTGGGTGGTGGTGGTGGGTAGTAGTGGTGGTGGTAGTAGTGGTAGTGGGTAGTAATGGTGGTGGTGGTGGCTGGTGATGGTGGTGGTGGTAGTGGGTAGTGGTAGTGGTGGTAGTGGTGGTGGTGGGTAGTGGTGGTGGTGGTAGTGGTTGTGGTGGTGGTGTGGTGGGTAGTGGTGGTGGTGGTGGTGGTAGGGTGTGGTGGGTGGTGGTGGTGGTGGTGGTGGTGGTGGTGGGTGGCAGTGGTGGTGGTGGTGGTGGTGGGTAGTGGTGGTGGTGCCAGTCATTTGTAGTGGCAGTTCTACACGTCTGCCTCTCGCTCTTCACTACTCTACCATCTTGCTTGCTGGGTTACTATATGCTGGGTGTATGCTGGGTTGTGTCCTACGCCTGTCTCCGTTGTACGTGTTGTGTTCTTGTCTCTGTCTCTCACACTTCTCTCTCTCCTTTGTTGCTTTCTTTTCTTTCCTCTTTTCTTTTTTTTCTTTCTTTTTTCTTTCTTTTTTTTCTTTACCTCTTTTTACTTTTCTTTCCCTTTTGTGTTTTTTTGAGTTTGTTCTTTTTTCTTCGTGTTTTTTTGTAGCTTTTTTCGTTTCAATAACTATATGTGTTGTGTTCTTGTCCTGTCTCTCTCTCTCTCTCTCTCTCTCTCTCTCTCTCTCTCTCTCTCTCTCTCTCTCTCTCTCTCTCTCTCTCTCTCTCTCTCTCTCTCTCTCTCTCTCTCTCTCTCTCTCTCTCTCTCTCTCTCTCTCATTTCTCTCTCCTTTTAGAGCTATCTTTCTAAATTTCTCTCGCCTTGTATTGCTATCTTTATACATTTCTCTCTCTCTTTTTACTATCTTTCTTTTTGTTTCTCTTCCATGTATTCTTTTTTCTCTCTTTTCCGGATCTTTATATACATTTTGCCTCACTCCTCCTCCTCCCTCCTCCTCCTCCTGCTCCTCCTCCTCCTCCTCTCCTCCTCCTCCTCCTCTTCCTCCTCCTCTTCCTCTTCCTCTTCCTCCTCCTCTCCTCTCTCCTCTTTTCCTCTCAGCATTTCTTCAACCTTCTCCCTAATTTATCTCCTCCATCTCTCTCTCTCTCTCTCTCTCTCTCTCTCTCTCTTCTCTCTCTCTCTCTCTCTCTCTCTCTCTCTCTCTCTCTCTCTCTCTCTCTCTCTCTCTCCTTCCACTCATTCTCTCCATCTCTCCTTCCTTCTCATTACCTCCATAAATATAAGTTTCCTTCGTCCTTGAAACCACACTATATCCTTTCTCTTACTCCATAGTCTCTCTCTCTCTCTCTCTCTCTCTCTCTCTCTCTCTCTCTCTCCTCTCTCTCTCTCTCTCTCTCTCTCTCTCTCTCTTCTCTCTATTCCCGTGTTTCCATCCTTTTTAACTCCTTCACATATTTGACAGCGCGGCAGGAAAGGGGGAGGAAAGTTATGGAAAAAATTGTGGCTATTATATTCCTTGCTTTCCTCTTTTATCACTTTACTTTACTCTATATATAAGAACAAAATGACTTCAATATTCCCACCTTAGTTTCCTGGATTGCTAAAATGGTCTGTCTTTTCCCTATGAAGTAAGTGATTATATTATAGGCAATTTTGAATGTTGTAGTGACTTGTGGTATGAGTCACTCCACAACTGGCTAATTCACTCCCTAGGCAATACACTAATCTCATAAACCCGACCTCAGCCGTCGCCAGGTTTTCAGGCGTCAGGTCTTGAGTATCGCGGCCCCTTTATAAAGAGTCTCCTGTAGAGGCAGACTCAGTTAGAGCTCAACCACTGTAACACCAACAACTGCTCTCTCCAATAAACCAACCATCAACCCTGGGTGTCTACTTATCAACCCTGTAGAGACGACGGGTCACTACAATGTAAAATATAAAATGTATTAATTTGCCCTTTTTTAATGTATAATTTAGGTGTCTATGTATGTATATTCTTTAATTGTGTATGTGTAAATGTATGTAGACTCTAATTTCATACGTTAGAAATGCTTATGTGTATTTATTGGCATGTATAAATGTATGTAAGCTATAATTTCATAAGTCAAAAAAATGTTGATCTAGTATACGCCTCCAGGAACTGATAACTTTAATTAATGTAAATAGTTATCATGAGAATTTTTTTTATTCATTCGCAACACAAGACTTTTTTTGTACATGTAGATCTACACGTCAGTCAGTCAGTCAGGCAGGTAGGCAGGCAGACAGTCAGGCAGGCAGGCAGGCAGGCAGGCAGGCAGGCAGGCAGGCAGTCAGTCAGTCAGTCAGTCAGTCAGTCAGTCAGTCAGTCAGTCAGTCAGTCAGAAAGTAAGAAAGTCAGTCAGTCAGTCAGTCAGTCAGTCAGTCAGTCAGTCAGTCAGTCAGTCAGGCAGGCAGGCAGTCAGTCAGTCAGTCAGTCAGTCAGTCAGTCAGTAAGAAATCAGTCAGTAAATAAAGTGAGTAAGTACATAGGCTTCCATTTACACGAAAAAGAAATAGAGAAAAAGCCTTTGTGTAATCTCTTTGACAATTATTGCCACTACACGTGACCTCCAACATGCTCTTTGTAACCGTAGGGAGGCCAGCGCACCAACGCCAGCCCTCATTCTTCATGCCCTCAGGGGTCCCCGTGGCAAAGTGGTAAAGTGCTGGTCTAGGTATCTCCAAGCTGGTATATCAATTGGCTAAGGGCATGGGTTCGAATCCAGCCCGGGCCAACAAAGCATTATTTATCAACCTCTTGTAACCACGACGAAAAAACTGACGATGGATTAAGGCAGCGATGATTGTAGTAAAGATTCATACCATATACGCTTCTCTCTCTCTCTCTCTCTCTCTCTCTCTCTCTCTCTCTTTCTCCCTGTGTGTGGTGTGTGTGTGTGTGTTATGGCACGGCACGAACGTCAAACCAACGTTGAATTGAAAGGGCATCAGAAAACACTCACAATAACACCATCACCGCCGCCACCACCACCCAAAACACAGAAGCCGTAACCCCACAACCCGTTTTCTTCGCTCTATTACGCGCGTTATTCCTATTTTCTATGTAAATCAGCGACGCTCACTAGCAGGCGACGAGTCCGCGGCGGCGTTCACAAGGGCGCGACGCGACACCCCGCTCCGTTTTCTATAGCACCGCAGGAAGCTATTGGAATATCGTTTTTCTCTTAACGTGTTACCGTCCATCAGTGGGCAGACGATCCCTGGGGACACGCAACGTTACCTCTCCTCCTCCTCCTCCTCCTCTTGTCGTCTCCTCCTCCTCCTCCTCTTGGCTTCTCCTCCTCCACCTCCTCCTCTTGTCTCCTCCTCCTCCTCCTCCTCCTCTCGTCAAGCAAGACAGGTGCTCCTCAGAGGGTGACAACAATGAAGAGAGGAAGCAGAGGAGGCGGAAAAGGAGGAGGAGGGAACAAGCGAGGTACAGAAGGAGAGTCCAAGGGGGTAGGAGGAAGGGGATGGGGGAGGGGAGAAAAAGAAGGAGAGAGGAGAGAGTATGAGAGGTCCAGAGGGGGGTTGGGGAGGGGAGGTGAGGGTGGGGGTGCTTATGAGGGGGCGTGGATGAGAAAAGAGGGGGTGGGGGTGCTTAAGAAAGGGATGGGATGGGTAGGAAGGGGAGGGAGGGTTAAGAAGAGGTAGGAAGGGAGGGTGTTGGAGGGGGCAGGAAGAGGGGGGAAGGGCGGGAAAGGGGTAGGAAGAAGGGGGAAGGGGGGGGAAATAGGTAGGAAGGGGGGGGGGGAGGGGGTTGGAGGGGGGAAAGGGGGGTAGGGGAGGGGGTAGGAGGGGGTAAGGGTGGTTAAGATGACGCTCTGGGCAGGCCATCAGCGGGTGTTCAAAGTCCTCCAGGGTGACGGGAAGCCTTTCAGGTGAGATTGAAGTGATCTTGGAAGGATTCTGTAAAAATTTTGTGGGTGGAGAATGTCGTATCTGAGACGAGGTTCCCGGCGACTAAAGGGATTGCGTGATTATATTCTGGTATTTTTATTCTTTAACCCCTTCACGCCCAGATCTTTCCTTTGTTATATAAAATCGTCTGTTGTGAGCCATAAAATCACGAAAAGTAACTGAATATACCAAATTAGTTAGTGGACAAGGATACTAAACAGGTCATAGCTATAAAGTACTGCTTATATTCACTTAAAATCGTCTAATGGTACCTAAATTACTATGGAAATTACGTTCTGGGTCTCAAGGGGTTAATGGACATGAATTTTGTTGTGTGAGTGGTAAAGGAGAACGATTTATTTCAGCTTGAGAGGAAAAGGAGAACAATATTTTTTTCAGCTTGAGAGGGAAAAGAGAACAATATTTTTTTCAGCTTGAGAGGAAAGGGAGAACAATATTTTTTTTCAGCTTGAGAGGTAAAGGAGAACGATATTTTTTTCAGCTTGAGAGGTAAAGGAGAACAATATTTTTTTCAGCTTGAGAGGTAAAGGAGAACAAAATTTTTTTCAGCTTGAGAGGTAAAGGAGAACAATATTTTTTTCAGCTTGAGAGGAAAAGGAGAACAATATTTTTTTCAGCTTGAGAGGAAAAGGTGAACAATATTTTTTTCAGCTTGAGAGGAAAAGGAGAACAATATTTTTTTTCAGCTTGAGAGGTAAAGGAGAACGATATTTTTTTCAGCTTGAGAGGTAAAGAAGAACAATATTTTTTTCAGCTTGAGAGGTAAA
This sequence comes from Chionoecetes opilio, assembly GCA_016584305.1. Lineage (NCBI taxonomy): Eukaryota > Metazoa > Arthropoda > Malacostraca > Decapoda > Majidae > Chionoecetes > Chionoecetes opilio. Next base: position 14,242 of record JACEEZ010003361.1, read on the forward strand.
GGAGAACAATATCTTTTTTCAGCTTGAGAGGTAAAGGAGAACAATATATTTTTTCAGCTTGAGAGGTAAAGGAGAACGATATTTTTTTCAGCTTGAGAGGTAAAGAACAATATTTTTTTCAACTTGAGAGGTAAAGAAGAACAATATTTTTTCAGCTTGAGAGGTAAAGAAGAACAATATTTTTTTCAGCTTGAGAGGAAAAGGAGAACAATATTTTTTTCAGCTTGAGAGATAAAGGAGAACAATATTTTTTTCAGCTTGAGGGGAAAAGGAGAAGAATATTTTTTTCAGCTTGAGAGGTAAGGGAGAACAATATTTTTTTCAGCTCGAGAGGAAAAGGAGAACAATATTTTTTTCAGCTTGAGAGGTAAAGAAGAACAATATTTTTTTCAGCTTGAGGTAATGAACAATATTTTTTTCAGCTTGAGAGATAAAGGAGAACAATATTTTTTTCAGCTTGAGAGGAAAAGAAGAACAATATTTTTTTCTGCTTGAGAGGGAAAGGACAGCAATATTTTTTTCAGCTTGAGGTAAATGAGAACATTTTTTTCAGCTTGAGAGGTAAAGGAGAACAATATTTTTTTCAGCTTGAGAGGTAAAGGAGAACAATATTTTTTTCAGCTTGAGAGGTAAGGGAGAACAATATTTTTTTCAGCTCGAGAGGAAAAGGAGAACATTATTTTTTTCAGCTTGAGAGGTAAAGAAGAACAATATTTTTTTCAGCTTGAGAGATAAAGGAGAACAATATTTTCTTCAGCTTGAGAGGAAAAGGAGAACAATATTTTTTTCAGCTTGAGAGGAAAAGGAGAACAATATTTTTTCAGCTTGAGAGGAAAAGGAGAACAATATTTTTTTCAGCTTAAATTACGTTGGCTTTAGTTATGATGAAGAGGTTAACCCCTTGAGACCCAGAACGTAATTTCCATTGTAAGTTGGGTACCATTAAACGATTTTTAGTGACTATAAGCAATATTTTATAGATATAACCTGTTTAGTATCCTTGTCAACTAACTAATTTGGTATATTCAGTTACTTTTCGTAATGTTATGGCTGGACAACATACGATTTTTTTTTATAGCAAAAGAAAGATGTGGGTGTGAAGAAGTTAAATCAAAATGTTAAATGATTCAAGTATGATTAAGTGTTAAATTAATTGATCTACGTGTAAACTAGAGCAGAAGAATAAAGGCTGAAGGGGGAAGGAAGGCAACAAGAGGGAGGGAGGAAGGAGGGAGGAGAGAGGGGGGGAGGGGGGATGGGGGGAGGCAACGGGAGGAAGGGAGGAAGGGAGAGAGAGGCAAGAGGTCTGAGGTAGTTCACTTCTGATCCATGAACTACCAATAACAACAAAACTACACACCTCACCACTACCTCACGTCACACGCTGGTTCTTGGCTGCACTAGCTTTACCTTGGACGAAGTGAAGTGACCCTGCAAGCTTTACGTTCAGGCACAGAGGCGAAATATCTTGGACACTAGTGAATGGTGACGAGATGATGGCGAGAGACTGAGAGAGAGAGAGGGAGAGAGGGAAGGAGATAGGGAGGGAGAGGGAGGGTGAGAGAGAGAGGGGGAGGGAGAGAGGAAGGGAGAGGGAGGGTGAGAGAGAGAGACAGTGGTGGGAGAGAGGGAGGGAGATAGGGAGATCGGGAGGGAGAGAAGAAGGATACAAGACGTGAACCTAAATACACTTTAAACGCCTACCTGGCAACGTTACTCTTCTTGTTAGTTTGTCATCCCTCCGCTAGGTGTCTTTGAGAGAGAGAGAGAGAGAGAGAGAGAGAGAGAGAGAGAGAGAGAGAGAGAGAGAGAGAGAGAGAGAGAGAGACACACACACACACAGAGAGAGAGAGAGCATCACGTAAATTTTTGAAGGTCAAGTAAATTTCTGAAAACATCTTGAAGGGATTTTCTTGGAAGGCTCGGCAGTAAAATTGGTTTCTGTTGGAAGATTCGTTTTCTTTTGATGATACTAATGTGCAAAATTAACTCCTAAAGCGGTAAGATACAAAGTTTAATTCACCGGAGCATTAAACGAGCAGCTATTATCCATCTTGAGCCACTGCTTACATTTTTCAGACATTTCATATATGCTTACATTTTTTACTACTACTACATTTTCCCCTCTTCCCGCCATTTCTCCCCTTTCCCCCCCTTTCTAAGAGCCTTTTACCCCCATTTCTTCCCTTCCCACCCCTTTCTAAGAGCCTTTTATCCCCATTTCTTCCCTTCCCACCCCTTCCTAAGAGCCTTTTACCCCCATTTCTTCCCTTCCCAGCCCTTTCTAAGAGCCTTTTACCCCCATTTCTTCCCTTCCCAGCCCTTCCTAAGAGCCTATTACCCCCATTTCTTCCCTTCCCACCCCTTCCTAAGAGCCTATTACCCCCATTTCTTCCCTTCCCACCCCTTCCTAAGAGCCTATTACCCCCATTTTTTCCCCTTCCCACCCCTTCCTAAGAGCCTTTTACCCCCATTTCTTCCCTTCCCACCCCTTTCTAAGAGCCTTTTACCCCATTTCTTCCCTTCCCCCCCTTCCTAAGAGCCTTTTTTACCCCCATTTCTTCCTTCCCACCCCTTCCTCAGAGCCTTTTACCCCCATTTCTTCCGTTCCCACCCCTTCCTAAGAGCCTTTTACCCCCATTTCTTCCGTTCCCACCCCTTCCAAAGAGCCTATTACCCCCATTTCTTCCGTTCCCACCCCTTCCTAAGAGCCTTTTACCCCCATTTCTTCCCTTCCCACCCCTTCCTAAGAGCCTTTTACCCCATTTCTTCCCTTCCCACCCCTTTCTAAGAGCCTTTTACCCCATTTCTCCCCTTCCCACCCCTTCCTAAGAGCCTTTTACCCCCATTTCTTCCCTTCCCACCCCTTCCTAAGAGCCTTTTACCCCCATTTCTTCCCTTCCCACCCCTTCCTAAGAGCCTTTACCCCATTTCTCCCTTCCCACCCCTTCCTAAGAGCCTATTACCCCATTTCTCCTTCCCACCCCTTCCTAAGAGCCTATTTTTCTTTCCCCTACTTTTCTTTCCCTTCCCACCCCTTCCTAAGAGCCTTTTACCCCCATTTCTTCCCTTCCCACCCCTTCCTAAGAGCCTATTACCCCCATTTCTCTCCTTCCCACCCCTTCCTAAGAGCCTATTACCCCCATTTTTCCCTTCCCACCCCTTCCTAAGAGCCTTTTACCCCCATTTCTTCCCTTCCCACCCCTTCCTAAGAGCCTATTACCCCCATTTCTTCCTTCCCACCCTTCCTAAGAGCCTTTTACCCCATTTCTTCCCTTCCCACCCCTTCCTAAGAGCCTTTTACCCCATATTTCTTCCCTTCCCACCCCTTCCTAAGAGCCTATTACCCCATTTCTCCCTTCCCACCCCTTCCTAAGAGCCTATTACCCCCATTTCTTCCCTTCCCACCCCTTCCTAAGAGCCTTTTACCCCCATTTCTTCCCTTCCCACCCCTTCCTAAGAGCCTATTACCCCCATTTCTTCCCTTCCCACCCCTTCCTAAGAGCCTTTTACCCCCATTTCTTCCCTTCCCACCCCTTTCCTAAGAGCCTTTTACCCCCATTTCTTCCCTTCCCCCCCTTCCTAAGAGCCTTTTACCCCCATTTCTTCCCTTCCCACCCCTTCCTCAGAGCCTTTTACCCCCATTTCTTCCGTTCCCACCCCTTCCTAAGAGCCTATTACCCCCATTTCTTCCGTTCCCACCCCTTCCTAAGAGCCTTTTACCCCCATTTTCTTCCCTTCCCACCCCTTCCTAAGAGCCTTTTACCCCCATTTCTTCCCTTCCCACCCCTTCCTAAGAGCCTATTACCCCCATTTCTCCCCTTCCCACCCCTTCCTAAGAGCCTTTTACCCCCATTTCTTCCCTTCCCACCCCTTCCTAAGAGCCTATTACCCCCATTTCTTCCCTTCCCAACCTTCTTAAGAGCCTTTTACCCCCATTTCTTCCCTTCCCACCCCTTTCTAAGAGCCTATTACCCCCATTTCTCCCTTCCCACCCTTCCTAAGAGCCTATTACCCCATTTCTTCCCTTCCCAACCCTTCTTAAGAGCCTTTTACCCCCATTTCTTCCCTTCCCACCCCTTTCTAAGAGCCTTTTACTCCTCACACCCACTTTTAAAGCAAGAAAATATTTACTTCCAAACTCTAAAAATGCTTAAGTATCCCTCACTCCCTCCATTCTTACCCCAACTCTCTGAAAGGCTAGAGTATGTCCCCTTCCCTTTCCCTTACTCCCCTTCTCCCCTTCCTTATCCTGACCCAATCTCTGAAAAGCTAAAATATACCCTCTTCCCCACCTTCTCCTTACTTAAACTCTGAAAGGCTTACGTCTATTCCTTCCCTTCCTTCTTACCCTTACTATTAAAAGCTAAAGCCATTCCCTTCCTTCTCCTGACCCAAATTCTAAAAAGCTAAAATATACCCACTTCCCTTCCTCCTCCTTACTTAAACTCTGAAAAGCTTACTTCTATTCCTTTCCCTCCCTTCTTACCCTTACTATTAAAAGCTAAAGCCATTCCCTTCCTTCTCCTTACTCACTCTAAAAAGCTAAACTATGTCCCCCTTCCCTTCCTTCCCTTCTTTAACCTCAACTCTAAAAAGCTTAAATCCATTCCCTTCCCTCCCTTCTTACCCCAAATTCTTAAAAGCTAAAATATACCCTCTTCCCTTCCCTCGCTTCTTACCCCAAATTCTTAAAAGCTAAAATATACCCTCTTCCCTTCCCTCTCCTTACCCCAAATTCTGGAAAGGTAAAAGTCTGTCCCCTTCCCTTCCTTCTTACCCTTACTATCAAAAGCTAAAGCCATTTCCTCCCTTCTCCTTACCCAAATTCTAAAAAGCTAAAATCTACCCCCTTCCCTTCCCTTCCTTCTTTACGCCAAGTTTAAAAAGCTAATGTCTATTCCCTTCCTTCCTTTTCCTTACCCAATCTCTGTAAAGCTAAAATCTGTCCCTTTTTCCTCCTTTTTCATTACCCTAAATTCTAAAAAGCAAAAATCTACCCCCTTCCCTCCCTTTTACTTTCCCAAAACTCTAAGTAACTCTAAGAAACTCTAAGAAAAATTAAAGTATGCACCCTTCCCTCCCATTTTACGCCAACTCTAAAAATCTTAAGTCTGTCCCCTTTCCCTGCCCTCTCCTCTCCTCTCCTCTCCTCTCCTCTCCTCTCCTCTCCTCTCCTCTCCTCTCCTCTCCTCTCCTCTCCTCTCCTCTCCTCTCCTCTCCTCTCCTCTCCATCTCCTCTCCTCTCCTTCCTCTCCTCTCCTCTCCTCTCCTCTCCTCTCCTCTCCTCTCCTCTCTCCCTCTCCTCTCCTCTCCTCTCCTCTCCCTCCTCCTCTCCTCTCCTCTCCTCTCCTCTCCTCTCCTCTCCTCTCCTCTCTCTCTTCTCTTCCTCTTCTCTTCTCTTCTCTTCTCTTCTCTTCTCTTCTCTTCTCTTCTCTTCTCTTCTCTTCTCTTCTCTTCCTCTTCTCTTCTCTCTTCTCTTCTCTTCTCATTCTCTTTCTCTTCTCTCTTCTCTTCTCTTCTCTTCTCTTCTCTTCTCTTCTCTTCTTTCTCTTCTCTTCTCTTCTCTTCTCTTCTCTTCTCTCTCTCTTCTCTTCCTTCTCTTCTCTTCTCTTCTCTTCTCTTCTCTTCTCTTCTCTTCTCCTCTTCTCTTCTCTTCTCTTCTCTTCTCTTCTTTCTCTTCTCTTCTCCTTCCTCTCCTCTCCTCTCCTCTCCTCTCTCTCTCCTCTCCTCTCCTCTCCTCTCCTCTCCTCTCCTCTCCTCTCTCTCCTCCCCTCCCCTCCCCTCCCCTCCCCTCTCCTCTCCTCTCCTCTCCTCTCCTCTGCTCTGCTCTGCTCTGCTCTGCTCTGCTCTCCTCTCCTCTCCTCTCCTCTCCTCTCCTCTTCCTATGCTTATGTCTCGCCCTACACAAACATACAAGCTACCATCATCTCTCTAACTCAACCTTTATTCATAGCTTAAAACAAAAAAGTTCATTTCGGTGAGTTTAAAAGTCGTTTTTGTCTCCTGAAATCCATCCCGTCAAGCGGCCTAAAATTCTTCTATGGCCGTGAAAAAAATATAAAAAATATAAAAACTTCAAAGGCGTATCGTAACTTCTCTCTAGGGGCTCTTAACGGTCTCTTACTACACTCTTAAGTACTATAAGCGGTATGCACGACCCGGTAAAGTGTTAAGGGAGATATGGGACCTTGACTTACCACTCTCGGCACAATATATAGAGGCAGACGGGGCGGCGGAGGAGACAGGATGACAAAGAGTTAAGATCCTTAGATATAAAATGCCTAAGTGTCGGAACAGCTTGAGGGGTGATCAAAAACTGAAAACCAAAATATGAAGGAGGTTAACGGATGACTTAAGGTGATGAATGAAGAGGTCGAAGAGATTTTAACGGAATAAAGTGTCCTGTTTTACTGGAGAATACTTAACTCCTTGAGGCCCAGAACGTAATTTCCATTGTAATTTGGGTACCATTAGACGATTTGTAGTGAATATAAGTAATATTTTATAGATGTGACCTGTTTAGTATCCTCGTCCTCTAACTAATTTGGTATATTCAGTTACTTTTCGTTATTTTATGGCTAACAACAGACGATTTTTTACAGCAAAGGAAAGATCTGGGCGTGAAGGGGTTACGGGAATTACTTACGAAGATAAATGAAGAGGTCGAAGGGATTTTAAAGGTGAAAAGTGTCCTATTTTAGAGGGGAATACTTAAAAATACCTAAAAAATTACTTGTTAAAGGTATAAAGTGTCCTATTTTGGTTGGGAATACTTAAAAATACTTATAAATTACTTGTTAAAGGTTTAAAGTGACCTATTTAAGTGGTGCATACTACTTACAAAATGCCTAAAAATGACTTGTTAACATTTTAAAGTGTCCTTGTTTTACTGGAGAATACTTAATAATGCCTAAAAATTACTAGTTAAAGATATAAAATGTCCTATTTTACTGGGGAATGCAGAAAATGCCTAAAAATGACTTGTTACAGGTAATAATTGTCCTATTTTAGAGAGGCATACTTTAAAATACCTAAAAATGACTTGTTCAAGGTAAAAAAAGTCCTATTTTGGTAGTGAATACTTTTAAAATACCTAAAACTTACTTGTCCTATAGAGTAAGTGTCCAATTTTAATGAGGAATACTTAAAAAAATCCCTAAAACTTACTTGTCCTATCGAGTAAGTGTCCAATTTTGATGAGGCATACTTAAATAATACCTAAAACTTACTTGTCCTATCGAGTAAGTGTCCAATTTTAATGAGGAATACTTAAAAAAATCCCTAAAACTTACTTGTCCTATAGAGTAAGTGTCCAATTTTGATGAGGAATACTTAAATAATACCTAAAAATTAAACTGGTTACTAATTGTAGAGGGTATAAAGTGTCCTACTAAAGAAAATACTAAATACTTAAAAAAAAAAAAAAAAAAAAATATTAAAAAAAGACCAAACAATTACTTAATGGAAAAAAAGGGGAAACTTGTGAGGATTTGGGGGAGGTATTGAGGGAGTGGGGGGTAGGGGAAGGTCTTCTTAAGGAGGGGAAAGAGGGGGAAGGGAAGGTCTTCTTAAGGAGGGGAAGGAGGGGGAAGGGAAGGTCTTCTTAAGGAGGGGAAAGAGGGGGAAGGGAAGGTCTTCTTAAGGAGGGGAAGGAGGGGGAAGGGAAGGTCTTCTTAAGGAGGGGATAAGATAAGATTTTCATCCTATCTAGACACTTTGTAAGTACCAACTACAAGGTTATTGACTATACAAAGCGCCGCCACGTCAGCACGAACTAGGCGGACTCGAACCGCTGCCCGAATGCACAGGGACGCTGCACATTGCGAACTCACGTCTCTACCAACCTTGCCACCCTGACGGGCTCTTAAGGAGGGGAAGGGAAGTCTTCTTAAGGAGGGGAAGGAGGGGAAGGAGGAAAGGAAGGTCTCTTAGGAGGGGAAGGGAAGGTCTTCTTAAGGAGGGGAAGGGAAGGTCTTCTTAAGGAGGGGAAGGAAGGAAGGGAAGGTCTTCTTAAGGAGGGGAAGAAGGGGAAGGGAAGGTCTTCTTAAGGAGGGGAAGGAAGGGAAGGGAAGGTTTCTTAAGGAGGGGAAGAAGGGAAGGGAAGGTCTTCTTAAGGAGGGGAAGGAGAGGAAGGGAAGGTCTTCTTAAGGAGGGGAAGGGGGGAAGGAAGGTCTTCTTAAGGAGGGGAAGGAAGGGAAGGAAGGTCTCTTAAGGAGGGGAAGAAGGGAAGGGAAGGTCTTCTTAAGGAGGGGAAGGAGAGGAAGGGAAGGTCTTCTTAAGGAGGGGAAGGGGGAAGGAGGTCTTCTTAAGGAGGGGAAGGAAGGGAAGGGAAGGTCTTCTTAAGGAGGGGAAGAGGGAAGGGAAGGTCTTCTTAAGGAGGGGAAGAAGGGAAGGGAAGGTCTTCTAAGGAGGGGAAGGAGAGGAAGGGAAGGTCTTCTTAAGGAGGGGAAGGGGGGAAGGGAAGGTCTT
>JACEEZ010003362.1:0-10204 GCA_016584305.1 Chionoecetes opilio
ACGTTCTGGGGAAATCCCTCTGGGAAATCCCCGCACAGGGCACACCAACACCCCCACGTCAGACACATCGCGAATATGTACAAAATTATACTAAAATACCTAAAACCAGCTTTTACATCCATGTAGCAATGGCTTTTGAGAAAGTCAATTTTGTCCCAATAAAAAAACACATTTATGGCGGCCATCATGTTTTTTGTGTGTTTTATTGATATATAATGGCTGCATTGTAATCTTGACCCTAAAAAACATAAAAAAGGGACCTTTCATTTGTGTTTCTATCTCATATAGTTACGATTTACGAAGATATGAGGAAAATAGATTTTCCAGATTCGATGGCGACCATTTTGGGATTTTCGCCTCCAGCAAAAATTGCTCAAGTATGACAAGATGTCATCCGGGCAGTTTCTGAATATGTATGCCCTTACCATCATAGTCAACATTAAAAAAAATTTTATACTCAAAATGATATCAAGCACATATTTGGCGTTTATCTGCCGGACTTTTTTGTGCAAGTGGCAGATCACCTCCGAACACGGGCCGTCGAGAGCGACCCTCGTGCGTCAGGCGGGATACTCGATGCCTTTCATAAATATTTGATCGGAGCGCCTTGACGCTGCTCAAGGGAGGATCGCCACTTCGATTGCATCCATAAAAAGAAGTTCCATTCCCCCGGCGAGCTTATTGAGCGGTGCAAGAGGCAATCGCTAAATTTTAATTCTTATTTCCTCAGTTCTTGCGTTCTTTTATTGTATTCTTGATACATATCAATCCTTCTATTTCTTCTCCTTCTCCTCCATCCCTCTTTTCCTCCTTATATTTGTTGGGCTGTTTCTATTCCTCCTTCCTCTCTCTCCATGTACCCTACTCCTTTCTTCCGCCACAATCTTCTCCACCTCCACCTTTCTCTCTCTCTCTTCCTCCTACGCCTCCTCAAATACAATGCGAGGCGTCGTGGGGCCCGGCAACACTAGATTCTTTCTCACAAGCATAAAGACAAGGACGAGAAAATTTCGCATTGAATACATAGAGTGTGTAGCAAATGTGAGGGGAAATCCTTCAACGATTTTCGGAAGTATGTTCGTAGATCTCGGCCGTTACTTTCCTCGGCGTGATTTGGTGAGAGTTTAAAGTTTTATCCATAGGAAAAGGGACCAAACGAAAAATATAATGCAGTCTACAATTTCCCATTTCCTTTAAGCTTCCTCTTTTGTAACTTTAAATTTTATGAATCGCTTTGCTTAACTTCAGTATGTAATATATGTTGGATGCTTTTAACTTTAATTTCCCGGCTTTCTTTTTTTTATACTGCCGTTTTATCTACGTGTGAAATGAATGATATTATCTAGCACTGTGAATCAACGCAGTTTTTTCTTTGATTCATGGCGAGTTTAGCTTTGGCCAGATGAGAGAGAGAGAGAGAGGAAAAGAGAGAGAGAAGAGAGAGAGAGGAGAGAGAGAGAGAGAGAGAGAGAGGAGAGAGAGAGAGAGAGAGAGAGAGAGAGAGAGAGAGAGAAAAAGAGAGAGAGAGAGAGGGGGACGAGGGGAGAGAAGAAGAGAGAGGGGAGAGAGAGAGGAAGAGGAGAACAGAAAAAAATATCACAAAATGTGAGACGCATTGAAAAGTGAATCACCACACGATCCGATGCCAGCAAGCCGGAGGTCCACAGACCGCCGTGGACGCGGTGATCCGGCGGCTGTTGAAAGCAAAGAGTAGGTAGCGTATAGCACCTCTCCCGCCCCTGGCCAGGTCACGTTGACCCAAAGGATAAGATAACTTTGATCCTATCTAGACATTTGAAAGTCCCAAACCCTACAAGGTTATTGACTATACAAAGGCCCCCAACACCAGGACGAATTTTGGGTTTGGACTCGAACCGCTGACCAAATGGCGCAGGGACTCTGCAACACCAGTCCGTGATTCTACCAACCGCGCCACCCTGGCGGGTAAGAGCCAGAGGGAACCCGTGGCTCACCCGGCTAGGTGTAATCCATTAATTTCCTTTTGGGCGTTATCAGGTGCCGCTGGGATTACTGACGTATGGTGTTTTGGAGAAAAGATTTTTTTCTTTACATTAAGCTGATACTGTATTTTTTTAATTCATATATTTTTTTTGCTTTTTCCACGACATGGTATGGGTTGTTAGGGTTACGGAGCACCAGTGAGTCAGGGTTCCGTGTCTCTGCCTCCGGGCGCGCCTCGCCACTGCAGGTCTTCTTCATTTCCTCTGTGTCGAGAATGGGTCACCGCAACGCTAAAACGGCGCCACGTTGCACCAATTACTTTGCATAAGAATTCCACAGCATGTAATTCCTCTGGGAGGGAATTTAATTAATACACACTCAGCCAACACTAAACCCGCGATTCTTCTTCTTTATATATAAGTTATAATTGCATGTAATAATTCCTCTTTATGGCGGATAGGTTTGAAGATCGCTCAGGTGTCGAGGGTCGGGGTTCGTCTTCGGTGGTTCAGAGCCTGGCCTCACAGCAGCCCACGCCACTCTTTTTCAGCGAAGGGGGAAAAATATAGGATATTGCTTCAATATGAACGCAGCCATATTCCAGACCACACCATGTTCGCAACCACACCAGAACACACAACCGTGCCTCGTACGGTGAAATATTTCTAGCAGCAGAGCAACTCCCCCCCTCCACCATTTCCCGCCCCCTTCACCGGGAGGAGCCGCAGGTGGAAGACGCCAGAGGGGAGGTGGTTCAAGCCGGGTGGATCGAGTGCTTCGAGCCCCTTGCTGGTTCACTGTTTCCACAAAACGGCAGCAGCACAACCTGCGTCAGACTGCATGTTATTGACAGTGTTCTCGATACAGCAACATTTATGCACAAGAAACACCTTGGGACTCATGGGGGAGCTGGAACGAAGCTTCAAAAACCCAAAACCCACACAACACACACAACACACACACACACACACGTCAGTTTTTTTCCATGCGGGTTCGACGCTTCACCCCCTCCATTTCCTCACAATCCGGTGCTCGGGGCAGTGGCGGCGCTGCCAGCCTCCGCTGGGGCCCGTTTACACCTTGTTTTTGACGCGGGTAAACATGAACAACACTCCGCCAGCCTCACCACACCCCCTTTTTACGGTCCCAAATCGGGGAAGCTTGGAATGGGTGCTCCCCCCCTCTGATCCTTCATTTTTGCTCTCACTTTTAAGTCTTTTTATTTACCCTTTTTGTCCGTTGTTTAGTCACTCCTCGCTTATTTCCAGCGTCTCAGGTCACCCATGGAGTACCAGCACCACGGGGTCACAGTTTCCTACTAGTTTACTTGTCCCTCCTCGCCTCACGCCACCACCCAGCTTCGCGCCGCCACATCACAAACCACAAGACCTCACCAGCGGGTCCTCCTCCTTGCCTGGCTCGTGCCGTCGCTTTGGTCTGCTGCGTCGCCCCTTGTCGTGTTTCTGGGCCCCCTCGTGGCGGCCTAGGAGGGGGGGGGTGTAGGGGGCTGCAGGGCCGGACCAGGTGACCGTTCCTTCCCCGCGGTGCCCAGCCCGACTAGCCCCACAGAGTTGGCTTAGTTTGGGGCCCACTGGCGGGCTGAGGGGATAAGTGTGATAAATGTGTTAGTTAGGTGTCTGACTGACTGACTGGTTAACTGAACGTTTTTTTCCCTGCCTGGTGATTTGGTCACATCCTCGTTCTTTTAAATATTTCTTGATTAAGTTGATATATAAATTTATCAAATGATCATTTATTATTCACCTTTTCCGAAACGAAAATATATCAGACTTATATCCTCACAGAACAAACATAATAGGACTGTACGTATATACACACATGTGTACCAACACACACACACACACACCACACACACACAACACACACACACACACGTACATGGGGAGGCGGTAGCAGAGTGTTAGCTTCTCCGACTGGCGTTCTCGGTGACCCGATTTTCGATCCCCGACGAAACCAAAAACCTTTCTGCACCGTCGAGTGGCCAAAGAACACCCACATGCCTGCCCATTAACTCTACCTTCGATTGCGAGTGCATCGAGGACACGGGAGCGACATAAGCCTCTAATCACAGGCGTCACTTTAAAAAATCCTGCCTGCGCCACACGGGAGAGGACCAACCATCACAGCCCTCAAGTGAATCTCCAGAGCCTACCATCCGAGCCCTGGGTCACCACTGCCTACAGGCGCTATAGGCACAAATGTAAAAAAAAAAAAAAAAAAAAAAAAAAATAAAAAACAACAAAAAACGCTGTATGAAGACTAATACATACACAAGTTGCACGCACATAAAAATTCACAAATTTACTTAACAAGATCAAAGGAGACACGCGACAACGGCAAACACGCTCAGGAAAGTCAAGTGTTGAAGTTAATCAAGTAGAGGAATACCTGCAGGCGAGGGCCGGAAAAGCCACTACTGGCACTGTGAGAGATGGCAAACGAGTTATGTGTTGGTCCACAGGGATCCGGTACCGAAAACATTAACAGTTCTCTGCTTCTGAATTTTGCAAGGTCCAGAAGGGTTGAGAATTGCAGGTTTTTGGTATCAGAGGCCAGAGCTGCACCGCTGGACATGGTATAGAAATGCCGGGGGGGTTAGTCAAGGAGATCGACCACATTTTCGTTAGTACTCGTTGGAGTTTGCTCCAGAACTGCAGGGTTTCCCGGAGTGCTGAGTTCTTTGAAACAGATCACAGACTGTTGTTGCTACATTTGAGCTTCATGTCAAATCCCGAAGAATCTCAAGAGGCAACCATACTGTGTTTCATCTTGAGAAACTGAAGGACTTGACATGTGCCCATCAGTATGCGGTGGCAGTCTCAAATCGTTTTGATGTGCTCGGTGCCCTCGAGGACCCTGTAGAACTGTAGGATACCTTCAAACGTGAAACTCTACAGGTGCCAAGTTTTATTGAAGGAGTGTATTGAGTGTATTTGGGAGCGCCCGAGGTCAAGGTGGGGTTTTGTCTCGACGGAGACGCGGGGAGAAAATCGGGGAAAGAAGTCGGCTGCCAGGCGGGCCTGGGAACCAGGACCAGCACAGGGCTCTGTCCCCGCCGGACTAGAACCCTCCTGGGAGAGACAAGGAGAGGTATTTTCAGGAGTCTCGCTGAGGATGTCGAGGGTCATTTGAACGCTAATGACCTCCGACCCGCTTACCGAGCCCTGAAGAAGCTCCGTTCTAAGTCTCCATCTCGGGGGAGTGCTATTCAAACAGCAGGGGGGCGCCTCGTGTCGGACATGGATGGGCAGATGGCTCGTTGGGCTGGGTACTTTGGGCAGTTTTTTCACGGTGGACCCTCCAACTGAGCAGCTTCACACCACTAGGTTTTACAGGCAGTGGATGCCGATCTTCCCATTGACGAAACCCGCATCCTCTCTTGACAAAGTCAGAGAGGCTGTACAAAGTGGGGGGTGGAAAGGCAGCGGGGTGTTTGTAATATCATCCAGGGCTCCTCAAAGCTGAGAGTGAGGCCATGATCCGCGGGTTACATGCTGTTCTGACTGCCGGTTGAAAATCAGGTACCATTCCTCCTGACGGGAAAAGGGGGCTGGTCGTCCCTATCTGGAAAGGGAAAGGGGACCGTCAAACTGCAACAATTACCGCGGTATTACACTGCTCAGCGTGCCAGGCAAGGTCCTTGCCCATCTATTGCTGACACGGATCCGCAGTCATCTGCTGAAGCATCAGAGACCTCAGCAATCGGGGTTCACGCCTGGTAAGTCAACAAACGGTCCGTATCCTAGAGCTTAGTGTCCGGGTAGAACCCCGACGTGAGTTTCGACAGGGATGCTTGCAGCCTATGTTGATCTCAAAAAGGGCGTTTGACTTAATGCATCGTGAGCCCACTCTGGGATCTTCTGCGACTTTGCGAGTTTTCTGCAAGGACTATTGGTTTGATTAATGGTCTGTATTCTGAGACTGAGAGTGCTGTGAATGTGGGGAGGTGTATCCAGCTTCTTTCCTGTTAATAAGGAGTGAGGCAAGGGTGCGCCCTTTGGCCCCATCTTATTTAAACACTTGTATGGACTGGGTATTGGCAAAGTTGTAGATCAAAGTGATTGTGAAACATCCCTCGGGAACCCAAGATCACTGATCTGTTTTTGCCCATGATGCAGTTTAAACTTTGCTGATCGCTGGAGGTCCTGGTGATGGCTCTCGAGCGCTGCACGAGGAGGCAAGCCTTTGGGACTTGAGGTCGGTAGTGCACGCAGTTTCACGGCAGGCCTCTTCGGGCAGCGGCAGACCTCCTCCGACCACAAACAGACCAACCATCCTGCCAAGCCAGGACTATACTATAAATCACTCCTTTTTCGGTTTCCCACACCATCCCCATATATATCTGAATATCTAAAACTCACAAATGGAGCACAAATACCTCGTATACACAACAACTTTCTCCCGCACCCAGTAAAATCTCTTTTTTGTGTCCTCTCTTCTCTGCTCTAACCAAATCTCGCCATTTCGCCTCAGCCCTGCTTGTAAACAAACTCTAAACAACAAACAGCTGACAGTAGGGATAGTTCTCAGCCCCCCTATTTTGAATCATCACATTCACCCCCTCCAACTTTCTGCGTGCCCCCACGCACACTATCCCCACAAGCAATGCGTCTAGATCCTTTTTTTCTGTTCAGCCAGCCTCCGAGAACGCCTAAGCCTGTGGTTTCTTTCACTTCCACCTTAGCTTTTCCCACTTAATTCTTCCTCAGGGCAATTGTTCCCTTTCTGGCACTCCCTGTGTGTTACCTGAGTTAGGTCCTGCTCCAATGCCTCATCCTGCTGCTCCTCCTCAATAGACTGCAATCCACCCGATCCAAACCTTCTCACACCTCAGTCATGTCTGGCATTTCTACTTCATCATCATTGGGACCTCTCACCCGTTCATAGTGTTCTGGTAAATCCTCTTCATCTAACTGCCCCCAAGGCCAAAAATTTACCCCGATGCAACACCTTATCCGGACCTTGCTCGTTTAGTGGTCTTACCTTGTACACTCCACTAAATTAATCTAAAACTTCACAATCGCCCAAACCTCTGCTGCAAAATTTGTATTTATCTTTATTGCAACCCACTACAGCAGGGTCCCTTAGCAGTACCCGTTGTGCCTCCTTTAAATGTTCGCCACTACCTGCCCTGTCTCTTTTTCAATTCCGCTTATTATACTGCTCTATGTTGTTTCTTGCTGCTTTCCATGCCGCTTGCTGTGTTTCCTGAAGCTTCCTCACCCATTTATTTTTGTGGGTTTATAACCGCCTCCTCAGAGCCTACTGGAAATCTATCCAGCGGTAAATGAGTTTTTCCCCGCCAAACACCAAGTAGTTTAGGTGAAAATCCCCCTCACAACACGCATCCATGTTGTAGATGCTGTAATGCTGGTCGATACTTTGGCCATTGTCCCTTTGCTCTTCACCAATGAAACCTACATACCCTGCAGGGGGCCTATTAAATCGTTCACAGACACCATTCCCCTGAGGATGGTATGGGATGGTCATTGGGCTTTTTGATATGGTAATGTTTGCACAGTTCCTCGATCAATTGCCCTTCAAAATTCCTACCCGGTCACTATGTACTCCTTTTGGGCAACCAAAACTGTTAAATATCTCCTCCACTAGTACCTTCCCTACTGTGCTTGCTATCTAGTTTCTTGGTGGGAAAGGCCAGTGCAGTACTAAACTCATCCGTGACAATCAAAAACATTCTCCTTCCCATCCCTGGCAGGATCTAGCACACTTAAATCCATGGCCAAACACTTCAATCATACACGGCTGCAATCAAGTATATATCCATGGCTTCAACCCATAAAAGGCAATGCACAGCTCACCTGCCGGAAATCCCTTCGATCATGGTAAGCTGTGCAGTGCCACCTATGGGTTGAAGCCAAAGATATTATCCTTGGTTGGAGCCGCGTATGACTGAAGTGCTGGCCATGATTTCAGGGTAAGATAAGCCCAGGAGTTTTTTGTTGTGTTAAGCCAGAATGGATCCAATTATGTGGGAGAGCAGTGACCTTGGGATGCTACATGGAGCTCCACCATACCTCAGTGGAGACTGTAACTGGGTCTATAGCTGTAGACAATGTTTGTGGGCCCTTCGGACCATGTATGATTTTGTAGTAGTGGTATTATATTAGACAACATGTGATTGCAAACTCCAATCGTGTTGTTGCTGTCGTTGTACTGGTCAAAGTGCCTCAGAGACCACTTTCCGGTGTGATTCCAACCCTTTGTGTTCCGTGTGATTCCAACACAAACACTTACACGCACACAAAACGGTAAGTCCAATAGTCTACTGAGTTTGTGGAATGAGGCAAGACGTTACCGCAGAGTTTCTGTAATCTAATACTCCTAAAAGTGTTTTTAGCCCAAACCCCCCCTTCAAAATAATTCAATCGACATGGGACCAAACCGCTTACCACTACAATTAATTTGCGATTTTTTGAGCCTACCCTCATCAATATTGAATTACATTTTCAGCTACCCAAAACAGACAGACAGACAGACAGACAGACACACGGCTACTCCTATAGTATATTAGATGACAGGGCTTAGGTGATGGTCGGAAATGGATTTCCGTCAGATGAGCTGTGCATTGCTATCAATAGGTTGAAGCCAAACATATTTTCTTGGGTGGAGCCGTGTATGACTAAAGTGCTGCTGTAGAGCAAGGAGGTATATTGTGAATGTTGGCTGTTACAGGGAAGTGACCAGCCGACTGTGAGAGTTGTCGAAGGAAGGTGAATTGAAGTAGTAAGAGCGACGGAGATATAGTTAAAGTTACTGTTCGTGTGCTGAGGACATAACCAGTGCCTGGTTGGATTGTATATGTGGAAGTGAAGTGTCTCAGTGATGTTGAATAATTGTGCTTTGTAGCCTGTAAGAAGCCTTGGCTTATGGACCCTCCTGGCCTAAACACATCAAAAACTCCTACTTAGGCAGTGCAAGGTAGGCCTCTTCGGGCAGCGGCAGACCTCTCCTACCACAATAGACCAACAATCGTACCAGTCCAGGATTATACTATGAATCACTCCTTTTACGGTTACTACACCATCCCTCATATATTTCGGCATAACTAGAACAAAGTATTGAGCATAACATACCTCGAATACACAACAAATTTCCAGCACCCAGTAAATATCCTTTATTTGTCCTCTCTTCTCTGATGGAACCGAATCCCGCCATTGAGCCCTCAGCGCCAGCTTGTAAACAAACTCTAACAAAACAAAGATGCTGACAGCAGAGATGCGTCGTCAGCCCGCATATTTTGAATCCGAACGCATACATCCAGCCAGCCAGTCAACCATCAACACATACTTCAAGTCAGCAGTAAACCATTCATACAAAACATCCAGTCAGCTAATCAACCATCCAGCCATACATTCAACAATCATTATCCAAACATACATCCAGTCAGCCAGTCATCATCCTTACATACATCCAGTCAGCAGGTCAGTCATCCTTAAATACATCCAGTGAGCCAGTCAATCATCCAACACCCATCCAGTCAGATAGTCAGCCATCCATACATAGGCTACATCCAGTCAACCAGTCAGTCATCCATACATACATCCAGTCAAACACATCCAAGCTTACATCCAGCTAGTCAGTCAGCCATCCATGCATACTCCAGTTAGTCAGTCAACCATCCATACATACATCCAGTCAAACCAGTCAGCCATCCATCCATAAATCTAATCAACCAGTCCAACCAGTCAGCCATACATCCATACATACAGTCAGCCAGTCGACTATCCGTACATTAATACTGTCAGCCAGTCAGCCATCCATACATACATCTAGTCAATCAGTCAGTCAGTCATACATACATCCAGTCAAACATTTCAACCATTCATTCATACATCCAGTCAACCAGTCAACCATCCATACATACATCCAGTCAGTCAGAAAAACAATACACACGTACATCCAGTCAACCAGTAAGCTCCATCCATAAATAAATCAAGTCAACCAGACAGCTATCCATGCATACTACAGTCACAGTCAGCCATCCATCACCAGTAACCATTCAGTCAGCCATCCATAAATAAATCATGTCAACTAGACAGCCATCCATGCATACATACAGTCAGCCAGTCACCATCCGTACAGCATAGTTCAGCCAGACAGTCATACATACATACATCTAGTCAACAGTCAGTATCCATACATAATCCAGTCAGCGTCATTATCCATACATACATCCATGTAAATCCATACATACATCAAA
>JACEEZ010003363.1:0-7500 GCA_016584305.1 Chionoecetes opilio
CTAAATTTCTTTTGATGTAATAACATGCAAAATTATTCATGAAGTTTTAAATAGTTATACTAAAGAAATACATATTCTTTTCGTTATAGTTTTTATTTTTTTTGTCTTTCATAGGGACGTAGATCAAGCTGGCTGTTTGTTGAATTTTATGTTATTAGTAGTTTATCGTAGTAGTAGTATTTTAGTAAGTTATTTTTTGTTGGACTACAGTTTGTTACTCAACATTTGTGGGAAAGTTTCCTTTTTTGGACATTAAGTGTTTTGTCTTTTATTAATGATATTATGTGTAATTTATGTATAAAGCTGTGGTCAATAAATATCTATCTATCTATCTACTATCTATCTGTGTGTGTGTGTGTTCTTGGGGTCGATTTCTAATATACTCCACGCACGGCCAACTATACGTCAGTCTGTCAGTGTTGGCTGTGCTGATGCCGTCGAAGTGTTTGCGCCCCGTAGAATCACATGGAACATGGTCTACCCCGAGGCCCTTTGACCAGTGGTCCAACGACAGCAACAACACGATTGGAGTTTACATTCACATTGTTGTATAATATATACTACTACTACAAACATCAATACATGGGTCCGAAGAGCCCACAACACTTGTCCCCTCTATGAACGCTTGCCATTGGACTTATAAATTATCAGGCACCTCATGCTTTATCGAGGAAATAGTGGAAATATTCGGAGACAGCTCCACTATTAATAGATGAAAAGGAATAATAAAAGATACTTCATTACTATACGTTATCCAATAATATTTCGGCAGTCCCAGAACACTAAAAGTGCAGTTTGACATTGGTAACGTAACCTGACCTAACTAAGCGTTCCCCTGCTCGTTCACTAACCTATCCTGGACTTGGTTAACTGGCCAACATAACCTAACCACATATCCTAACCTAACTATTCAGGCTATGTATTGCTAGTATTTAATACTTTAATGCAGAAACACGGGTAATAGTATATTAAATAGTAAATGTATATATTGGGCGATGTAATATCAAATCATGAGCTGGAACTGTCGCCGAAAATAGGAACACTTGCTGATGTGAAAAATAGGAACCCTCGCTGTCGTTGGCGAGAATTCCTTTCGGCGACAGTTCAGGTACCTGTCGAGGCAGTGGTTTAAACAGGCTTGACCACACACTAGAACCTTTGCAGATATGAAGTACAGTAAGTGTACAATATGCTACAGTAATGTCATTCAGATAAGCTTGGAGCAGTGTTTATGCAGTTTTACCATTACTAAAATTAGAGTGAAACAACGTCATACGGCCTGGTGTTAGCGTTACAGAACTTGGGAAAACTATATTTCACGAGACTGAAGTTCTCCTCTCGTGTCACACCACTGTAGCTCTATTATTGTGGTCCTAAATGTAAGCCCTTGTTCTAGATGTACAAACTTTTGCTAATTTAGCCCTATTATCTGCAATATAACTCTGCAGAAAACTACTACACTTTACAGGGACTAGCGTACGTCAGGTTGATAAGACCTGCAAGTTATTTAATCAAATTTAAAGTGCTCCTCTCATGTCATTGACACTGCATATTCTTTTTCGTGGTCTTAAGATAAGTCCCGTGCTTATGTATGTACATCTATGTGTTTACTTGTGTCCTGTTATCTGTAATTATTCATTATTTCTACGATGATACTCAGTGAAACGTCTCTGCCATTGTTTTTTCTATGTCATCAAGTTTTAAGCCGTCATAGCGACCCTAGACCCTCGCTTGCCACGGCTTGCGACGGCTTGCGCCAGCTGGTAAGGCCGGCTTACGAAAAGTGCCTCGAGTTAACAGAAGCTGCAAGCTGCCGCCGCCTTATGCCGGCTTGCTCACCAAAATTCGCCTCAAGTTCGCGGTTCGCGCTAGTTAGTCCGATTCTAGCAGCCACCTTGAGTGCATTCCGCGCTGTGTGTATTCTCCACCTTTTTCAACAAGAACAAAGCCACGTAACGAGCAACAACTTCTTTCACCTGCTCCACCTCAAAAGACGTGACACCAAGACACTTCCTACAGATGGTGGCAGCGGCCTACGTACTCATATCGCCTCCTGAAGAGTGGAAAAAGCGGCAGGATTTTCCTCCCTTTGTTCTGCCTCGCCGTCAACCCACTCTCACCGCACTCATACCCCAGCACCACACACCGGCTACACATAGGACTCCTGCCACGACACCCACCCAAAGGATTCTAAAGGTGGAGAAAAACACAGGCGTTTCTTTTCTTGGCGCCACTCACGGTCATACACCATCACACCGCTCGCCGCTTTCACCTCAAAGGACTCCACGTAAAGCTGCCTACACTCAGAAACGCGGCCCTACACAAGCCACTCATGCTGCCACGCCACACCACGCTCACTCCTCGTCATCACGTTTTCTCCGATTTCCACCCACTACCTCCTCCAAGTATACACTACCATGCCGCTCCAAGCTCACACGACATGCCGCACGATCTTTGACGAGACAGATGCGACATCGCTCTACTACCATGCACCCCAATACCGCTCCCCAAAACCATAGGACACTCTTGCAACGCCGCACACTGCCTAAAGGGGGTATCACACTAAAACATTCTCCTCACACCTCACCGAAAGTGGGAGGTAGCGGGAGATTGCGACCACTACCACCCCACAGTGTGGGAGTGGAGGAAAATATGCTTCCAGAAGTTTCGGGACCAATCGCCCACTTGTAGGAGGTATTTCCAACATGGAGTCAGATGTTTACCTCTTCGTCACTTTTTTTATTCATTATGCACTATACTTGACTTTCCGAATGGGAATTATATACAAAAACGTATTTATTAAAGAACTTCAGGCTTAGTAGAGCAGTGCAGTTATTAGGGGATAAAATTTTAATAATTTGTGATTAAGAGCCAAAAACTCAGTTGTTTGTTTTGGTAGTTAGCTGGGGTAGGCGAGGCGACGCGCCCCCAGGCCGGGGCCAGGCATATGTCCCCAATTATTGATCGATTGATTGATTGATTGTTTCTGTGACTATATATCCGCGTTTTTGTACCGAATATATACCCGTGCTGCTTGTCCTAGCGTATCCATCGCATGTAACCATCTCCGTCATAAGAACATAGAAAAAAAAGAGAAGCTACAAGAGGCCGTGAGACCTACACGGCCTCTTGTAGCTTCTTTATCGTATGTTCTTATGGCAAAGACTCAATAATGGTTTTAAGGCGGTGGATGCGCCTGGATAAGATGCACAGGTATAACACGCAGGTGTATAGTCACAGAAACAAGCAATCAATCCTCCTCCAAAGCAGGCTCCTGAAGCATCTAGCTACGGGAAATCAGCCAGATTCTCTATATGAGCAATACGCCTCATGTTGATGCCATAATTTCTTACTCCAGAGGAGAAACCTTCAAATTCACGCCTTCCTTTTGTCCGGGGTATCATTATCATATCCTTCCGCCATGGCGGGACTTATAAACACACCGCCTCCATCTGTAGACCTGATCAATACAAGCTTTTCAACAAACAATTTATATCTCTACTCACGAGATGGGATCCCTTATGTATTCTCAAGCAATTGCCACTAAAACAAAAAAGGGAGATTCTCGTTCCATCAGCTGATTTGGACCATTCAGGACAGTGGCATTCACTCCTGTTGTCTGGTGGGTGTTTGAGCCTGAGGTCGAGGTGTGTGTGTGTGTGTGTGTGTGTGTGTGTGTGTGTGTGTGTGTGTGTGTGTGTGGTGTGTGTGTGTGTGGTGTGTGTGCGTGTGTGCGTGTGTGTGTGTGTGACTGTGTGGTCTGTGTGCAATCACCACGGTCCCTTTTCCACGCGAGCTATCTCGTGATCGCCAGTTTTACCCTGCCGGAGAGAGCTTGGACCTCTTAGGACCGATCTATGGGTAATACTGAAAATTCACCACACACACCCATCCCCCTTTCTCAAGGGAGACAGTAACTGCCATAATTTCTCTCCGAGTGAAAAATCCCCGGGAACGAAGGGGGCCGGGGAATGCCAAACCACAGAATGGACACTAACCCACCAAGCTGCTAAGTGGTGTGTGTGTGTGTGTGTTGTGTGTGTGTGTGTGGTGTCTGTGGTGTGTGTGTGTTGTGTGTGTGTGTGGTGTGTGGTTGTGTGTGTGTGTGTCTTGTGTTGTGTGGGGTGTGTGTTGTGTGTGTGTGTGTGTGTGTGTTGGGGTGTGTGGGGTGTGTGTGTGTGTGGGGTGTGTGGGTTTGTGTGCGTTTGTGTGGTGGTGTATTCATCTAGTTGTATTCATCTAGTTTTTATTTTACAGGCCTGAGCAACGCTCGTATGGCCCCGTCTCCATATCAACATTTGTTTTATCATTCATCCTTAGTGTTTAGTGTTGGCCGAAGCCAGCACCCGGAGGCGGGTCACAAACCCCCGGCTAAAACCCGATACCCATTCACTGCTGGGTGGACAGGGCTCGGGTTTTAAGAAGACCTCCCGTCTGTCTTCGCTCCGCCCGGGGATCGAACCCCGGGACTTCTCGGTTGTGAGCCGAGCTTGCTAACCCTTACACTACGGAGTCCCCCGTGTGTGTGTGTGTGTGTGTGTGTGTGTGTGTGTGTGTCTGTGTGTATGTGCGTGTGTCTGTGTGTGTATGTGTATTATTCATTCACCCACGGTCTTGTCCACGCCAGCTGGCTCGCGACCGCCAGTTTCACACCCTCTCAGTGGAGCTTAGAGCTCATTATTACCAATCTTGGGTAATGCTGGGACCTCACACACCACACACACCCATCCCCTTGCTCTAGGACAGCATTTCTTAAACCTTGTCCGACCTCAGCACCCCCTGTAGTCATGTCTAGGAAGTCCAGCACCCCCTAACTATGGCTAACATCTGGTTACAGAGATTACAGTTGCTACACTACTACAGGGATAAAGTAAAGTGAAGTGAAGTACTGCTTGATCATTTATTTTGTTCATTCTCCAAAAAATTTAACATCAATGATGGCAATACTATAGACAAAAGCAATAAGAAAAGACGACAATAGAATAAAGACATAGACAAAACTCACTCAAACATAAACAGTAGGGTAATTGAACCCTCACTCATCAATGTGATTTTTGTTGCTGCTTATGTGCGACCAGTTTATAAAATCGAGGCTTCGTGTTAGTCAGAGCCACCCTCATATCGTGGAGCAGCACACCTTGAAGGCGGTTCCGGGCAATTGTTTTGATCTGGAGCATGGTGGAGAATGCCTTTTCACACCGATAGGTAGTTGGAAATGGAATGATCATCTCCAGCGCTGCCCTCGCCAATCCAGGGTATGCTACCAACTGATCACACCAAAACCCGGACAATGGTAATGTACGGAGTTTTTGCTTGGCAATCCTGGTTCACCTGCAGATCAGTAAGCTCCTTCAGGTTGCCAGCATCACTCATGTCTGCCAGAAAGGGCTGCGGAATCCATTCTGGAAATGTATGATCCATGGGAAAGTAGTTTGTTATAGTGGTCTAAAGGTGTGAGAAGTGAGCAACAATATTTTCTACAAGCATGGGACTGACTGTCTTATTTCCCAATTTATCGTCCCAGGATAGGAGAGCCTCCCATATTCCCTCCTTGGTTTTGGTTTCGACGATTCCAGAGCTTCTTCTTAAAGGCTTCTTCTGCACAAACAAGATTCTTAGCAAAGTTGAGTTCATTTAAATGGCTGAAAATGTCTGCCAGATAGGAGAGAGAGAGGATGAACATTTCGTCCTCGAAATCTTCAGCGAGCTTATTTGATAATCTCGGGGGAATATTGCAATCTCATCCATGAGCTCTGCAATACGGGTCAGGATTTTCCCACGTGAGAGCCACCGCACTTCTGTGTGGAAGAGATGAACTTAATGTTCACTTCCCATCTCCTCACAAAGTAACTTGAATACTATGTGGTTTAAAGCAAGACCCCGGATGAAATTCACAACTTGAATACAGACAGACAGAACTTCTTTGCGGTGAGGCGGCAACGTCTTTGCAGCCAAAGCATGGCGATGGAGAACACAGTGCTTCATGGTGATATCTGGTACCCTCTTCTTTACCAAAGCAGTAAAAGCCAGACCTATTCCCTATCATACCTTGGGCACCATCGGTGCAGACCGACCATACCTTCTCCCACTTGATCTGATGCTTATCAAAGCATCTCTTCTCTCTCAAGAAAACAAACTTCTTTATCGTCCAAGAACTGAAATACATCCGCTGCCTTCGTTGTTGAATGCCTCGCAGAAGAGGAATTCATCTTTAATTTCACCATCCTTGATATACCGGATATACAAAATCAGTTGACTCATGTTGGAAATATCAGTTGGTTCATGCAACTGGAGACTGATGGGGATGGGACTGTCCTTAATCTCCTGAACAATCTGGTCCAAGATGTCGCAACTCATATTTGCAGCTCTCCTGCGGTGACATCGTTGGAGAAAGGCAATTTTTTCATCTTCTTGGGGTGCCTCTGTTCCCGGAACTAGTTTCTACCATCCGAATGGTGCATGGCTTAACCAGATTTTCCGGAGCCAAATGCGAAGCCTTCTCCCTGATGCACTGGTATGCCACCTCATAAGAAGCTTGCAGAAGGGATTTCTGCACTGGCTTGAATCCAAGTCGGGGTAGTGTGCCTTTCAGGTCATATGTAACCCTCTTAGTTTGTAGGGCCTCGATAGTCTGTTTATGTTCTGCAGTTGGATGCTTTACCAGGTATTCTCGGAGTCTAGCAGGCTTCAAATTTGAATTGCAAATAATAAAATGGCAGGTCCATTTTGTGATTTGTTTTTTTAAAATTTGTGCCCGGTCTGGTCCTACACGATCATCCAGGAGTGCACTGAAGCCATACGTGACATATTCGTCACTCCATTTGCGTGTCTTTGGCATTGCAGAATCACACAAGCCGTTGGACAAAACAAAAAAGCTGTTAACAAAAAAACACCAATCAAAATTAGACATTTGACTTGCAAAATTTTATTGGTTGGTGTTTTGATTATAGGTAAACGTTCCCCCACAAAAAAAACTTAATAAAATTGGAGCAACTACTTTATGAGTGATGTTAACAGAGAAACAAACAAACAGAACGCATAGTATTACTCCTACTTCGGGGGTAGAGGTAATGATTTTATGTGTACAATTTATAGTCAGCCAATGATGTATTTTATAAAAACAGCTAAAAGTTTTAATGTTTAGGGTGGGCCTAAACAATTTCCAGGCCCATTACATTGGTGCAGGTTTGAACAAGTGTCATCAATACACTCATCTAAAAAAAATAATGGGACACATTGCAGAGAGAGATACTAAGATACTTTGATCCTATCTAGACACTTTGCAAGTACCAACTACAAGGTTATTGACTATACAAAGCGCCACCACGCCAGGACGAACTTGGAGGTTCTGCGACCGAAGCAGGGCCCCCGACCCGCCACAACCAGCCACCCAACTTGGAAGAGAGAGAGAAAAGAAATGGAGAGAGAGAGAGGGCGAGAGAGCGAGCGAGCGAGCGAGCGAGAGAGAGAGAGAGAGAGAGAGAGAGAGAGAGAGAGAGA
>JACEEZ010003363.1:10000-15736 GCA_016584305.1 Chionoecetes opilio
TATATAGTATAATAAAATATATATATATATATATATATATATATATATATATATATATATATATATATATATATATATATATATATATATATATATATATATATATATCTCTCTCTCTCTCTCTCTATATATATATATATATATATAATTATATATATATCCCTAAGTCCCTAACTGGGGGGGGGGGAACACGTTCCCCTGATGGGACCGATTCAAGAACGACTAAAGGTTTGTTTTATTTCTTCTAATTTCTCTCTTTAAACCTCGTAACATTAGAATCTTAGTAAAACTTCCAATCTGGGAACACACTGTCCGCCTCTAACCATTTTGTTTCCTCACCAAAAAACCCCGGGGTTGTGTGAGATTGAAAACAGTCCCCTTTAGTTTTCCTCTTACCTCTCTTTCTCAATTTCAAATCCAAAGCTAAGTGTTGCGTATATGTAGCAACGGCTCACTTGTTTCTGTGCCCACATCTTGAATTTTTCAATATTTTAACCTAACGGCTTTCGACTTCAATGTCACTCTCTCCTAAATTTGTCTGTGCTGTATATCTTTCAAATAAATCCCGGCCTATATAAAAATCTTCGACTTATTTAAAAACAAAATGAAACACATATCATCTCATGTGGGGGAGACACGTGGGGCTGGGGGAGGCAGGCGTGGGGGCTGGGGTTTTTAGAAGGTGTGGAATGGGGGGAGACTGGGGGGGGGGGGGGTGAGGCAGGGGTGGGGGTGGGGGGGACGGCGTAGGGTTTGGGGAGGAGGCGGTGGTTGGGGTTTTTAGATAGGTTGAGGCTGGGGGAGGCAGGCTAGGTCGTCTACCCAGGGACTTTGACCAGTGACCAACGACAGCAACAACACGATTGTAGTTTGCATTCACATTGTTGTCTAATATATACGTACTACTACTACAACTAGTACATGTCACAGTACTACGTACTGTGACATGGGTCCGAAGGTCCCACAAGCACTTGTCTATTTCTAAAGCTGAACTCTTTGCCCAAACCTTTGCTCAAAATTCCACTTTGGTTGATGAAGGGCTTGTTCCTCCTTCTTCTCCATCCTCTGAATATTATGCCTGTTATTAAGAACCTTCGTAATGATGTTTTCTTTCCCCTTTCTGGCCTAGATCCTCGGAAGGCTTACAGTCCTGATAGAGTCTCCTATTCCTCACAAAAACTGTGCTTTTGTGCTTGCACCCTGCTTGGTCAAACATTTGCGACTTTGTCTATCTACTTCCACCTTTCCATCTTGCTGGAAGTTTCCTCACATTTAACCTATTCCCAAGATGAGTGAGCTTTCTAATCCTTCAAACTATCGTCATATAGCTTTGACTTGCTGCCTTTCTAAAGCTATTGAATATATACTTAATAAGAAGATTCTTAAGCATCTATCTGTTTACAATCTTCCATCTGATAATCAGTACAGTTTCCGTAAAGGGCAATCTACTGGCGATCTTCTAGTTTCCTATCTGAATCATGGTCATCCTATTTTAGGGGTTTCGGTGAAACTTTTGTTGTTACCCTACACATATCAAAAGCTTTTGATAGAGTCTGGCACAAAAAATAAATTTCCAAACTACCCTCATTTGGTTTCTATCCTTTTTCCTGCCACTTCATCTTAAGTTTCCTTTCAAACCATTATATTGCAGCTACTGCTGACCGTCATTTGGCTTGTCCTAAGTCAATAATGTCCTAAATCAATAGTGGTGTTCCTCAAGATTATGTCCTATCACCCACTCTCTATTATTAAAAAATTATCCTCTAAGTCGAACTCAATGCCCTACCACTCCTACGCTGATGATTTTACCCTGCATTTTTCAATTTCGTTTATTAGACGTCCAACTCAACAGGAAATAAGTGATTCACGGAGAGATACCACCGAGCGCCTAACGTCTGATCTTTCTATAATTTATGATTGGGGCAAAGCAAACCATGTTTTGTTCAATGCCTCAAAAACCCAATTTCTTCACCGACATATCTACTCGACAAAACCTACCAGATTACTATCCCCTTTTCTTCAATGACTCTCCACTATTTCCTTCTTCTATAATGAACATTCTTGGGCTATCCTTTACTAAAATTTTGAACAAAAAATCTCACATCTCATCTCGTGTTTAAATAGCTGCTAAGAAGTTAGCTGTTCTGTGGTGGCTGCATCTTTTTTTGTCTCACACCCAGTTGCTTGCTCTGTACAGGTGCCTTATTCACCTATGTATGGAGTATGCCTCTCATATTTGGGGCAAATCCACTCAGACAACTCTCCTAAACATGGTTGAGTCAAAAGCTACTCGGCTCATCAACTCCCATCTTCTGACTGAATGTCTTCAAGATATACAACACCTACGCAATGTTGCTTCTCCTGCTATCTTTTAACGTTATTTTCATGCTCACTGCTCTTCTGAACTTGCAACATTTTTACTCATTATTATCTCTATTATGTCAATCTTCCTAATGCAAGAGCTAATCAGTATCCACTCTTCCATCCCCTCTACTGGTAAACTCTGGAACTCTCTTCCTCCTTCTTTTTATCCACTTTCCTACGATTTAAATTTCTTCATGAGAGTAGTAACAAGACACCTTCCAAACTAAATTAACCCACCTCCCTTGCTTTATTATCTTACTGTCATATATATAAGGACTGGCAAATCAGCGGGCTTTTTGTTACTTTTGTTGTGCCCTTATCAGTGTGATGTAAAAAAAAAAAGGTTGCAGTCTGGATCGAATGAAAGCTCTTTTATTTGCTGGTCTGTAAACACCTGATTTTTTCATGACATTCTCACACAGAGTGAGAAATTGATGAGCGATGTAGTCCTACTCATCTCTCATAAATGGGCGCACGGATGCCTCTGTGGGTAGCACCTTCTGTGAAGTAGGAAATACTGCGACCGGTGCCAAGCAACAGGAAATACTGCGACCACAGCAAGACTCAGCAAGTTGTGACTGGTCGCCGTCGCTAGTCGTGGATATGTGAACGGGCCTGTAGTGGGTTGCAGCGGTTGTGTTGAGCTGATGAGAGCGGGGCGAGAGGGTAGGGAAAATGTACTAGAGACGTGTTTTGCAGGTGTAAGACCCGATGATGGTAAGGGATGCGATAAAGAAGGACAGGTTAATGAATACCTTTCATCGATGATATTAGGGCAAAGAAAAACAAATACTCGGTTTTATCATCGGATAAAGAGCTGGGCTACCTAAAATGGTTTTTTCTAACATTCACATTAGTGTGATTGTGACATAGCACGTGAATAGTCATATCAAAGGAAATAATGGAAACAGATATGTAGGTTTTTACATTTACTTTGTTTTAGATGCATGACAGTAACTACACAGCCCTTCGTGATAATCACTGACAGAGCAAAAAGTCATCGCCGTCTTCAACTTCAATGGCTGGAGGTTTCAAAGCTGCGTCCTCTCCGTTGTTGTTGTTGGCAATAGGGTTGGTGGAAACTCTGTTGGCAGAGGTACTTCCGAAGTTACCAGAACTACGGCTGCTACTGCTGCTTTTAACCTTGCTGCGGCCGGCACTGACATTGACGCTAGAATTTATCTTGTTGTCGTTACTGATGCTGATTTTTGAGATATCGTGCCTATCGCTGAAGTTGTTTAGTCTCTTCTTTTTCGTTTGGTAAGTTTCTGCTCGGGTATCATATGAGAAGGTGAAACCGTATTTCTCATCCATGACATGAAATGAGCTCGTCAAACTGGGGTTTAGAGGTTATCAGCTGGAGTTAGGACATAAGATACCTCTGTTGGTACTTCCTTTTTACCAGTGCTGCTATGGAAGGCGCTCCTGTCACTGCTTGCGTTCTGAATTTCTGTGCAGTGAATTGTTTAGTTTCGCATACGAGTTGCATGAACAACCAAGGGTTCTGCGACGAACACAAAAACCTCAAATTCAAACATCCTGTGCACATAACCATGACAAGATTCGAGATGAAATATTTGTCAACTTAATTTATTATGGTTCATTAGTTGTTAACCCCCTTAACTCATCGACAGACTCGTCTATATATAATACAACCGCACGATTTGAAAAAGATGAAGAAAAAATTACCTTTCGTTTGGATTCGGAAGTAAGCGTTGGTTGAAGAACCTTCTCTCTCTCTCTCGCTCATCTCTTCTCTCCGTCATCTCTCTTGATCTCCTCTCTCTCTCCTCTCTCTTCTCTCTTCTCTCTCTCTCTCTCTCTCTCTCTCTGTCTCTTCTCTCTCTCTACTCTCTCTCTCCTCTCTTCTCTCTCTCTCTCCTCTATCTCTCCTCTCTCATCCTCTCTCTCACTCTCTCTCTCGTCTCTCGTTTCGTCTCTCTCTCTCTCTCTCTCTCTCTCTCGATCTCTCTCTTCTCATCATCTTTTGCTCATCTCATCTCTCTCTCTCTCTCTCTCTCTCTCTATCTCTCTCTCAGTCTCTCTCTCTACGTCTCCCCTCTCTCTCTCTCTCGGTCGATCTCTTCCTCTCTCTCTCTCTCATCTCATACTCTCCTCTCTCTCGTCTCTCTTCTCTCTCTCTACTCTCTCTCTCTCTCTCTCGTTCTCTCCCTCTCTCTCTCTCTCTCTCTCTTTTCTTGTAATTGTGTTATGTTAATGTTTGCATATTCTTGCAAGCCGCCGCCGCTGCGCTTGGCGCCAGTACTTTGTCGCTGCGCTTGGGGCCTGTATTTTGTTTTACTACGGGGCCAGCCATGTCAGCCCGCAGGTCATCCGTCTTGACTCTACCCACCCCACTCACCCACGCGACTACCTGAGAGAAGTCGCGGCCTCTTCCTCGCGGCCTATGCCACGCTTAGGCCTTTGTCCCATTGGCTTCACCTCCACGTGTATATACAAACACACATCATCATAACGGCTACCCGAGTATTCTTATATACCTGCATCATCACGTCACAAGGAGGTAACTTTTCCTCACCGGGCAAACTTCCTTCGAGGACGTGTTTTGAACTACTACACGCTGCCCTACCGATACCGCCGCTTTAGCTACCTTCTGACACCACGATGTGGCTTACACCCCGGGCCTGTCTCTTACCACGCAGTCCCTACAACCTACAGTTTCTGAGCTACTAATACACTGGGGCAGATTCCAACAAACACATACTCCGGGTAATGTCCTCGTAGTCTGAGATCTCCTCTCTCGGACTTTCTTGGATCAAGGAGCTCATCTGCGCGCAAATCGATGACGATCACGCGCCCGACTTTCCTCCTCGGCGCAAGTCTGCACCCACCCTCCCCTGTTCTGGATCCAGCAAGCGTACTTACTCCCATTTCCGTGACGTCACAGGGCCAATATTATGTCGTAAGATTTACACCACCTCTCATCCGAGGAGTTTTAGCCCCCGGCGTAATCTCATATATATAATAAATAAAAACGTCCAGTTATCTTTCCTTAGACGTTACCACCGAGGTAAGGACTGAAATTATAAGCCGGTTGGTAGTGGCACGCTTCGTGTTTACAAATGTTTATGAGATACAAGCCTTTGTTATGGGGCCCGCCTCGGCCGTGAGGGACTGCCTTTGGTGTTTTTTGGTTGTCATTAGTTTCGTTATGGGCTAGGCCCAGGTATTTTTTAGACCACTAGCGATATCCTGTGAGCAGAAATTGTTTTGTGGGACGAGGCGAGGCGGGCATCCCGCGCTAGATTTATTTGTTTCCACTATATCGTAATTTGTGACCTTTTGCGAATGAACTTTTGTTCTTATGCCTACCCCGCAGTGACCTTGCACTATGGTTAGGTTCACTCAGCG
>JACEEZ010003364.1:0-12500 GCA_016584305.1 Chionoecetes opilio
TATAGGGATTATTAGGTTACAATTTTTTTTCTCCTTTAAAATTCTTTTTCCCTAAGTTTACGTAGTATTATTTTTATGTGCATGTATGCACACTTATCTTATTGGTATCGTTTGAAATGTCCTGCCAAATGTATTGTATCTTATAGGAGCTGTGCTCCATACTTTATTTATAAAGTCTGAGCAATAATAAATTCTATAAATTCTTTTCTATTCTATGCACACACACACACACGCACACATACACACACACACAACACACACACACACACACACACACAACACACAACAACACACACACACACACACACACACACCCCACACACATTAAACACACACACACACACACACACACACACACACACACACACACACACAATAGGAGGCATAATTAACTGCAAATACAATCGCTATGTTAATTTTCATGTCAATACTATTAAAAAAAGGCATCGAATAATTGAATACAAATTCATAACAATGCTATATTGTTTAGTATTTTTTCTGCATTCTGAATATTTATCTTTCAGCTAATACGTGAGGCAAAAGGGCGACAACAAATATATCAATTCCACAAAGAGTTATTATTCAATATATTATTACGCGATTTTACATTCTACTCATCATATTTTATCCATTTACTATTTGCAGTCTACTTAAATGATAAGCGCGTACCACACACACACACACACACACACACACACACACACACACACACACACACACACACAAAAAACAACACACACACACACACAAAAACAACACACACACACACACCACACACACACACACACACACACACACACACACACACACACACACACACACACACACCACACACACACACACACTCACTCCTACATCTCCCACCCAAGGGCCAGACGTCTACCCAGCTGACTAATGAATACTCATTCCCTTTTTAAAACCATACGTGAACACACAACCTTTTGGGAGAGATGGAAATAGAAGGGAGGAAAAATAACACTCGTAAAGCCAAAACCCAGTAAGAGTCCCCGAATGGTGGAGAGAAGTCTTTGAATCTTTACCGTCTTGATTTTCCTGTAACGTCGAGGGATTTCATTTTACATATCTTCTATTTTTTGTCCCGTGTGCAGTCCCTTTGTCCCATCATGTACCATTCAAGGCAACGCAAGGGAGGACGCGATCGTGAATACAACGAAAAATGAGAGTCAGGGAATCATATTTCTTATCTCCTAGCTTTAGTTCAATATTTTTCTTATCTTTTAACTTTAGGTCAATATGTTTCTTATCTCTTAACACTGTCAATAGGTAAGTCAACAGGTAAAGCTCACGATGTTAATTATAGCTGAATATAATTAAAGAGCTTGATCACATATTTTGAAGATACAAGTACAAACTGTTATTTAAAAGTGACCAAGAGAAATACTAAAATTCGAGAATATTTGTGTCATGGAGGAAAGAGAAAATATTTTTGTCATGGAGGAGAAAAAAAGCGGGGAATATTTTTGTCATGGAGGAGTAAAGAGGGAAGAAAAGTGCGGCAGGCAATTTAAGTATTGATATAATGGAAGAGATAGAAAGAAGAAAATTAAAAAAACACTATAAATACCTTACGTAGGAGGGGAATAAAATTTCCATTATAATATTCCTTATATATGTCTGAGTCTGGAGAGGGATTGTCAGGAGTAAGGAATTGACTGAGTCAGAGAAAGAGATGAGAGAGAGAGAGAGGAAAGGGCAAGAGATACAGAGATAGTGCTCTCACGTTCTCTGCTCTGCAAAGGGATAGCTCTAAGAGAATCATCGCTGAGATGAGGAAGCTGAGCGAGATCATTCATAGAGACCAGGTATAGCGTATGAGAGACATAGAATATCTCTTCTCGTCTCTCCTCTCTCTCTTCTCTCTCTCTTCTCTCTCTTCTCTCATCTCTTCTCTCTCTTTCATCTCCTTCTGCTCTCTCTCTCTCTTCTCGTCTCTCTTTCTCTCTCTCTCTTCTGTCTCTCTCTTCTCTTCTCGTCATCTTCTCTCTTCTCGTCTTCTTTCTTTTCTTATCTCTCTCTCTCCTTTTCTCTCTCCTCTCTCTTTTCTCTCTCGTCTCATCTCTCATTACTCTTCTCTCCTCGTCTTCTCTCTCTACTCTCTCTCCTCTCTATCTCTCTCTCTCTCTCTATCCTCTCTCTCCTCTCTCTCTACTCTCTTCTCGCTCTCTCATCTCTCTCTTCTCTCTTCGCTCTCTCTCTCTTCTCTCTCTCTCATCTCTTCTCTCTCTCCTCTCTCCTCTCTGTCTCATCTCTCTCTCTCTCTCTCTATCTCTCTTCTCTCTCTCTCTTCTCTCTCCTCCAATCTCTCCTCTTCTCTTCTCTCTCTTCTCTCTATCTCTCCTCTCTTTCTATTCTCTCTGTCTCTTTCTTCTCTCTCATCTCCTCTCTCTCTCTCTTCTCTCTCTCTCTCTCTCTCTCTCCTTCTCTCTCTCTCTCTCTCTCTCTCTCTCTCCTCTCTCTCTCTCTCTCTCTCTCTCTTCTCTCTCTCTCTCTCTCTCTCTCTCTCTTATCCTCTCTCTCTCTCTCTTTTCCTCTCTCTTTTTAACCATTTCGTCACAAGCCATCTTCAAGCTGCTCCTCTTTTCCCGCTCACGTTTTTCTCTTTTCAAGTGTATCTTTTTCTCTCTTTCAAACTACTCCACATTTTTCTTGTCTAATTTACTCTTTGCAACATATATATTATTTTTCCTTTCAATTTTTCCTCCTTTCCCATATCAAGTTTTCCCAGTATTTTACTTTCTAGCTCTCCTTTTTTTCCTTTGCTAATACCCTTCCACTTCTTAGGA
The DNA here is from genome assembly GCA_016584305.1 of Chionoecetes opilio. Classification (NCBI taxonomy): domain Eukaryota; kingdom Metazoa; phylum Arthropoda; class Malacostraca; order Decapoda; family Majidae; genus Chionoecetes; species Chionoecetes opilio. Next base: position 2,805 of record JACEEZ010003364.1, read on the forward strand.
GTACGAACATTTCTTTATTTCATTTTTAGACTAACTCGCTTCTTTTTTAATACATTTTTATCCAATCTCCTCCTTGTATTATAACTTTTACTATCTTGTATTACTACTACCTTGTATTATTATTTATTATATTTTTTACTTCCTTTTCAAGTCTTTTCTCATCTACCTTTCTAACACTTTTCTGACATTCTTACTGATCCTCCTCTCATGTTACCCTTTTTTTTGTTTCCCTTCTCTTCCTTCCTAACACTTCTCCAGCATTCTTATATATCCCGCTCTTATGTTACCCTTTTTTTTCTCCTTCCTCTAATCCTAACCTCTTTCTAATCTTCTCTCAAAAGCCACACCTGAATATCTTGGTGCCAATAATTTATGTCACCTAAAAAAAAAGGCATGGTTGAAGACTAACTATTCTAACATTCATTTATATCCCCTCTCACGTTTATTTTTCTTTTCCTTCCTTCCTCTCATCCTAACCTCCTCCTAATTTTTTTTAAAAACCACACCTGAATATCTTCGTGCCAATCATTTCCGTCACCAAAAAGAGAGCAGAGCATCACCTACCTCTACTACGGCCAAGAGCGCTTCAGCCTCGCCCTTGTGGTTCCCCCAGGTGACAACGACGCCACTCAGGTAGCCGAGACAACTCACGTACCTTGCTGCAAAACAGAAAAAAGGAAAAAAAGTTAAGTTAAGGTTAGGGTTGAGTGAAAAAAAATAAAGTTTAGGTTAAGGTATCAAAGTCTGAATTCTGCCGCAGCTGTATATTAAAGAGAGAGAGAGAGAGAGAGAGAGAGAGAGAGAGAGAGAGAGAGAGATAAGAGAGAGGAGAGAGAGATGAGAGAGAGAGAGAGAGAGAAGAGAAGACGAGAGAGAGAGAGAGAGAGAGAGAGAGAGAGAGAGAGAGAGAGAGAGAGAGGAGAGAGAGAGAGAGAGAGAGAGAGAGAAGAGAGAGAGAGAGAGAGAGAGAGAAGAGAGAGAGAGAGAGAGAGGAGAGAGAGAGAGAGGAGAGAGAGAGAGAGAGAGAGAGAGGAGAGAGAGATGAGAGAGAGAGAGAGAGAGGAGGAGAGAGAGAGCAGAGAGAGAGAGAGAGAGAGAGAGAGGAGAGAGAGAGAGAGAGAGAGAGAGAGAGAGAGAGAAAGAGAGAGCGAGGAGAGAGAGAGAGAGAGAGAGAGAGAGAGGAGAAGAGAAGGAGAGAGAGAGAGAGAGAGAGAGAGAGAGAGAGAGAGAGAGAGAGAGAGAGAGGAGAGAGAGGAGAGAGAGAGAGAGAGGAGAAGAGAGAGAAAGAGAGAGAGAGAGAGAGAGAGAAGAAGAGAGAGAGAGAGAGAGAGAGAGAGACGAGAGAGAGAGAGGATAGAGAGAGAGAGAGGGAGAAGAGAGAGAGAGAGAGAGAGAGAGAGAGAGAGAGAGAGAAGAGAGAAGAGAGAGACGGAGGAGAGAGAGAGAGAGAGAGAGAGAAGAAGAGAGAGAGAGGAGAGAGGAGACGAGAGAGATAGAGGAGAGAGAGAAGAGAGAGAGAGAAGAGAAGAGAGAGAGAGAGGGAGAGACTGAGTATAAGAGAGAAGAGAGACGAGAGAGAGAGAGAGAAAAGAAAAGAGCAGGGGGAGACCGAGAAAATAGATAAATAAAAGTATGTGAATTATAGTATTAATTGATGTGAACTCACCTGTATAACCAGAATAGTAGATGCAAGACCCTATTTAGACGCTACTAAGGTATACTCAGAGTGGTAGATGGATTGATGATTTGAAGGCTTGTTTATTATTTAAATGATGGTGGTAGTGTTTGTAGGGCGTGAAATTTGTAGGTGCACGAATGGGGGCGATGGGGTAGGCGGAGGGAAATTTTCCACATTTAAAAACCTGGCCCGGGGCACGTACTTTTGGGTGTTTTACCATTTCGCCCTTTGGTTTTAACCCGATTGATGGTTATATTGGCTCACAATTTTAAAGAAAGCGTGATAACCCCTAGTGTACAATCAAGAGAGTGGCACCCTTTAAGTGTAGGTTTTAAGCGGAAGATCCCCCTCATGAAAATCCTTATCAAGTCAGGGAGCGGTTGACACGGGAAGTTCCAATAAGTTTACTCCTATACGTGAAGGTTCCAATTTTCTCAAAATTTCTTAATTATGTTAACCTTTTGATAATGTGGAATGGTTTACCACCAGAATTAATTACATATTTAATGCATCTTAATTTATACCCAATTCTATAAAATATAAAAGGTTGAATTTTATCATCTCTTTTTTTGACAGGGGGGCATCTCACCTTCCCATTCTCCCGTTAGGAGCGGTTTTTAGTGGAAAATCCCACAATGGGGGCCGGCAAAAAATGAATTTTTGCTTCGGGTTTTTGCCCTTTTTTTTTGGGGTTTTTCCCAAGGGGGTTTTACTTTTTTAAAGACTTGCCTCCAGGTCGGGGCCCCCTAATTTGGCCTGCCAAGACGCAAACTTAGAATCCTCCTTACCTTTTCAGCTAACTCGGGGGGAATCAAATTTTTTACCTCCGCACATATCTTTTGTCCCTCACTAGTAACTCCACTGCCCTCACAATCCCCTTCCATAGTGTCAATTTTGCTTTTTTTCCTTTAGAGGCCATTCGAACGAGGATATCCCCCTAAGGATTACTATATCTCTACTTTAAGGATTTTGAGTTTCTGGTGTTGAGCCCAAAAAAAACTTTCCTTGGGACTCAGAAAAATAATCTGCCCCAATGCTTACCATGACCTTAAAATTTATTAAAGGTGGTAACCTTTCCCGGAGATGGGGGGGTCATTTATTGTAGGATTTTGTATATCTTCCATTGTTTTTTTAAAAGGAAAAGGGTTTCCAGTCTTCTCCCAAAAATTAAATGTGAGGGAGTAGGAGTTCTATATTTACTGATGAATTACCCAAGTAGGTTAAGGGTCGGTTTTTGAAAAAGGTCTCAATCTCAGTCACTATGGTTTTCGGGTCTTCTAGCCCTATCTTTGTTTGTGGAGATTTTTCCTATGAAAAGACTTAATAGCAGTCATTCTCTCTGTGAAACCTTTTTGCAAGGAGTCTGGGGGAAAAAGGGCCCAGACATTTCCTTAACTCTAGAGATTTTGTCTGAAGGGTTTTTTTAATATTTCTAACAATTGGGGGGGCAAATACAAATTTTGTAGCTTATCGTAATCAATCCCGAGGAACGACCCCCCGAGCACAAAAACCCCGGGAACACTTAAATAAAGGTTTTTGGCACTTAAATCATCAGCTTTTTCTAAATGAACGGCCTTTTGGAGGGCAAGTGAAAAGCAGACATATATTTTTTGGGGGGGGAGCTTTATCCCTTAATTATTTTTGCCCCAGATAGTCGAACAGCCCCTCAAATGGTTCTAATAATTGTATTGACCATGGGGAGTTCGGGGGGCCCGGGGGATAGGTGTTTTAGTTTTCCCCTATATCTCTTGCATTTGACAAAAGTTTTTGAGGTACTTTTTAATGCCTTCTACCGCGGTATCCAAAATTCCCCCCTGAGATAGGCAATGTGTCACCTTTCCGCCATGTAACGAGTTCCATGAGATTCTTACTAGCAATTAGTAAGATGATGACTTTTGGGTATTAGCATGGGATTGCAGGTTTACGGGAAGATCAGCTTTTAAAAATTCTTCCTAAACCCCTAATGAGCCCTTTTATTCGGTAATACCTAAGATTTGATGAATTTTTTTCCTACGGGGGGGCCCCAGGCTAATAGGATTTTCCTCGGGAAATTCCTGTTTTTGTAATTCTAACTCAAAAACTTCAAAGGATCAAAAACATCCCTCTTATGAATTTGAAGACCAATTTAGTAGCTTTAATAGTTTGTTTTTAAAAAAAAACCCTTTTTATATCCATAACAGGATCTGGGATAAATATAGGTTCCATAGATATCTTCCGATATGTCTGTCTTACTATAGCCCTTTTGTTTAGGCCATCAATTATTTTTTGCAGGTAGGATTTTTAAACCATAACCTGTATTATATGAGGATAGTTTTCCTCTGGACAAAATATCACTGGGTTTTTCCTTTGGGTAAAAAACAGAGATAGTGAAAATATGGAACCTAAAAATTTTATTTTCCCAAAAACACGTTTCCCTTTACATAACGGTTTTTTGTTTTATGTTTCATACCGGTAGGGCAAATTTCATTTTTCGGTCCAAATATAACCTCACCAATTTGAAAATAAATTATTTAGATATTTTGCCTTTTAGTGCCTAATCTAAGCAGTCGCCCTTTTGAGGCAAGGTTCTAGGTTAATTGGGGAAACCCCGAGCCTTAGACATAATTAAGTTACATTCCTCCCCTGCTTTAAGATAACTACTGCCCCCGATGCACTTTTTAAAGCATCACAAAATATGTGTAGTTGCGGGGGTTGTCGCCCATCAGTATTTTTCTCTACTTATTGAACTTTTTTTAATTTTTGAATCAGATTTTATATTTTTCCCTTTCTGTGATTTTTCCCATAAAGGGGGGTACCCCAATCGAGGTGTTCCCCCCGGGCCCCTTTTGTATTAGACTTTTTCCCCCTTATAGTTTTTTGGCTCGCTATCCCCAAGGGGTAAAAACTGGCCATGACTTAAGAGTTTCTCTTTTTAGGACTACAACAAAAAAATCTGGACATTTTTAATCTTTTTCATACTCATAGTTTTACTTTCCACCATAACCAAACCCTGATGGGACCTCTGGTGCGTATAATTAAGAAAATCCTCTGATTACCCCTTTCTACCCTTGGGAAAATTTAGTATTCCAACTCGAAGGGGAGGCGGGTTCCCTGCACTTTTATTACCCAGGTTTAAATTTGTTTTTGTTCCCTCAAAATTTTTATTGCCCCTGCAAATTCCATATAAAAGTTCTTCTCTAATTCTGAGCTATCTAAACCCATTAAAAGGATGTAATGTTTATTTAACAAAAAGGGGTTGAGCAAAAAAACCAAACAGAAATGACAAAACCCATAGGGGCGGGGGCTATCTTCCTGAGATAATTTCAGGCCATAGGAATTTGAAAAAATTTGTCTTTTTCCCCTTAGCCCTAATCTTAGGAAACCCTTTAGAGATTCAGCCACATGGGGAAATTTTTATCGTTAAATTTTTACTAGGAACTCCGATGGACAAGAGATTGGCCTGACGAAGGCAGCATTTAAGCTAGCATCTTCTTTATTTTTGAAACTACAATTGAAAACTATTCTAAGGGGGTGGTGAGAATTTTTTCCCACTGCAGGGGGGTAGTAATGTCCTAAATTATGTTTTTATGCTCCGCCAGTCTTCGAAAAAGCATCCTTAGTTTATTTAAATTATCTTACTGCACCCCAGTTTAGACAGATTTTTTTTCATTTTTTCTTTTTGAATATTTAATGGTTTTAAAACTAGTGAAAATTGGAAGGTAAACGGGGGGCATCTATTTGCCAAGGTAGCCCTATTCTATTTAAAACAAAAAATTTGACAGGGGATCTAGTGATCTGGAGTATTTCATCCTCTTTAGGAAAACGTTCAGTTTTCAAGTATGATACCGATAGTTTTAGACCCCAAATTATGCACGAGATATCCCTCTTCCAATAAACCGTTGATTGATTTGGGTACAATAAAGTTCCTATTCTAGCAACCATGAGGGGGTTGGCATGTCTGGGAAATGCTTCCTCTTGAGGGGTGAAGGGTTTTGGGGATAGGCCCCTTTAAAACCCAACCCCTGCCCGGAACAGGACATGTATGCTTTTGAGTCTTATTGGGAAATCGCCCAAAAAACGCGCCTTTTATTAATTGGTAGGGCCATAAAATTCAAAGTATTTAAAAATATTTAAAACCCCTTCTTTACAACATTCACTGTAGTTTAAGCCCTTTTACAGTAACTTTTTATACCTTATTAATCAGCAGAACCACATTTTAATTTCCAAATTGGACAGGGTCGAACAATGTCAAAACCTTTGAGTTTCTTTGTCGGCCAGAAAGCCCGAAAAGGCAATTCACCTTGCTAATTATAGGTGTTTAATAGTCAACTAATCTCAACTAATAAATGATCTTTTTGCCCCCAATGTAAACTTGTTTTTAAAATGGCTGAATTTCCCTTTTGGTCACCCTTAATTTTGCCGAGGGACAGCGGATGAATGGGCCCATTAGTTTCGCCATTTTTAAAGACCGTAGGGTCAGTTCTCACATCCCATTGGGACAAAGGATTTTTAGAAGGATTTTTTTACACTTCTTATAAGTACCCAGATAAAGGACAGGGTTGTATTGCATGTACCACTAAGGCAGGTTTGGCAGTTTCCAGATCCATTAACCTTTTGAGCCAGTGGAACAACTGGGTATTATTTCAAGGGAGGGGGAGGTTCTTTCCCGCAGAGGAAAATTTTTTTTCTGACTTTACTGGTAATAACCCTAATTAGGAAAGGCACCTGTTCTTGAGTAGGTCTTAGTGGTGGTTTTTCCCGGGGGTCTAGTTGAAATTTTTATGGTTTTTTTTCCCCCTTAATATAGTGGAGCGGGATAACTACCCCCCAATGAGGGCTCTTAAACTCAAAGGGGGCGATTCGCTGATACCCCTTTTGGTTAGTTATCTCAATTCCCCGTGGAGTGTGGGGGGGTTCCCGCCAATACTTTGCAAATGTTTTCACTCTTGTAATTAAATTCCCTTTTGCTTGGGCCGTTTAAGTATTTTTTTATTTACCTTATTTAAGGGTTTTTGATCCTGGTGGTAGTTTTTCCTATTGATAGACGCCAGTCTGACCCTTTCAAAAGGTTTTTGAGCTTCAATGGCTCTTGTGTGCAATTTAAAGTATTTGACCCCTTCCAATTTCGGATTTGAGAAGGGTCAGTAGATCATGAATTGCAGAAAAAATTTTTATTAGCGAACTTTTCTTCATAATTATCTCTAAGAAAACCCTGAGGGCCACATTTTAATTGGGATTTTCACTGTTTAAATTTCCTTTTCCAGCAGATATGCAGAACCTCTCAACTGACCAAAAAAATAGGTTAAATTTTTGCACCTTTTTAAATCAGCCATCACAATAATTTGGAATTTATCCGAGAAAGGGAAAACCAATTTTCCCCCCCAAAAAATTGGGGAATGACAAATTTGGGGAATTTAAGTGGGGTTTTAAAAAGGCTTTGGGGCTGGGGTTTCTTTATACGCACTAATTTTTAATTTTTTAAAACCGTTTACATGTATTTGACAACTTGATCATACTTTGTTATAAAAATTTAAATTAAAATTTTCTATCCCCCCGTTCTAAGATTGAAAATAGCCTCTTATAATTACCATTTTGTTTTTAGCATTAAGGGCCGTCTTTAAACTATTTTAGCAATAGGGTAGTTCACTGTTCCCAACTTTTTATATATGGTGTAAGCCACCAAAATTTGCGCTAATGCTTTTTCCCTTTCCGCCCTGATTCTAATTTATGATTTGCTTAAATGAAAAAAAAAAAAAAAAAAATTGGGTACAAATTTTCGAGTTAGGGTTCCTAATTTTAAACATTTAATTATAATGGTGGATGTGCAGTTGACTCGGGCCTACCAAGGGAAAAACCCGCCTATAAAATCCACACTTTATTAATGCAATAACCTCGAAAAAAATTTGTTTTTGGCGGATGGGAAAATACCAATGCGGCCGTGTGCCCTGGCTGTCTGTGACACGGCGGGCGAGTACGGCAGGCGAGTACGGCGGGGCCCAAATCCAAGGTTTTTACCAAAGGGGCCGGGGGAAACTGGGGGGCTTATATCGTTCCCCCAAGAAAAAGAACTGTGAGGGCATAAGGCCCCTGAAAATACTTCATTGAGGGCTGCGTCTGTGTCAAAAAATAAGCACGACCGCCCGGGGGCCAAAAAAGCCTGAGTTCCCCACCTTCCACCCCCAACGCTGAGGGATAAACTGTGCCCCAAACGGCCACCTTGACTTCCAAAAAAAAATCCGCACCGGGGCACCAAAACTTTGAAATTATAGTAATAATTGATGTGAAAATCACCTTGCTATTAGCCCAAAAAACTACCCTAGACGCAAAGAACTCATTTTTACGCAAAAGGATACTCAACAGGGTAGATGGGGTTTTGATTTGAAGGCTTGATTTTATTTGAGGGAGGGTGGTATCGCGTAGGGCGCGATAATTGTTTAGGTGCAGTAAGGCGGCGATGGTGGTAGGCCGATGGGAACTTTCCACGTTACCCGGCGGGCAAGTATGGGGTGTTTTTCCACTTCGTCCTTTTTTAACCCATGATCGGTTTTATTTCTCACATTTAAACCCTTTTAGCACGGGACGCGATCGGTCAAAAACAGGCCCCTCTGCAAACGAGTTTTGACGCGAATTGCGTCAAAAAAAAAGTAAAAATATGTCATAAATAAAGTATTTATCAGAATTGCGCAAAAGTTTTTCTGCGTCAAAGAATAAAACAAAATAATTTTAACTTTCGTCTGAGTGGATGGAAATGATAAGGGTTTGTGTGTCATTTTTCCCCTAGAGGCAGCCTGTGCGCGCGTTTTTTCTCCATTAAAACGTGCACGATTGGCCATTTGGCCATATGAAATTATATGGTAGCGTTGGAATCCTCAAAACTTTTTTCCCCTTTATTGGCATATAAACCCATAAAAAATTTGACTAGGGAAATTTCGAGCGACGAATGGGCAACGTAAGTATTTTTTATTTCTCATATAATATTTTTTCCGAGTCGGGAAATTTCCAATTTATTTGCATTTCTTGTTTTTTTTTTCTTTCATTAGGCAGAATAATCCCTGCAAAACCAATGATACAAATAAGCCCGGAAAAAAAAAATAACGTTGGGGAAATTTATAACATAAAAAAAATATTCGTCTCACAGTCTGGCCATTTGCGGGGCCCTTTGAGAGATAAGACGGGGTTGCAGTGGACGGAAAAACTTTTAAAATTTTTTGTGCGTGAAAGGGTTAAGATGAGATGAGACACCTTTGTTACAACAAGAGAGGGCTACACCTTTAAACGTGTAGGGTTAATGCGTGAATGATCGCGTTATGAAATCCCTTTTCAATCAGTGGAGACGGCGACCGTGGGAAATTCCAGATGTTTTCCCTATACGGGGAAAATTTCCAATATTTTTTCCCCACAAATGTTTTATTATGAATCTTTTTATTAATTTGGTATAGTGATTACCACCAGAATTATAATAATATTTTAAAGCATCTTAATTTAACAAATTCTATAAAAACCCCCTTCCCCAGAAAAAATTAATAAGTTTTTTCCGTCCACTGCAACACCGTCTTATGCTCCCCAAGGGGCCCCGCGAAAAGCCAGACTGGCGGCGAATATTTTTTATGTTTTAAATTTTACCAACATGTATTCTTTTTTCCTGGGAAATTTTTTTTAAACATTTGGGTTTTTCAAGATATTTTTTCTGCTTTTAAAAAAAAATAAAAAGGAATGCAAATAAATAGCGGGAATTACCGACTCCGAAAAATGTTGAGAAAGAGAAATAAGAAGTATTTTCGTTTACCCCTTTTGTAGCTCGAAAACTTCCGTGTAACTTTTTTTTGGTTTTTGCCCAAAAAAGCGGGTTTTATGCGGATTCCACATACCATTATAATTTTATAGGCCATTTTGGCAGCTTTTGGGGACGTTTTAAAAGGACGACAAAAAGCGCGCAAGGTGCCTGGGTGGAAACGACACACAAACCCTTTTATTTCACATCTATCCCCGAAGAGCTGGTTATTAATTTATTTTAGGCTAGGTTGGAGCTTTTACGCAGA
>JACEEZ010003364.1:15000-19291 GCA_016584305.1 Chionoecetes opilio
CTCTACTTTGGCCAAAGAACGTGCCCCATCTTGTCCTCTTAGCCCTAAAAAGCAGGGCATGGCCCTCCCGGTGGGGGCCCCGACCCGGTTTTTAACCCGTTCTGGCCTGCTGCCCCACAACTGCGGGCCCGCACCCCTCTGTCACCTGCTTAAACGATTTTTTCGGTGCCTGAGTGTGGTAGAGAACTCGGACCCTCTTTACGGTTTGTCCAGGATCTCCTGGTCTGACCCCCGGACAGTAAAACAGGTAAATGGCCGGCTTTGCCCTTTGGCCCAAAAGGCTCCCACTCCCCAGCTGATCAGTGCCCTGCACGCTGGTGGCTGACAAGCTCAGTTGGGGGTGAGAAAGGCCCTTACACTGGGGGGCCCCCCTACCCCCTCGCCAGCCCTCGCTTAAAAATTGGGGTCACGGCAAACCTGCGGTGTCCTCACTTAAATCCCCATCAGCAGAGGAGGACCCCTTCTAAAGTGTGCAAACCCATCCCTTCCTGTCCGCCGTAAAAAGGTCACAGCTTTTTGGACCTTTCGGGCTGCCCCCCTCATCATTTCTGGGGCTGCGTAAGGATGGGGCCTTGGGGCCGTCCTCTAGTCGGGGTGAATTTTGATGCGTAGTAGAGTTTAAAGGGACACCTGCAGGCAGTACTTGACTAGGTTTTCCCAGGGTGTTCGTTCTTTGCCAGCCCGGGTCATGTTTTTCCCGGTCCACATTACACGAACGACTTTGGGTTTTTGGTGAGCCATCTGGAGTGGGAAAACCCTTCCAAAACTTGATCTCCTGCAGCTCGGAAAGGGGGAAAGCCCCGCCTTACGGCTGGGCCGCTGGTAGGAGACCTTTCTGGGCAGTGGACATGTTTTACCAGGGTATACTTCGGTATTCCGGGGATCTTTCCCCCGCCTAGCACTCCTCCTTTAAATCTGCGTTGTTTCTGCAAAACCATTTACGCTGGCGGGAGACTGCCACTGGGGAAACCCCTGGGGAAACCAGCCGTGTCAGGTGAGGTAGGGCCCCTCGATGCTGGTTGATAAGGTGGCGCAGGGGCCAAAATCTTTGGGGGTGCAAAAAATGCATATCTCCGAAGAGCTTGCATCCCACATCTTTTTCAAAGGGCGTGAGTACCCCCATTCCACCCCGTGTTGGCCCCAATTGGTAAACCCCCCAGTAAAGTCAGTGAGTCGGGGAGTCGTTTTGGGCACCAGCAATATAGGAGCCTGAGCCCCCCCGAAAGCAGGTTTTTAAGGGGGCACCCGGGGCCCCTGGGACAAAGTCCAAAAGGGATTTTTTCCAGATGGTTTTTCCCCTGACCCCTGAAACCCTGCTCCTCCCTGACAACCTTTTTGGGGCAGTTTTTCCCCAAACTGCGGGCCCATCGCCCAAGGGCTTTTCCTTCCTCCCATCGTAACCCAATTCAACTATTTTGGGACCCGGGGGCTTCCCTCGTCAAGGTCCCCGGCGGATGCCATGGCATCCCCTGGGCCCCCTCAGCTTGTTAGGATCCCCAGGGCCAGGTAGAATGTCTGGAGAGAGGTGACCGGGAAACGTAAGGTTTCCGGGGGAATCCAAGAAAACCCAAAGGGAAGGGAGCAGGGGCGGAACGTTTGAACCGGATGCTTGTCAAACGCCCCGGTTCCGGACTGGCATTGTGTTTCTTTTTGCAAACTGGGCCCGTCCAATACGCATAAAAGGGGGGGCCCCCCGGGCCCCAGCCTCTTTCCCCGAGCAGTCGGTGTACCCGTATGGCACCCCCTTTTGGGTCCTGCCTCTTTCCTCGAGTGGGAGGGTGAAGACTCCCCGTCCCATCCTCAGAATTCCCGGTGATCTTCGCCCGGCCCAAAGGGAAAATCTGCTCCTATAGCCCCAAGGGGTCTGACCTTTTCATCTTTCTGCTTCTGCCTTCAGCTTAGCCTCCTCTTCCAACTGCTTTTTTCTTTGCTGCTTTCACTTGCTATGCGTCCCCATTTTTGTCCCAAACCCCTGTCCCTCATCATTGCCCTCTCCTCACCCCAAATTTTATCCTTGGTAAGTACAAACCACTGAGGGCTAAAGTAGGGGCTTTGCTGGAAGGGGCAGTACACGCAAGTGTGCTTCGGGGTGGGACCGCTTGGGGTTTTGGGGCCCGTGGGATTCCCGGTCCCCTTTCAGAGGAAGATTTGTTGAGGGGAGGGCCCTTTTTGTCCCAAAAAGCCTTTTCCCTTTTTCTCAAATAATTCCTTTATGCTTTAGTTTCTCTGTCCTCACCCCTTCACTAACCTTCTTCCAAAAATTATTTTATCCTTCTGGGGTTTTGGACCGGTTTAAAAAAACCACTGGAGGTTTCAAACTGGCCGTTGATTTTCTTTCCCACTGGGCAAGCACCCTGGGGGTTTAATCCTTTTGCAATGTCTCTCACCCGGGGGACCCCCCCCTTTTTCAACACCCTCCCGGATGGGCCCCTGAGTTCTTTGGGGAAGGGTTTTCCCCCCTTCATCACGCCGCGTACGTAGGCCTCACTCTCAGGGAAAAATTCCCCCGGCCACCGCCAAAAAAAGGGGGCCAACTTGGATCCGAGCTCTGTCTAGTTGCGGGCTTTGACCCAAATTGGTTTACAAAAGGAAAAAGCCAAACCTGAAAAAAAAAAGACAAAAAATTGATGATAGGTGGGAAGTGAAGCCCTTAGTTTAAACGGGGGAAAACCCATTTTTGCATATAAAAATTTGAAGTCAAATTTTTTCATAGCAAGAAGTGCTCAAACCCAAAAAATTGGGCGGGCAAAATAACCCCAAAAATTTAATTTGACATAAAAAACACCCTTTCAAATTCTAAAAATTTTAATTTTTACTTTTATTTTGACCTACGGGGTACCCTACTATACAGGGCCCAGGAAAGACCCCAAAACCCGTTCCCGGAGGGGGGAGGTTTAATTTACAAGAACATAATAAAAAAAGGGGATAAGATGGAAGTAAAAAATTGGTAAAAAGGTTTTTAAGTAAAAAAATATCCCAATGTGAAGAGATAGAATGAACGAAAAAAGAAAAAAAAAACCCCAATTTTAATAAGACCCGGGTTCACAAAGGAACAAAAGGGTGAAAAAAAATACAAAACAAAGCAACACAAAGGGTATTTATGCAGAAAAAAAAATGATGAAGAGAAATGATGCACTAAGATTAAAGAGTTTAGCAAAAAAAAAAAAAATTTTTTGAAACTCGGGTTCCCTTTTCATTCAATTGATTCAATTTTGGGTTCTGTTAGGTTTAAAAATTTAAATGTCCAAACTCTGGGTACATTACTTTATTAGAGCACTTGATAACAGAGAGTAGGGCTAAGACTTCCACTAGCCCAATAAAGGCAATAGTGAAGGAAGAAAAAAAAGCGTTTGACAAATGATAATCTCGAAAGATAAAGAAAAAATAATAATTCAGCCAACACGATAGTTTTTTGGTGTGGTGTGTTTGGGGTGGGGTTGTGTGTGTGTGTTGGTTTTTTTTTTTTTGTGTTTTGTGGTTTTGTGTGTGTGGGGTGTGTGTGTGTGTGTGTGTGTGTGTGTGGGTGTTGTGGGGGGGTGGGTGTGGTGGGGTGTGTGTGTGGTGTGTGTGTTGTGTGTGTGTGTGTGTGTGTGTGTGTGTTTTCCGCACGGGATAATTTTTCAGGTTTATGCGCTCTCAAAATTCATGTATGAAACGAGTCCGCCATGAATTTGTAATTTTTGGGTCACACAAACCGTAACTGCATTTTCGTTTTCGAAAAAAACATTAGGAAAAACCAAGAAATATAGAGCAGGGTGACTGTCTTCCCCCCCCCCCCCCTTCCAATTCCCATTTATATTAACCTTTCCCAAACCTCCTCCCCTTCGTCTTTCCCTTTTCCTTTTTATTTTTTCCCGTCCACCCTTTTTTTTTTTTCTTTTATTTTGTCCTTGCTTCCCCCACAATTACCCTTTTAAGACTAAACATGGTGCCCGGCAGCCATTTATAAAAGCACTCCCCGTCACAACCTCTAAAGACTCGAAATCCTTCCGAAATTCAGTAGAAAAAGGGGGTTAAAAAATGATTGGGGACCAATAATTCGTTAACTAGTGGAATTTGTGGTCTGATCCCCCCCAAGAAGGGCACCATTCCGGGGGTCCTTTGGGCAAATAGCAGAAGCCGCGTGAAATTAACAATGACCCGGGCGCAAACACCCTGATCATCATTCAGCGGGGAAAAAATGCGTCAACAGCCAGTCAGAGGGCCCCCCTTACCTTTTTTTAAATAAAAACGCTATATTGGATTTTGGAAAAAAATTTTAAAAAGGTTAAAAAAATTTTTAAAGTAAAAA
>JACEEZ010003365.1:0-36191 GCA_016584305.1 Chionoecetes opilio
AAAATTTAATTTGGTCATTTTGACAACCCAAAATTTGTCAGGTTTAACAAGTACGATTTTCCAGTGTGACAAGTTGAGCTATCTTTGTTTTTAGACATGTCGTAGAAAAAGGTTTTTTGTCACACTGCAATTTTTATGTTTAGAGTGGGGGCTCGCATAGGGCCCAGTGCATTTTAGTGGACGGGCCCTAAGGAGCGGGAGTGACCTCACGCCCCGCCCCCCTGGACCTGACTGTGGCTGCGGCCAGGGGCGGGTGACCCCGTCATTATTACTGGCTGTATGTGATGTATGTGTATGTGTATGTATGTGATTGTTTTGTATATGTATATATTTTTATGTAAAATGTAAATAAAAAAAAAATAAAAAAAAAAATAAAAAAATAAAAAAATGTAGTAACACCTTTCCCTTGACCCTGACATCCCTCCTTGACCTGACCCCCCCGGACCCCTCGAGGACCAAACAAACAAAGATGGGAAAAGAAGTGAGAAGAAAGAAGATTAAAAGAGAGACCCCCCCCCCCCCCCCCCCGCGGCGGTGGTTTTGGGGACGGTTGGCCCCCCGGGGGTTTCCCCTCGCATAGATGAAAATAGATAGAAGATAGATGATATTTTATTGCCACAAAAATGCAAAAAGAAATTACGAATACCAAAATCACTCATGGCCCAGAAATTACCTAATCAGAATTTCCCAAAAAGATCACGTGTCAAAAAAAGTTTTATGTAAAAAAGTTGGGGCGCCTTAGTATTTTTTCACATTAAATTTATACTTCAGTAATATAATGTCTTTTTCCCATCGTCAATCTAAAAACTCAGCAACACTACTAAAAAAAAAAAATTTTAAAACAAACAAGCATTTAAGATACATAAATTAAGTTTAATCTATAATAAATAAGCGAAAGTGTGTCGTCGTTGGGGTTTTGTGTGTGTGTGTGTGGTATGGTTTCCGCCCCCCGTGGCGCAAACCCTCATATGCAATTTTGGGAAACAGGTTTACAGGGGAAAGGTCAAAGCCCACTTTTAGAGATCCCATCACTTTTTTTTTTCTTTTTTTAGCAGCCTATTAGCGAGAATTGTGGGAAAAAAAAAGTGGGTGCGAGAATTTAGGAAACCTTTTGTAGGGTGTGGGTAATGGGTGAGTGAAAAGGGTGGGGGAGGGAAGGGTGGGGGGATGGGTGAGTGAATGGGTGGGGGGGTGAGGGTGATGGGGAGGGAATAGGTGGGGGTGATGGGTAATGGGTGAGGAATGGGGTTGGGTGAGGGAATGGGGAGTGAATGGGTGGGGGGGGGTTGGGGAATGGGGGGGGAATGGGTGTGGTGAGGGTAATGGGGGAGTGAAAAGGGGGGTGGTGGGTTTAAAGGTGAGTGAAGGGGGGGTGGTGTGGGTAATGGGAGTGAATGGCGGCCCCCTTTTCTATATTTATTTTAGAAAAGGGTTAAAACAAAAAAATGTTTTAAAATGAATACTTTTGGGTTAGGCACAAGATGGTCATAAGGTACCTGGGCTCGTTAAGTGGGGCTGAGACACGCAGCTTATAGTTTCACACATTTTATTCTAAAATAACATAATAATCACACACAACATTTTTTGTCTTTTGACAATTTCCTGTCTTATGGAAATCTGAACCTTTACGTTAACATTTGATAAACATTCGGGATGTACTGTATAACTGGATAAGGGACCCTAGTCACGGTAAACTGCACAATAAATAAAAAACTCAGTCTTCAAAAGTCACCAGTTACTTACTATTCCCGTGGTCCACAACAGCAGGAAGACAGCCGAAGGGGGTCCATTTTCGCTATCTATTTATGTCCGAGGGAACTGTTTTACATCACAGGCTAAGTGCCTTATAAAAAGGGGGGTGATGAGACCAGTATATGAAAGGTTGTTCGCCTCGCTCCTCTCTGTGTACTGTCTTCCCTTCATAGTCGGTCACCCCCGGTCCGAAATTTTGCTCACGGTATCAAATTAGGGCGAGAATGCTAAGAGGTTTTTGAGAAGGTATAAATGCCTAGAGTTAGAAAACATGTGATAGCATTGTGGGGGTGCAGCTTTATATGAGTTATCTCCCTTTTTCCAAAATGGCCGCCAAAAAAACACCAAAAATTTATAAAATTTTTAAAAATTTTCGTTTCCAGTGAGTGCTTTTACGCATAAGGAAGCAGGAAATGTTTGGTGGTTTATACTCCCCACGTGTAACAGCGTTATCATGTCCTGGCTAAATGGACCGACAAAAATAGCAGTCCCTTGGGTTTATTCGTAGTACTAGTTGTATCTCCAGTGAGGAGCCCGACCAGAAATCGCTGTAACTCATTTGGGTTATGGCGATATGGTAGCTCCCATCGGGACGGATGATATGGCCACGGGGTGAAAATCATGTCCTTCTTGATGGCCGTTCGGATATGTGACGAAGTCTGATCTATGATCTTGTTGATATCTGTGACTTTGCCTTCCAAAGTTTGAGTCCTATGTAGATTTGATTTCCAAGACAACATCCTTTAATGAGACACAGCATGGAACCACAACAACTTTCCTTGTCGTCGGAAAAATTCTACTGCACCTCAAGCTCGGTTTTCATTTCTTCTGGCATATTCTTCTTTGTTGAACCTCAGAAGATTAACCACCAGACAACATAATGATTCCAATTTGGGTCAAGGGGGTGGGACGGTATAATCTCTTGTTGGGGATAATATCTTTCTCTGATGTATTCGAAAAGTTTGGTAAGTTTCTCCTTCAACCTTGTGATACAGTATAAATTCATCTGTATTTTCTCTTCTTCATTCTCATTGCTGTCCTCTTGTTCCTAGTGTAATCTATAGCATGAAGCGTGGTAGGGGTGCCTCTGCGGCACAACAATGTTTTTACTGGTTAGTGCTATCATCCTCCCGTCTGCATTTCTGACGGCACTCTCTCTTAGTGTTTGGATTACTCTCAGTTGTGAAGCTAGCGTAAGTGTTTCACGTGTATTGGAGTGCTTTTGAACTGAACCTTGCTACAGAATACGCAGAAACGGAGCATAAACTCTTGATTCATGTTTTTGATGTTTGGAAGACTTTTTTGGAGGACAGTCACTACACCAGTAGATCACTATACATTCACCTGCTTTACTTTCAGAGTTTTCCCAAATCTCTTTCATGGTGAACATGTTCTACATTTTCGATGATAGAATATAATTGGAAAATTCTTTGTCCTGAAGCGTTTTGAAAGTCTAGAATGGGGACATGGTTCCTGACTTTGGCGGCTTCAAGTAAGGTTAACCAGGAGGCATGGCTTTGAGGACTGACAAAATGTTCATCTCCGTCGGATACTGCCTGGTGTATGATGCACGTTTCTTTGGGGGGTGCCTGTGCGTTTCCCTGTTAACGGACCCTTCCAGGCCTCCTACGTTTAAGTTCCACAGCTACCACGAACCGGATTCTGGTCCCCGGGTTTTCTTACATCACCAGCCTTCAACAATGCTTCGAGAGGTAGTCGGCTGCTACTCTACCTCTCCCCTCCAAAAACCCGACTTTCTCTGAACGCACGACCCGCAGGCCGGCTGGTCTTCCCGGGAGTGGTGGTCTCCTCGAGGGTTTCCCAAAGTCGCCAGTCGATCGTCCGGTCCGTCTTCGCCGATGAAATACGACACCTGAAAAAGAAAAAAAAAATTAATTATATGAGTATATTTATATAATTATATAAATACAGTTTGGAAAAGGGGGATAACTCCCATAAAGCTGCCCCTGCCACAATGCTATCACATGTTTCTAAAACTCTAGGCATTTTTACCTCCCAAAAACACTATTAGCATTCTGCCCTAATTGATACCGACCAACCCCCCAGGCTGATCGCCTATCACGGTGTCTGTTTTATACTAAATCTTTTTCGGTCATTGAACAGGCCACGAAGCCCATGGTGCGTATCGGCGTCTACTCCCCCTATACGCCCATATGTACTTCCGGGAGCCACTGGTGCCGTATCGCTACTTCACGCCCCATGTCCTAATATCACTTCCTGGGCTACTCTTTCCCTCCATACACATTAAATAAATCATGTTAATGTCATTGTTGTTAATGTTTCCATTGTTCAGCTGGTCTGTTCAAAATTGTTCTTCGTCCCCTTCTTCACTCGTTTCGCGGGGCCCCGACAAAGGGTGGGGGTTGAGTGAATGGGTGGGGGGGATGGGTAATGGGTGAGTGAAGGTGTGTGGTGATGGGTAATGGGTGAGTGAATGGTGGGGGGTGATGGGTAATGGGTGAGTGAATGGGTGTGTGGTGATGGGTAATGGGTGAGTGAATGGGTGGGGGGTGATGGGTAATGGGTGAGTGAATGGGGGGGGGGTGATGGGAATGGGTGTGTGGTGATGGTAATGGGGGGGGGTGATGGTAATGGGTGAGTGAATGGGTGGAGGGCGATGGGTAATGGGGTGAGTGAATGGGTGGGGGGTGATGGGTAATGGGTGAGTGAATGGGTGTGTGGTGATGGGAATGGGTGAGTGAAGGGTGGGGGGTGATGGGTAATGGGTGAGTGAATGGGTGGGGGGTGAGGGTAATGGGTGAGGAATGGGTGTGTGGGATGGGTAATGGGTGAGTGAATGGGTGTGTGGTGATGGGTAATGGGTGAGTGAATGGGTGGGGTGTGAGGGTAATGGGTGAGTGAATGGGTGGGGGGTGATGGGTAATGGGTGAGTGAAAAGGGTGGGGGTGATGGGTAATGGGTGAGTGAATGGGTGGGGGGAATACATACATTTCACATCCATGATTTCAGGAAAGTTAGAAGGGGCTAAACTGGAGAGTCCATGTTTGGTGGGCCGAAGGCCCCAAAACACAGGTGGTGGGCCCAAGGCCCACCAATAGCCCTCCGCAGGAGCTAGCCAAAAAGTCCGCCCCGGGGGGCGGCTTTGCGGCAGTTTCATATAAGCGTTCAGACGAAAACTGACAGAATGAGGATAAGTCACAAAAATTCAATTAAATTCACCCAACACACAACCCCCAAAACACACACACACACACAAAAACACACACCCCCATTTTTTTCATTGAAAAATTCGGGGGGTTTACTGCCCCCTTGAGCAAGGGGATGGGGATGTGTGGTGTGGAGGCCCAGCTTTCCCCCAAATCATAATAATGAGCCCAAAAGCTGGGCCACTGAGAGGGTGAAAAAGTTTATCGCGGGGCCAAAGCCGCGGGGACAAGCCCAATGGGTGAATGACACACACACACACAAACAAAACCACACACACACCCCACACACACCACACACACACAAAAACACACACACACACTTATTAAGCAGGGGGGCCACCCCAATTTTAACATCAGATCCCCGGAAAACCCCCCAAAAGGATCCACATCCAACCCCGCTGCCCCTCCCAAACAAGAGAGGGGAGAGGGGGAGAGAAAAAGGGACGACAGACGAAAAAAAAAGCCAAACAACAGGGATTTTAAGGTAAGGCCCCTTTTTAAATATTTGGAAATAAACGAAATTGCATGCGTTGCCTTTATTAAACCCACGGTCTTGCCCACGGGGGAACTGGACTGGGCAAGCCACCCTTGCCCTTTCCCCGGAAAAGAGTTTAGAGCTCATAATGCCCGATCTTGATTTACCTTGGTCTCCATCATAGCCATTGGGGGTGAGGTCAGGGAAATGCTTTTGGTCATTGGCCCAAAGAAAAAAATGCTTTTCACTACGGGGAAGACCCCCACATTTCCAAAAAGGGAAAGGATAATTTTAAATATTTTAATTTCCTGACGCATGCCATGAAATGAGCAAAATATTTTTAAATTGAAGCATAAAATTTATTGATATTGAAGCATTTCTATCTTTACATTATTTTTGCACACACCCCACACACACACACCCGCCATGATGGTAAAAGTGGTAGAGCATTGGCCTCCCTTTCAGGGGTTTAAAAACCGGGTTTTCGAATCCCCCAAAGTCCCGGGGGAAATTTTTCGCTGAAAATTATTCGGGCGGGTTACTGTCCCCCTTGAGCAAGGGGAGGGGTTGTGTGGTGTGGGGAGGTCCTAGTTTACCCCAAAGAGGGGAAAAAATTGAGCCCAACTCGCCCCGGGAGGGTGAAACGGGCGATCGCGAGTCCAAACCGGTGATGGGCCAGAAATGGGGGGGTCTTCGAGTCGAACACTCGCCGAGGGAAAAAAAGAGTTGCTTTTGGGGGGGGGAATCGATTTTCTTGGATCGAGCTCCCCAAATTCCAGACGCTACCATCGGTCACAGCCTCCCCGGTATTTTACGTTTTAGTATGTATAGCGGGGTTTTATAGTCTGTTGACCCTGTGTATTGTATTAAGTACCCCCCCCGGCCCTTTCCCCCCCCAAGCAGAAGCCCCGGACGCCCCAGGGGGTTGCCCCGCCCTGGCGGGAAACGCGGCCCAAACCCCTGGGACCCCACTTTCCCGAGTATCTGGATGGCGGGACCCCCCTGAGAGGGAAAAGAGGACAGGTTGTGTGGGGTGTGGGGTTTCACCCGAAATTTAAAACCCCTGCTCCCCCCTTTTTTTTACAGTGTTCCCCTCATAGAAAATGGGGGAAAGTAACCAAAACATATTTTTTGGTTTGGCAGGGGTTGACTTTGTGGGACTCGAACACCCAAAGAGACTGGGGCCTCCTCCCAAAAGCTTCCCCCTTGTTTTTTTCCCCCTCCGTGGACGCATAAGGAGTTTTTACGGGGGGACGTGGCGTGTATTTTTATAGCAAGGCTAAACCAAAAACACCCCGGTCCTATATGTTGTATTGATTGGGCCTCTTTTGCGCGGGTTTCTTTAAACCGGGAGGATACCCGCCCTCCCGGGCCCGGGGAGGCGAGCCACGGAGGGTCAGGAGGGTGTTTTTTAAACCTGTGTGGCAACTCCCTGGCCTCCCACCCCGGACCCCAAAAGAAACAGGGGAGCAGGGGCGGCCCAATGGGCAAAAAGTGAAAGTGTGTGTTTGTAGTGCAGGGTATTTGGTGTGTGTGTGTGTGTTTGCATTTTCCCTATGCCCCTTTAAAAAATAGTATCGGCTCCGGGGCTCGGAGGGGAAAAGTCCCTGGGGGTTTTTTACTTGTGCTTTTGGGGGGGTTTGGCCCCTTCCCCCGGGGTGGGAAGGCAGAAGTTTTATAATGACATCTGTTGTTTTTTGGGGGGGGGGGTTTCATGCCCCCCCCTGTTTTCCTTTAATGCACTCCCCCCGGGGGCCCCAAAATTTTTTGGGCCCCACTCGACGGTTGCAAAAAAATTTTTTGGGGTTTTGTCCCCTGGGGGGGAATCAAACTCGGACCACCGAGCTCGCCACTTGTAGGCGCAAATACATTTCCAGGGCCCCCTTATTTTCTCATTTTGGATCTAAATTATACCCAAATTTCCTTTTCCCTTCCCTCTCCCCTTTTCCCTTTCCCCTTTCAGGGGGGTTTAAAAAACCTATTTTCGGGTTCCCCTCCCCTACGTCCCCTTTGGTGGCCCGAAACGGGAGAAAAGGGAGTGGGTTACCTGGGGGAGCCGCCCCCTTCAGGTAGGGATGATGAAGGACCCCAGGTAAACCCTACCCCCCCCTCCTTTGGGGCTTCTAAAAACCCACCGAGACCGGGATAAAAGATAGTGTTTGGGGGGGCAGGCTTTCCCCTTTCAGGACAGGGGGAGTGGGGACGGGGGGAAAAGAGGGAGGAGGAGTGTAGTTTATACTGAGGATGAGGATGGATGAATGGATGCATGGATGGATGAATGGTTTGAATGGATGCATGGATGCATGGATGGAAAAATGGAGCAGGAGGGCAGGGGTGGAGGAATGGAGGGCAGGATGCATGGAGGGGATGAATGGAAAATGGATGGAGTGGATAAAGGGAAAAAACTAGATGGGGCCCGAAGGGAAGAAAGGAAAGGGGGGGATAAATTGGGGGGGGGATACAGGAAGGATAAAAGGAAAAAGGATATGTGGTGAGGTAAATCATATTGTAAAAAAGAGAAAAAGAGTAGAAAAAAAAAAAAACCCAGGGACTGAAAGAGAATATTTTTCTTTCGTCATACAAACATTCCTCCTCTTCTCTCTCTCTCTCCCCTCTCCTCTCTTTCTCCTCTCTCCTCTCCTCTTCCCCAGACCCCCTTACACCCCCCAGGTGAGACTAGTGGCCGGGCCCCTTTTGACAAGGGTAATGGGGGCCAGGTGCATTCCCCAGGGGAGAACACCCCCGTAAAAGGACCGGGGAAATTTGGTACGGGTAAGAAAGGGCAGGGAGGGAGAGCAGGAAAGGTGAAAAGGGGGGGGGGGGGGGAAATGACTCTAGCCAAAAACCTCGGGACCCTTTGGTGGAGGTGTGTGGGGACTAAAGCGGGGACATTTTGAGCAAAATGGGGCCCCCGGTGATGAACCCCAAACCCCCCACCACCATCACCCCGCCCCCTTGCCCCCTTTGCACGCAGCAAAAAACCCATCCCCTCCTTTACCCCCCCCCCCTCCTCAGCTCCGAAGGAGGGGGGCCCAGCATCCCCTTGGTGTCCCTGGCGGGTCCATTATTTAACACGGGGCAGAAGTTTCGACAGGGTCGTGTGACGAAGGCGGCGCAGGAGAGGGGTGGGGGTAGGCTGGGACCCTTTTTTTTGCACGCCTTTGGGGAACGTTCCAGATCAAGCTGGACGAAAAGGGGGGGTTTGACCCTTTCCTTTGGTGACCCAAGGGAGTACCCCGGGGGGTTTAGGGAGGGGGAAAGGGAAAAGTGGGGTCCACAGGAACTTGAGAAAAAAACAGAAAAGGGAAAAAAATAGAAAAGGCAAAAAGAAAACTATGCCTTACAGGTCCCAAGGAAGATTTGTTAAAAAATTTTTTGACTCTTTGTTTAAAAAATTTTATCAAAAGTATTTAAACCCTTTACACACCCCCGTCCCCCCCCTGCATAACCCCAATAGGGGCCGGGAGGCATCGGGGGGGCCTACGTGAACGCCAAAGGCCCCAAAAAAACAGGGGCGGCGCCGAAGTGGGGGCTGTGGGAGCAACAAAGAAGAGACGCGCTTTTAGATGCGCGGGACCTTTTGACGAAAACCTCCTCCGTGGATGGTTACGCCGTCTAAAACCCAGCCCCTGCTGGTGGCTACGGTGCTAGCCTGTTTGGAGGTGAGAGAGAGAGAGAAGGGGAGAGAGAAGGGGGAGAGAGGGGAAAAGGAGAGAGAGAGAGAGAGAGAGAGAGGAGAGAGAGAGAGGGGAGAGAAGAGAGAGAGAGAGAGGAGAGAGAGAAGGAGGGGGAGAGGAAGAGGAGAGAAAAGAGGGGAGAGAGGGGAGGAGGAGAGAGAGGGGGGGGAGGGGAGAGAGAGAGAGAGAGAGAGAAAGAGAGAAGGAAAAGGAGAGATGAGGAGGAGAGGAGAGAGAGAGAGGGGAGAGGGGAAAAGAGAGAGAAAAGGGGAGAGGGGGGAGAGAGAGAGAGAGAGAGAGAGAGAGAGAGAGAGAGAGAGAGAGAGGGGAGGGAGAGGGGGAGAGAAGAGAGGGGAGAGAGAGAGGGAGAGAGAGGGGAGAGAGAAGGGAGGGGAGGGGAGAGAGGGGGAGAGAGGGAGAGAGGAGGGGAGGGGAGAGAGAGAGAGAGAGAGAGGGGAGAGTCCCCCAACACAATCCTAAACCCCCCTTTTTCCCCCCGTCGATCTTGCCGAGGTAGGAATGGGCCCCGTATCCTACAGAAGCAAATTCCCCTGACGGGTACCGGACTGTCATCAAAAAAACCACTTTGGGCGGGGAGGCCCCAGCGCCCCGCCCTCACCATCATTATCCCGCAGGACCCCCGTGAGCGGGGCTGCCAACTGTCCCCTTTTATTTTTCCTACCCACTCCAAAAAGGGAAAAAGGAGCTCAAACCAAAAGGGGGGATCATAGTGAGGGCGGAGTGGAAAGGAAAATGGGGAAAAAAAAATAAGGAAGTTTTCCCCCCAGGTCTATGTTTTTTTGACATATCGTTCTCTCACAAGGATTTTTCCCCCTTGCGATTTTTTCCCAAAAAATCAATCCAAAATCCTTTTTTTTTTTCCCCTTTTTTATATTTTTTCTATCCCTCCCAAAACACCACCATTTCTTCCCCTTTAAAAATCCCGCCCACCATTTTCCCTTTCCCACATAATTATCCTTTTTTTTTAAACCCCTTTATTAAATCCCGTTTTTTCCCCGGAAGGGGTGACGTTTTGGCTGCCCCAACGTGAGCGCCTCGCCCCCGTGCCGCTGTACAAATCCTTTTTGTGACGTGCATCGCTTCGTCACCATCCTTTGGGAGTGTCTTTGATCTGTTGGGTTTTCCCCAGCAGATAGATTGTTTATTTAGGTGCCTAGCTGGCCCGCCCAGGGCAATATTTAGCCATGGCCGGGCCCCTAGGCTTTCAGGTAAATTTTGGGCCCCCTCCGCCAGTGGCGTAGCACCGGGGGGGATGGGGGGGCACGTGCTCCCGTGGGGGAAACATGTGCCCCCCCCAAGGGGCCCTGGCTGCCCTATTTGTATAATTAAGCTCTAAACCTACAGATCTTATCTTACCTTTTATCCTTTCCCGTATCCCCCCCCACAATTTATCCCCCTTTTCCCTTTTTTCCTTCCCCTATCTAGGGTTTTCCCTTTAAAAAATCCACCAAATTAAACCATTCCCATCCAGCATCATTTATTTCCCCCCTTTACCTCAGTTACTATCATCCTCCCCTCTCTTTCCCCCCTGTCCCCAAATAAAACCCGTTTTGGGAAAGGGGAAAGCCTCCCTCAATCAATATCTTTTATCTGGCTCGGGGTTTTGGAGAAACCAAAAGGGGGGAGGTGTAGGGCAAGTGAGTCCCTCATCATTTATAACCCGAGGAGGCGCCGGGGTCCCAACCCGGTAACCAGCCCCCCCCGTTACGGTTTAAAAGGAAAACATTTGGGGGGACCAGAGAAAAGGGTTTGACCCCTCGAAAAGGGGAAAGGGAAAATGGGAGGGAGAGGAAAAAGGGGTTTTGGGCTAGTATGGGGTCAAAGTGAGAAATAAAGGGGGGGCCCTGGCACTGTATTTAGCGGCCTTTAAAATGGCGGGGCTCGGTGGTCCCAGGGTTTATTCCCCCCAGGTGACAACAAAAACCCTTTTTTGGGAAACCCTCCCAGGGCCGAAGATTGCGGGGGGAGTGGGATCAAAGGACCCCAGGAGGGCGGCATGAACCCCTAAAACAGATTCATTAAAAAACTTTTTGCCTGCGCCACCACGGAGGAGGGCCCAAACCCTCACACACAAGTAAAAACCCCCAGGGGGTACCATCCGAGCCCTGGAGCCCATACTATTTTCAGGGGGCTTTTAGGCCCAAAAAGCAAACACACACAAACACACACACACCACACAACACAAAACACAACAACACACAACACACACACACACACCCCACACACACCCCAACTAAATTAAGCAGTTTGGCACACAATTTCACACAGATCACCGGAACACCCAGGGCGGATCCACATCCCCAGCGGGTGACTCCTCCCGACAAGAGAGAGAGAGAGAGAGAGAAAAACGAAAAGACGAAAAAAGCCAAGACAACATGGAGATTTTTAAAATTTAAAGGGTCATTTTTCAATATTGTGTATCACTGTATAGCATGCGTGCCATTCATTCACCCACGGTCTTGCCCACGCGGACTGGACTCGCAATTGCCAGCCTTGACCCTCCCGAAAAGAGTTTAGAGCTCATAATGACCGATCTTGTATTATCCTTGGTCTCCATCATAGCCATTGGTGGGTGAGGCTCATGGACTGCTTTGGTCATTGGTCAAAGACAAAAGTGCTCTTTCACTACAGACAGACCACACACTTCCACAAGGATGGTCTAAGTTTATATTTTCATTTCCTGACTGCATGCCATGTAAATGAGCATATATCATTATTGAAGCATATATTATTGATATTGAAGCATTTCTATCATTATCATTATTATTGCACACACACACACACACACACACACACACACACACACACACACCGCCATGATGGTCAAGTGGATAGAGCATTGGCCTGCCGTTCAGTGGTTAACCGGTTCGAATCCTCACTAGTCCCGGGAATTTTCGCTGACATATTCGGGCGGTTACTGTCCTCCTTGAGCAAGGGGATGGGGTTGTGTGGTGTGTGAGGTCCTAGCATTATCCAAAGATCGGTAATAATGAGCTCCAAGCTCGCACCGGGAGGGTGAAACAGGCGATCGCGAGTCCGACTCGCGTGATAGGCAGAATATGTGGGTGTCTTCGAGTTCGACCACTCGCCGATGGAAGAAAGAGTTGCTCTTGGGCGGGACTCGATCTCGTGAGATCGAGCTCGCCACTTCCAGACGCTACCATTCGGTCACAGCCTCCCCTGTATGTACAGTATACGTATGTATATGCAGGGTTTATAGTCTGTTGATCCTGTGTATATGTATTAAGTACACCCCCCGGCCATCCCTCCCCCAGCAGAAGACCAGGACGCCCCAGGAGGTGCTGCAGTCCCTGGCAGCCAAGCGCGGCCTCGACCTCCTCGGACGCCCCTTTGCCGAGTATCTGGATGGCGAGGACCCGCTGAGAGGGATACGAGACAGTGTGTGTGTGTGTGTGTGTGTGTGGTTCACCTCAGCAATACAATCCCTGCTCCACCCTGTGTTACAGTGTTCACTCATAGATAAATGTGTGAAAGTAACCAAAACATATTATTTGGTGGCAGCGGTGACATTGTGGGACTCGAACACCCCGAAGAGACTGGTGCCTCCTACCAAAGCTTCTGCCCTGCTCTTTTCCACTCCGTGGACGCTATAAGGAGATTACGTGCGACAGTGCGCGTGTATGTTATAGCAAGGCTAAATCCCATAACACACGGTCCTATATGCTTGTAGTGATTGGGCCTCTTTTGCGCAGGTTCGTGTACCCGAGGATAGCCGACCTGCACGACGCGGAGGCGAGCCTGACGGAGGGTCAGGAGGAGTGTGTGTACCTGTGTGGCAACTCCCTCGGCCTGCAGCCCCGGACCACCAAGCACAGGGTGATGCAGGTGCTGGACTCATGGGCTAAAGTGTAAGTGTGTGTTTGTATGTGCATGTATGTGTGTGTGTGTGTGTGTGTTTGCATTTTGCCTATAGCGCCTGAAAATAGTATCGGCTCCAGGGCTCGGATGGTAGTCCCTGGAGGTTTACTTGTGCTGTGATGGTTGGCCCTCCTCCGTGGTGGCGCAGGCAGAAGTTTTTATAATGACATCTGTGATTAGAGGTTCATGCCGCCCCCCTGTGTCCTTTGATGCACTCGCCCAAGCAATCTTCGGCCACTCGACGGTTGCAGAAAAATGTTGTGTTGTCACCTGGCGGGAATCAAACTCGGACCACCGAGCTCGCCACTTGTAGGCGCTAAATACAGTGCCACGGCCTCCCCTTATTTTCTCACTTTGATCTCATACTAGTCCAAATCCTTTCCTCTCCCTCTCACCTTTCCTTCCCTTTCAGAGGGGTCAAAACCTATTTCTCTGGTCCCCTCCCTACTGTCTCCTGTGACCGTAACGGGAGAGAGGAGCTGGGTTACCTGGTGGGAGCCGCGCCTCCTCAGGTAGTGATGATGAATGGACTCACGGTGAACCTACACCTCCTCCTCTTGAGCTTCTACCAACCCACCGAGACCAGATACAAGATAGTGATTGAGGGGCAGGCATTCCCTTCAGACAGGGTGAGTGGGGACAGAGGGGAAAGAGGGGAGGAGGAGTGATAGATATACTGAGGATGACGGATGGATGAATGGATGCATGGATGGATGAATGGATGAATGGATGCAGATAGGATGCATGGATGGATGAATGGATGCATGGATGCATGGATGGATGAATGGATGCATGGATGCATGGATGGATGAATGGATGAATGGATGGATGTGGATGAAGGAAAACTAGATAGGACGAAGGAAGAAAGGAAATGGGGGATGATTGTGGGAGGGGATACAGGGAAGGATATAAGGAGAAGGATATGTGGTGATGGTATAATCATATTGTGAAAAGAGAGAACGAGATAGAGAAAAAAAACCACGACTGAAAGAGAATATGTTCGTGCGCTCATACAAATCATCTCTCTCTCTCTCTCTCTCTCTCTCTCTCTCTCTCTCTCCAGTACGCCATACACTCCCAGGTGAGACTCAGGGGCCTGGACCCTGACAAGGTAATACTGCAGGTGCATCCTCGCCCTGGAGAACACACCGTCAAGACGAGGACATTGTACAGGTAAGCAGGGCAGGTGAGGGAGAGCAGGACAGGTGACAAGGGGGGGGGGGATGACTCTAGACCTAAACCTCAGACCCTTGTGTGTGAGTGTGTGTGAGACTAATAGCGAGACATCTTGAGCGAAACTGTGAACCCGTGATGAACACCAACCCTCCACCACCATCACACCGTCCCCTTGCACCCTTGCACGCAGCACACACCCTATTCCTCCTTACCCCCCCCCCCCTAGCTCCTGAAGGAGGAGGGGCCCAGCATCGCCTTGGTGTGCCTGAGCGGCGTCCATTCACACGGGCAGAAGTTCGACATGGGTCGTGTGACGAAGGCTGCGCAGAGCAGGGGTGCGTGTGGTAGGCTGGGACCTGGCGCACGCCATCGGCAAACGTCCAGATCAAGCTGGACGAAGTGGGGGCGTCGACCTTTGCCTGTTGGTGCACTATAAGGTGAGTACCCAAGGGGTTGCAGGGAATAGGGCAGGGAACCGCTGGGATCCACGGAACTGTAGAAGCAAACAGAAAGGGCCAAGCATAGAACATGGCAATAGAAGCTATAGCCTTAAGGTCCAAGGAAGATAGTTAACCTGTTTGACTCTGTTTTAAATCTGTATCACATTATGTATGACCTTGACACACCCTCGTCCCCTCTGCAGTACCTAAGAGCGGGCCGAGGAGGCATCGGCCGGGGCCTACGTGAACGCCAGGCACAACCACAGGACGGACGCCGAAAGCTGGAGGGGCTGGGGAGCAGCAAAAAGAAAAAGAACGCGCTTTGAGAGCGCGAGACCTGGGGACGAGCCTCCTCCGTGGATGGTACCGCCTGTCTAACCCGACGCCCTGCTGGTGGCTACGGTGCTAGCCTGTTATGGAGGTGATGAGAGAGAGAGATAGATAGAGAGAGAGAGAGAGAGAAGAAGAGGAAAAAGAGAGAGAGAGATGAGAGGAGAGAGAGAGAGGAGAAGAGAGGGGAGAGAGAGAGAGAGAGAGAGAGAGAGGAGAGAGAGAAAAGGAGAGGGGTCCTACTAACACAATCCTAACCCTCCTTCCCTCCGTCAGATCTTCGCCGAGGTAGGAATGCCACGTATCCTACAGAAGCAATTCCTCCTGACGGGATACCTGGAGCTGCTCATCAAACACCACTTTGGGCGGGGAGGCACCGAGCGCCCCGCCGTCACCATCATTACTCCCGCAGACCCCAGTGAGCGGGGCTGCCAACTGTCCCTTATATTCTCTTACCCACTCCAGAAGGTGCACAAGGAGCTCACCAAGAGAGGGATCATAGTGAGTGCGAGTGACGGAGTGGCGGAATATAAGGAAGTTTGCCCAGGTCTATGTTTCTTTGACATATCGTTCTCTCACACTGGATTTGTTCCGCCCTTGCGATTTTTCCAAATAACTCAATCCACATATCCTTTTTTTTTTCCTTTTCCATATTTTCTCTATCCCTCCCAAACACCACCATTGTTCTTCCTTAAATATCCCGTCTCACCATTCTTCCCATTCCGACATATCTTTTTTGCATCTTTCATTAACATCCCGTTTTCTCCCGGCAGTGTGACGTCCGGCTGCCTAACGTGATGCGCCTCGCCCCCGCGCCGCTGTACAACTCCTTCTGTGACGTGCATCGCTTCGTCACCATCCTTAGCAGTGTCTTTGATCTGATTGATTCCCCAGCAGATAGATATGATTGATTGAGGCTGCCTAGCTGGCCTGCCCAGGGCAATATTGACCCATTGCCGGGCCCCTAGGCTTTCAGGTATTTAGGGCCCCCTCCGCCAGTGGCGTAGCTACGGGGGGCATGGGGAGGCACGTGCTCCCTAGTGAGAATCATGTGCCCCCCCACTGGCCATGGCTGTCGTATTCTGTATAATTAATGCTCTAATACCTACCACTGATCTTATCTTAGAATATACCCTTCTATGTGGTATCAGAGAGGCCTCTTGAGCTCCGCTTGCCTAGTGCCCCCCAGGTGCCCCCCCATTGATAGATACCTAGCTACGCCACTTCTAACAAAGCAATTCAGTCCTTTAACAACCTACAAACTATATAAAAATAATATCCTACCCACAATCCTCTGCAAAGCTGTTAATGAGTTCGAAGCACTCACGAATCCTATCAATATAAGTTTTGAAAAAGATACTACAAAACTATACCAACACTATTACTAACTCACATTTACTAACATTTAAGAATTATAGTGTTACGATTGTAGAACTAATCATGTGTGTGAATGTCTGGGTAGCGAGAGGCAGGAGTGAGAGAGAACGTTTGGCAGGGGCGCGCCGACGCGCGAAAAGAACAGGGGAACAGCGTAACAATTGGTGTCAGCAGTGGGATAGGGTTGGGCCATCGAGGAGGCCTGCGGAGCGCCTGTCGGGACAGACGGCGACGCAGAAAGGGGGTGGATATTCGCTTGGTGTCGGCCAGCCTGCGAGGAGGATTAATCTCGTCAGGATTGGGCCGCGACGGAGGTGGGGTGATGCGGTGGTGGGGGGTGGAATATGTTGGCTGCAGGATAGGCCTGCGGTGGAGATCGAGGTACCCTTCTGCAGGAGGAGCCTCTGTTGTATGACCTGTCGGTTAATTTACTACAGGTTGATGGTGAAGGTAGAATTATGTCATTGCTGCTTTCATTGTAAAAAGGAATTTAATTATTGTTTGTACATGTACTATGTTTCTGTATTTTTCTTAAGTGCTAATTAAGATATGGGTGTCTTTGTTTGACCGAGACGGTCAAGTTGTAAAGGGTGGATGATGTTATGCATGAGCTATGCATGATGTAGTGTAGGGAAGGCATGTCTGTGTGTATGTCTGAGTGGCGCGCGGTGGCACCTCGTGAGGGGGTGTCGTGCGTCGCAAGTGTGTGTGTGTGAGAGGGTGGTGGTAGTTGCGACCTTGAACGGAGGGGTGGGAGGCTGGGGAGGGGGCCAGAGGAGCGTGGCTGGGCACTGTGGGCAGTGGATAGTCACGCGGAGACCAGGAACGAGGGGGGAGGCCTCGTGTCGGCGGTCGGGGTATCGCGTGAGGGGTGATTGCGGAGGTGTTGTGGCGTGGGTGGAAGGAATTGTGTGTAGTTGTACTGTGTATGTTGTACTGAGGAAGGAAACTGTGTGCCTGTAGGGATACAGAGCAGCCCTTGCGACCATCGGCAAGAGGTGGGATGGCGGGGACTCTGTAACGTTATGAGTGTCCGTTTAGTGAGTGTGGCCTTAATTCATTCAAACCCAGTCTGTCGGTGGTGGTATCCTCGCCTCCCTGTGTTTTGACATCGGTACCACTTAACTCGCCCTCATATTGACACACCAATTCCACTTCTTGACAACAATGTTACGCTTGTTCCCTCCTCTCCTGGACTACACACCACACCCAGGGTAAAGGTATAGGCTATGCAGGAGAAGGTGTTTACGTAACAATAGCCGCTGAGGCAACTTCACTTGCAGGCGACCCCTTCTAAGGAGTCGGTGCGTCAAGATGAGGGCGAGCGCAAGTGGTACACGAGGTCAAAAACACAGGGGGCGGAAGGAGACACAAACGACAGGTCTGGGTTTAATGAATCAAAGACCCACTCACACAAAGACAGTCAGTACACAGTTACAGAGGTCGCCCATCCCACCTCGTGCGATGGTCGCAAGGGCCTGCTATGATCCCTCACAGGCACACAGTTCCTCCTCAGTACAACATACACAGTACAACTACACACCATTCCTTCCACCACGCCAACAAAACACCTCCGCAATCACCCCTCACGGATTACCCGGACCGCCCGACACTGAGGCCTCCCCCTTAGTTCCTGGTCTCCGCGTGACTAATCCACTGCCACAGTGCACAGCCCACGCTCCTCGGCCCCCCATCTCCCCAGCCTCCACCCCCCGTTCAATTGGGTCGCAACTACCACCACCTCTCACAACACAACTGCTGACGCACGAACCCCTCACGAGGATGCCCACGCGCGCCACTCAGACATCACACAGACATGCATTCCCTACACTACATCATGCATAGCTATGCATAACCAAATCCTACCACAATCCTCTGCAAAGATGTTAATGTTCGACGCACTCACGACTCCTATCAATATAAGTTTTGAAAAGATACTACACAAAACTATACCAACACTCATTACTACTACATTTACTAAAAATTTAAGAAGTATATCACGTTACAGGTCAAAAATTATGTGGAAAAGTCAACAGGTAGGACTGGGAAGGAACTAAGGAAAAGGTTTAGTGTTCAAAGCAGTGTGAGTTCCTTGGTAATCTGGTAAGAGCGACAGTCTGAGAGCGATCCGACGATGGGCAGGACGCCTGGCGTGCGCACTGTGGTCAGGCAGCTGGAAAGATTTAGAGGAGGATTTTCGGCCAAACAAACGCTTTCTTTTGTTGCTTCTTCATATTCTGCAACGAGTAAGTAGACGAGAGAAAGGCGGGGGTAAAGTGGGAGAGAGGGGAGGAGGAATGAGTGGGCATAGTGGGGGCGTATCGATTCAACATATCGATACTTTCGATACCACCTTTGATCGAAAGTATCGATACTTTTTTCTTGGTATCGATTATTATGAGTACTCAAGAAAGCAACGCAAAATTATTGTGAAATTATATAAGAAAGTAAAAATGCCACATACCAAATATATTTTCAAGTCTGGCAACTCCCTACGTCAGTGTGTTGTGTTTGTGTGTGCGGAGTGTTTGCGGCGGTAATCTTCAAAATGAGTGGGATGGTTGACTTCTGCTACGATCTGAAATTACGGTTGGTAAGTCGACATGAATTACTGAACCGATAATTTCGTCTGTGGTTCTTGCAAGGGGGCTTAGCATTGGTATTGCATGTAATATCAGTGTGGAGAGAGTACCGATGTATGAGCGCCGCCTGCCACTTGCCGCCATTATGACTACAGAAAAGGAGTGTTACAAAACACGTCTTGTTTACTCCTTCCTGCGCTCCTAGATTTAACACGGGCGACAAACACACTACTGCGGAGTAAAAACTTAGTAATAGAGTAATGTGACTTTGCTGCGGTTCTCGCGCAGACCCGCAACACCACAGCAGCGCATTACATGTCAGATTGGCTGTGACTATGTTTTACGTCCAATAGGAATTATAAAAATAAAGTATATTACTGTCCGTAATAACTAAAAACCTTGAAAGGAAGTAATCTAGCGTAGAGTAAAACACTTCTGACGAAATAAAGTAATCCAAATTTGCTAATCGCCAGTCAGATGTGATTTTTATTGTATTTGTAGCAATAATACAATACATAGACGAACTACTGTGCTCAGATTTCCTTGTACGTACCCGAAAAATCACGGATGAAAAAAAGGCAAGTTTAAGTCGATAAACGTATGGAATATGAATGTTGAATAAAAAAATAAAACATGCACAAAAGGTAGGCATGGTTTAATGCAAGGTATGGCGCTCGCCATACCTTGGCGAGTGGCCAAAGGATATGAAACAAAAGGGTTAAAAAAAAAAAAAAAAAAAAAAAAAAAAAAAAAAAAAAAAAAATATTATTAGTTTGGGCTTATCTCAGCCCAGCCACAGCCAGCCGCTGTAGCTGTAGGTGCGAGGCGGTGGTTTAAAATGTTTATATCCATATTAAAATTAATCGTTGGTGAATGAGAATTTGCTCCCAATATACATTAGATTGCAGGAAAAGCATGCAAAAACCTTAAAAAAAATTCGGGGGCCCATGGAGTGGGCCCCAGACAACCACGCCGTGAAGGCTTCGTCACGCTACGGCGCTCGCACTTACGTTCAGTCTGAGATGTTACATTACAAGTAAAAAACAACCAGTGCAAAAAAAAAAAAAACATAAGTTTAGAGCCTACCGAAGCCTATGGTGTAATGGGCCTGGGAAAATGTGCATTTTGGGTAACGGCCCCAAAAAGGTTGGGAACCACGCTCCTATATGGAAGAAAGGCAATAGAATCTAATAAAAACAAAAAGTATTCATATGTAGAATTCCGAGAAAGGCAATGGTAATAGTCCCAATTTCAAAATAGGCCCCGCCCCCTTAAAATGGCGCGGTGTGCAGGAAATATAAACATTAAGCAATTCGTATACATGGCCAAAGGGAACAAGCTCTTTATCTAGATGAAATAGCAGACATTGTTATATATGTTCAAAACAGTAGAAGTGATAATTGGAATATTTATAGAATAATTTGTCACCGCTTTTAAAACCCAGCAACGACGGGTGTTTCTGCTAAGTGTCATATAAAAATGAATTGTATAGAATAACAATAACAAAATGGACTAGGCACAAAACTGATTTGAAAGAAAAAAACCATCCACGGTACCTTGCCATACCTTAGGCTTTTGCTGAAATGAAGCCACTGCTCACAGCCTTTATCATCCAACCAAATACCCAGATACTTGTACTCTTTCGTTTCTCTTATTTCATTCCCACCCACCATCCAATCATGTTCATTCATCAGAGTTCATCCTATTCACCACCAACACTTGATCTTCTCCTAATGAGCCTAAAGTTGAAGTCCTTCCATACTCAGTCACAGCATTCAGGCATCTCTGTAGTCATTGTGGTTTTCACTAAGCGTCACCACAGCCATTCTGAACATCAGTACACTCAACAACTTCGTCTCCAATTTTACACAGCCAGACCGTTACGCTTCACTCTCCACTGCCATTTCCTCAACATATAATCCAACAAACAAAAACAAAAAAAAGTAGAGAGAATAAGGACACCGCCCGTTCTTACTCCTCTCTTACTATTCACCCATCCCGTCTCGAGGTACCATATGAACTTGGACTGTGTGTCTCATATACGCTTATCTCATTGTCAACAACTTCTCACTCATGCCAATCGTCTCCAATACCAAATCCATCACCGCGGGCCGACGTAGGTGTAGAGCGGGAACGGCGGCCGCCGGCGGCAAATTTACCTCCGTCAGCCATCCGAATGCCCGCTGGTGTATTTCAGAAGAGATCATTTATAATGTGAAAATTCAGTAAGAATTTGAAGAATTGAATATTTCTAGTGTAATAAACATTTTGAAACAACAGTTAATGATTATCTTGATGTAAGTATTACATCAGTTAAGTGACAAGCAGCGGGCAACTTGGAGCAATCTTCCGGGCCCGCTGGTACGTATTGTAGGGGGAAAATATTCATTTTCAATATATTATATATGAAAGAATATACATAGGAAACTACATAGTATCTCAATATCGTACCAATCACTATATTAGGCCTGTTCAAACTATTAAAATTGTTATAAAGTTTTTTATAATAGTTATAGAAAGGAAATTAAGAATATTCAGTTTATTGCAAAATATTCCAGCTTAATCAGGAAACACCAGAGATACATTAGAATAAAGATGAGACACGTACTTCATAGGAAGGATTCTAATGGAACCAAAGGTTATCAGGAGTCTATGTGGTAGCTGTATAAGATAAAAATAAACAGTTATGATATAACCGCGGCAAAGATTACGGGAAAAAAAGGATATTTTCCCTTATTTCCATAACTTCCAACATATTATCAAACACATACAATCAATATCAACGGTACACCTAATAAGGAATTATGTAGAGGATGGAGAATTCGAGAGACTGGAACCAAACTGCCAGGTGGTCGCTGCAGTTTTAACTCACTTTTTTGAAATAAGTGGTCTCACTGGAAACACCAAAATATGGGGGCTTATTCCACTGCGCTTTAAACCACAAAATATATCTTAAGAACGATTCTTCTAAGTTATATGTGTATAGAAGCCTGATTTGTAAAAACATTGTATATAACCAAAAACCCAAGGAGTTTATAGTTGATGCTGGAGGCGAGGTAAAATGTACTCTATGATCATCATATAGTCAATAACGAGTGTGTTAGAAGTACGACTATACCTAGGCAGTCATATTTCTGTTTTATGTGTTATCAATAGATAGAAAGCCGGAAGTGCAATGAGTCGACGCGTGAAGAGCAATGTTTGATCCAAATCTCCCCGCAACCAATACTCCCCGCCCACCCACTCCCCGGCCGCGGCGTGTCGCCTCACCAATTAGAACCATACATCTGTTCGCAGAGCAACAATCCGATTTCGGACATCTTTATTTTTCGTTTTTTACAAGCATGCTTATTGTATTTTGACAGCGTTGCCAGGACGCAGCAGTACTGTCTAGAAAACAGTGTGACACATCGACCAATTTACATGCCCACAATAACATGTAAAATAATATATAAGCTTGCTACTCGAGGAGAGTAATTGCATTAAATGCTCTTATAGAACGTTCCATCGTAATGCATGTCATCCATATAATTAAGTAGAAAACAAAGAAGAACTGATATTTTTGGTATTCAGTGCGGTGCATCAATATTTTATCGCGAAATTAATTATGAAAAATATAGGCGGGAGCCAAACACAGTAGACTCAGCCTTTGAGTTAAAAACTCCAGCGGACAATGCATTTCTCGAGTTTCAGAGCATTGGAATAACAGGATAATATCATGTTAGTATAGAATTTTAGTGAAAATAATTTCCAGCAAAATGCACTAAAGTCCAGACGTATGATTACGATAGCCATTATAAAGGGTTTAAAAAACCACAAAAGGCCTAAATTGTCACCCTAACTAGTCGATAACATAAGGAGAACTTAGTGATAGACAGTTTCGCTCCTCATTAGATCGAAATAGACTGAATATATAATAATATTCAGTACGACAAGTTCTTTAGGAATTCCTCGGCAGCGTTGTGTCAGTGAGTGTCTGAAATCAGTTAGTGAGAAAAGCCAAGTGGAGTGGACGTGTTATGTGGTTCGGCCGCAACTTATCCTTCTACATTAGCTCGTTCAGGTTCACACTGTGTGAACCAGCATGTAAACCCAAAAAAGAAAAGGTTTTGCACTTATAAAAATAAACAATGTCCGTAGCAATTATGATCCCTTTTCAGGTATAGGGATAACGACATGGGAAATATTTATGGTTTTACTTTCTAAGAAATTTTGAGTATGTAATGTTTTAATAAGTTTTGAACGCCCTTTAGCTTTTAAATCGGAAAGGGGGTTGTGCAGCACCCCTTAAAACATTATATATCTGCAATAACTTAGAAATAAACCATAAAATTCCTCAATCAGTTAATAAACACGGCAAATGACATATGCCC
The DNA here is from genome assembly GCA_016584305.1 of Chionoecetes opilio. Classification (NCBI taxonomy): domain Eukaryota; kingdom Metazoa; phylum Arthropoda; class Malacostraca; order Decapoda; family Majidae; genus Chionoecetes; species Chionoecetes opilio. The sequence goes on from JACEEZ010003365.1 coordinate 23,271, forward strand.
TACGGGGGGCCGGGGGGGGACGGCCCCGCCGGTGAACCTCTGAGCAAATCCCCAGGGGCCCCCTAGTCGTAACTTCCGGGGGCCGCGTTAAAAAAATCGGAGGGCCTCCGGAGGCCCTCTCTTTTTTTGGGTGGGCCCTTACTTAGCATTCTCCATCCACTTGTCTACGCTTTCTAAATTTTGAAAGGCTAAAATTTTTTTCTTCCCTTTTTTTTCTCTAAATCATTCATTATTACAAAAATTTTGCCCTCCCCTTTCTGTTTTTGAATCCTTTCTCCCTTTTCCCCCATACCTTATTTCTTCCAAAACTTCACAGGTGTTTTTCTTTCAGTACACCACAGAAAATCTTACATACCGGGCCACAACGCTTTTGGCCTGAATTTTTAATTCCTTCCCATTTTTGTGTCCTCCTTTGTACGGGGGTCACTTATGCTTCCAGGCCCCTCAAAAAGGCAATTTTCCCAAGATATGTGTTAAGATCGATCACGAGCTTGACAGACGCCCCTACAAAGCGATAGTAACAGAAAGGTCACAAAAAAAGAAGAAGAAGCCCCCCCATAACAACAAAAACGGGGGACGGCCCCCTTCGTCCCAGGGTAGGTATTTTTATCAACTAAAATCAAAAACTTAGTAACGCTTTATCGAAGGTGATGTAAGAGTTGATTTTTACGTAGTATTCTAGCACCGAATAATGAAGGTCCCTTTACCTTGAACCTTTAAAAGAATCTTGCCCGTTATGGGCGGAGTGGGGGGGGCCCCCATTTCCAGGTGTATAGGTAAGCCCCCTTTTCCTTACCTCCGGCCCCATGAAGGCAGATGTTTCGGGGGGCTACTGTAGCCTGGCGGGTGGCTTTGGGATTCAGCCAGCCATTTGTAAGGGAGTTTGAAGGTGAACGGGGTGACCCCCGTGGTAACGGGAAAGGGTTCGAGGAATGCGTTTTTCACGACCCCGTCGAAACTTAACCTAGTGATCTCGAATTTTCCAAGAAAATTTATTTACGGTGTTACCGGGCAACAGGTGTTTGCGAGGCCGTAAAGGGTGTGTGAAGGTGTGGTGTATTTGGGGAAAGCGAGAGAGGCTAAGGTGAGGTGTTTGCCCCCGTGTGGTCTGAACTAAAGAGTGAACGCGCAGTTTTCCCTCCTAAAGGCGTCAGCCCCGTACCCCCCGCGGCCAGGTCGGCGCAGGGCCCCAGGTCCAAGAAGTACTCTCGGGGACGCGGGGGCCAACCTAGGATCAGCGCTCAAGGTATACCCCGGGTAGGTCTCTGTATATGGGGGGAGACACTTTGCGAAAACACGTCAAAAAAATTTTAAATTTCCGGCATCAAACTATGAGTAATACTTCGGGGGAATATTACGTGAAAAGGGTAATATGGCGGCAATGTATTGTCGTCCCCCCAATTATCCTAATAAACCGTATCACTAAAATCCAAAAAGGTATTTAAGGGTAAATTCACCTTACTTCCTTTGTAAGTAAATCTGGGAAGCAACAAACAGGCCCCCCGGCGCCCCGTGGTTCCGAACGGTGATGGTTGGGAGATTTGCCCGGCCTTGATTTCCCCGCATGTAGCGAGGCCCCTGATTGGCCCGGGGTCGCCGCCATTCACGGGGGCCAATACGAAATTTTAAAAGAAAACACTTTTTTTTTCGTGACTGAATTTGGATTTAATACCCTTGGAAAAGCCCACTTTCGTATGATTTCCTAAAAAGTGTCCGGTTTTAAGGGCCTTTTGTAAAAAAAAATATGATTAATTTTTGTAAACCGTACTATTAGCGATATTTTTGAAATTCTTTTTTTACACTAAATATAGGGGGGTTTTTTTGGTTTTAATATATTTCGATATTTTCCCCATCGTTTTTTACATTTAAACACGCGCCTGGTGGCTGTATTTTGTTTTTAATTTTGGGGGGTTATGTTTACATTTTAACGCCAAACCCTTTTTTCCTTGTAAATGAGGGGGAGGTATTTGTGTGGTTTGCTATGCTTACAGGGCGTGTGTTTGTGTGGTTTATGGACGTGTTTTTTCCCCGGTTTTTCCAAAGGAAAACATTGATCTGGGAAGGGTCAAATTTTGAAAAAAAAAAAAACATGTATTGCTCCGGTTCAACACTAAACGAGGGTCTGTTTCGTTTAAGATAACACAAAAAATACATTAGCTCAATTTTATCACGATTTTTGGCTTTGTTCAAAAGTAGATTTTTGTTGTGGTGAATTTCGTTTTTTCTCGAGTTGGATGTCAAGATCAAGAGAATCTCTGATCCAGCTCTTGATGACGTCACAGCGGCCATATTGGAAATTTATTTCTTTGTGGGAATTTGTGTCACAACATATTTAATCTGAGTTTCTTACCTATTCAATCAAACCCATGTCTATCCCCCGACACATCATCCCAGCCAGTTAACTAACTAGGATACTTATCGGTGGATAGTGGATTGAATTACGGCGGTAGGTTTGGATCAATATTGCAATGGTTTGTGATCCGATGTGGTCGCCGTGAAATACACAAGCGGTGGGCGGAGGCGAGTGTTTGTTACAGCGTAGAAGGGCTTTCACACCAAGTTACTGACGCACGGCTATCATCAGTGTATTGATTCTTAACACATGAACTATTTTTATCACTATATGTAAAAATTAAAGTATGTACAACATCTCTTCATATTAATCAGAGAAGAGATTTTAACTCGACGGAGGTGTGGAGTGTTACTTGTACTTGTATTTATACAACACGTATATTTTAATATGAAAAAAAGATGTTAATCCCATGGGGGCGGGAATGATACTGTACTTGTAGCCCATGCAAGCACGTATATTAGATTGATGTTTTCCTCAGGAGGGTCTGGGGGGTACTCATCTCTCCTGTGGGCGAGCAGCGGCCAAAACCAATCCTCCCTAAAAGTGTCAATCGTTCGTGGTGGCGGCGAGGCGCACCCCTACCAATAACTGCCACGAATACACGCAGGATAGGTTACAAATATTATGACGGCGACCAATAGCCAGGCGCTCCAAATTAAGGTGCTAATTTTAAGTGCAATGTTATTAACCACTGGGAATATTAATTTATCCTACCCCAGTACTAATCATTTACTTAAATTACCTTAATATTACCCATTACCATTATAATTATATATTTTACTCCCTATACACCCCTATCACGAGCGGAAAATACTTCACTCACAAGGGGGGGGGGGAAACAAACCACCACTCTACCAATTTTGAGAGGGTGGTTTATGGATAATTTCCACATTCTTATTCTTATATTCATACCTCAATTTACGGCTTCCCGTGTAATATTTTAGGCTATGTAAGGGGTAAGACAGTGTGTGGGCTGTATTGATGATATTACCCATCGACAAAGACAAAATATGCCGATAAATAGGTAAAAACCCGGGTATTTCTGGCTTACTTATCTTATTTCTCGTATTTTTTTTATGCTTTTTACTTCAATTTACGGGTTCCCTTGCAATATTCAAGGCTATGAAAGGGGTAAGAAAGGGCGTGGGACTGTATTGCATGATATAACCACCCAAGCAGAGGCAATATATGCACACTAAATGGGTAAAAGTGGGTATTTCGGGTTCAAAACTTTCCGCTATTATAAAATAAGCCTTTTATTTATATTCTAATATTTTATGTGTTTGTGTTTTCACTAATAACTTCTTGGTCTAAATCCCCCTGTTTTCATAAGGGGGCGGGAGTTAGTCCAAAAAGCAAGGGGGTGGGTGGTGAAGGGGGGCTAAGGGGAGTATGGAAGTATTATTAATATTGTACCATATAAACATGGTAGAATGAAGTAGTAGACTACGTACCGTAGACAACACTTTAGTTGCCACCTACCCTAATGTCGCCAGACGCCATATTTTACGAATTATAGCATCACTGTGATTTCATGTGCCACTAAAGATGATACACAGTAGTTTATATCATGACTGTATAATTACCCTGTTCCAGTGTTGTTTTATGCTTGTATCTGCAAGTATAGACAGTTTTAAAATTTTCGCAACTGGTTTTTTTTTCGGGCGACGACGACCGGCGGGAAAAACACTTATTTCTGTACTATATGCTTTTTACTTTAATTTTGGTGGGCAATGATCTAGTAACTTGCATTTTATATTAATCCTCTCAATGGCAAAATACCTTTAGGTTTTACTCTATGATTTGACATATTGGAAGTTTCAATGGAGTCGACGGTACCGTCGAAACTTCCATTTCTACCGCGAAAGTGCATTCCGTCGAAACTTCCTGTAATCACACCCGTTAGGTCCCGAATGTGCTTGAGGCACAATTGAAGAGGCGTTACACCATTGTGGGAGAAGCTGTGGTGTATGAGGGTTTGCAGCCTTAGAGGAGGCGCGGGTACTCTGTACATAGCACAGCCTGCCTCTTCTAGGATTTATTTTTTCCCTCCAAAACCTACTTTTGGGGGCAGACCCTCCAGGATTTTCCAGACATAGATTATGATGTACCTCTCTCGTCTGTGCTGCAGAGAGTAGAGGCCCAGTCTGTGCAGCCCCCTCCCAGTAGTTGAAGTGCTGGAGACCATAATTATATCTTGTTGGTATAGGCCCTTTGTGGTGCTTCCAGCAGGGGATGCCTTTATTTAAGGAAGAAGTGTTTGCCCCTTTAATCACACGTCCCTTAATGATACGATCTTTCTTTGCTCCCGATCGGTAGTCTCATTGTCGTTTCGGTAAAGTGCAGTTACAACCAATACACGATCGGTAGTTTTTAGTATCCTGAACGATTTTTTTCTCATCATAAGGAGTATTTTCTAACGGTTACGGGGAGTTTCTACACAAGTTGTTTCGTACCCAGGTTTTATTAGTTGTTTCGTTCACTGATTTTGAGTTTTTCGTACATACCTGTGTCGTTTCGTAACTAGTAATCAAGTTCAACTCTTAGTTGAGGTACGAAACGACTATGGTTTCATATAGCAGTGTCTTCAAAACAAGGCGGCGGACGGCGCAATTACCGGGTCTACTCGCAAACTTGCACCGCTGCTTTCCAAAATAAAAAAACCTTAAGAAAAAACAAAAGGAAATCACTAGCAAAGGCCCCTAAATATTATATGAAAGGAGTGAACTTGACCCTGAAAAACAGCCAGAATGCATATTTTAAACCTTCAAAGGTGTGGGTTCAGTGGAAACCCCGGCCTAGTGGGTTAGGTTACTTAGTGGTTAAGGTTAGGTTTTGGTTTTATTAAAACTATAAGGTTAGGTTAGGTATACGTAGTGGTTAAGGTAGGTTAGTTTTCATTAAAACCTAAGGTTAAGTTTGGTAGGTTCTATCAATTACTTCCCTGTTACTGAGACCCTGACTAATTCTCCCGGCCAAGTTTGTGCTTTTCTGATGGAGATACAGTGTTTTAATGGGAAAAGGCGACCATAAAATTCGGTGATGAATTATTATTATTTTTTAAATATGGTTTTCAGAAAATAAAACGATCTCCATTAGAAAAAGCACCCATGTAGGCCAGGAAAAATTAGTTTTTGTCTCTGAAAACGACGGCGAAGTCCTGTCCATTATTAACCCAAATTTGAATTATGGGCATGATTTTTTGAAGTTTTAATGGTAAAATTCTAGAGTCCTTTCCCGCCCTTGTTAGTGGGCTTTTTTCCCCAGACCTTCACAGATCCCTTCAGATACCTCTAAAACGTAATTATAAAGGGGGGGAAAGGTAAAAAAAAAAAAAAAAAAAAACTACTAACCCTACCTTACCAATAACCTAGCGAGACCTAAGGGCGAGAAAGAACTAGAATTTTGCCGGGTTTAATTTTAAGTTTAGGTTAGGTTGTTTTGAGGTTAGGTTAGTAATTTTCTTTATTATTTTTACCTCATCCTCCACTTTATAATTACGTTTTAGAGGTATCTAAAGGGGATCTGTGAAGGCTGGAGGGGAAAAAAACACTAATAAGGGCGGGAAAGGACTCTAGAATTTTACCGTTTTTAGTTCTTATGTTTTATTAGGTTGTAATAGTTATTACTACATGATTGTGTTTTGAATAATACTTGTGGGCGACCAGACTCTAGATTTGGGCGAACTGCCCATGTGGGCGAAAAGACCGTAAACCAAATTGGTGACAGTCAGCCGGGCCCCCTACATCATCATTACACTTTAATGTAAACTGTAAATGTACAGTTACATCAGCAATTTTAGGTTAGGTTAGGTTAGTGATCTAACGGGGAAGGGGCGGTTCTGGGGGAACCCCCCCCTACCCCAGTTAAGTCAGGTTATGTAACACAATGTCCCAAAGTAAATGTAGTATTGTATTAAACTGCCAAATTATTAAAATTTGATGCTGCAAACCTGTGAATTCTTGTGGATCACTTCACAGAAGCCAAAAAACAAGGTCATGGAGCTAGTTACTTGTAGCTTTTTACCTCATGTTTTAGTACTTTATTCTAATTTTGTGAGGGTTTTCAGGGGTCATGCTGTGGACTGTGGAGCTAAAAAGGAGGGGCCACAGCGGGTCAACCATGCCGCTGTGTCTGTGGGAGACAAGATATACTCCTTTGGGGGTTTCTGCCCCTGGAGAAAACTATCGAACCATCAGGAAAATGGATGTGCATGTTTTGGACACAGGTAAGAGCTCAGAAAGTCCTGAGCCTATCAGAGAAAGGTTGTGAGCACCATGTAAAGCTGTGGGGAAGGGCCTCAAGGGGGAAAAAAAATGTTTCTAGATTTGATATTTTACATAGTGCAAGTCTGATATAAGGAACAACAATAAGAATCCAGGATTTGAAGCAAAACCCGGGAAAAAAACCATAACCACTTACGCCCGGGATCCGAGATCTCAGGAAGAAAACCCCAGTATGCAGGATTTACTTTTGGCAGCCCCCCAACGGGCCCTCCAGTTGGCGCCCTGCTACCCCTTGCTGACGGAACCACCCGCGTCTGTTTCTCTTTACTGTTGAGTTTGGGAAAAAGGAATACTTTAAGCACCCGGGGCTTTCACTTACCCCTGCAGTACTTAAGTGACCCACAGGAGCTTACCACTACCAAAAACGAATTACCTATTTCCCGGCGAAAAGACGCATTTTTTTCCTTTTAAAAAGGAATGAAAAGTTCCCCCTGGTTAATGCGGCCATATTAGCGCATGAGAGGTGGCAAGAATGCAGAACAGCCGGTGGTATTTACAAAAGGGGTCTTGGAGTTATCTGTGTTGAAGAGTTCACTAGCACAAATCTTAGTGTTTAGAAACAGTAAGCAAAATACTAAGAAAAGGTTGAATTTTAAAGGAAAATAAGACTGGGGCAAAAAGGATAGCGATTTTGCTCCCAAGAGGCCGTTCAGATGTAAACACATCCACCCCCTTCTGTGCTCTCATTGTAAAATGTCTGATAAAACCCTCGGCGACGCCCTCCGCCACCCCACTGGGTCATTACCGCTCAGACTCCTCCCCACCCCCAGGAAAAGAAAAACATCCGCATTTTGATGTGTTTAACCCCACTTCGATCGGGCCACACAATTGAACAAACAGTTTAAATGAGATGATAAAAGGGGAGGCAAAAAAATATGGGGTTTTTTGCTGGAATGATATTGTTGAAAAAAGGGAATAGTGAAACAAAGGGCGTTTTAAAGGGTTTTATTTGAAGGGGTGAGGGGTGAGAGGGAGGTGTAGAAATCTGGGGGCTGTTATAAAAAGGATGGAGAAAGGGCGTCGTGGCTTTGTTTTTATTTGCGCGAGTCATGTACAATTTGGGGGACAAGAGGTCCGGCGTGTGTGTCTCTTTGTCCTTTGGCTGTTTGGGAATTTAACTGGTTTTGGTGTTGCGTTGTGTCGGCGGAAAAAGTCGGTCAGCGTCAGGTCACCCCCCGGGCCTCTAACCCTGGTCCCAGACAAGGGGGGTGGCCTAAGCCGATGCAGGTGTGTATGTGGTGTGTGTGTTAGCGCCGCTACAGTGGAACAAGGTGGGATGGAGACACTGGAGACGATAGGCCCTTTTTACCACCTCGACCCCTCATCCTCACCCCCGTACCTTTCGGATAAGGAAACGTATGAAAAGCTAGAAAAAAAGGCTGCAACGGTACCGTAGACGGGACAAAAGTCTTCCCATGGTACCCAAGACCATGACCCCTACGGGCCACCCTCCGCCTCAAGGCCGAATCACACCTCCATCATGGTGAAAATTTGGGGACACGGCACCGTCTCCACACCGTTAAAATTTCTTACATTCAAACAAAAGGTGCTACACTAAATGGTGCGCCGCCGTCACGGCTCCCAATACATCACGTCCTGTCACGTAACGGTTTGGGGAAGAAATATTTTAACGTAATGGACTGTGCCGTGCTGTAAATTTTCGTTTTCTCAAGGGGTTTATGTACCCAAAAAAAAAGTTTTTAGAGTTCAATCCTCTTCTGCATCTGAAGAAGGGATTAAAGCAAATTTCTTCAAACATGCCTTGAGGCACCATGTCTGCTTTTGAGGGGAAACAGAAAATGCCGAAAAAAGACGGAACCGTGACGAATATTGAAAACAAGGACGGCTGACGGAACGCGCCCTGATTTCAGAGTGTGAATCAAACCTTCACCCGTACCTTTTTGAAAAGAAATCAACCCTCGGATGTGATGATTCAATGTGTAAACCCCGTGCAAAATCGTTTATCCCGACAACGGGGCCCCTTTAACAATTACAACAATAAAAACAAAGGGACAATGGGTTTCCTTAGTGTTTTCTAAATATCTTCGTGAATTTGTTATTGGAAAACCACCGATTTTGAGGCCCAAACTAAGTCCTCCGAATAGTTTTGATGTGTTTAAAAATTTAAACGGCTCTCGTTTTTTTCGGAAACAATGTTGTTTTGTGTGATGTGGGGGGGGGAACCTGCCTCCAGGTCCCCCGAACATTGCTACGCTTCACACTGCCCTATTTTGGGCATTTTTGTTATTTTTCTATATCACTGTTTCTTTAACCAAAACCTCACCCCTAAAACCCAAAACCAAACTATTTAACCTAACTTAAATTTTGGCTAAATAAAGGTAGATTTCGGACTACGTTAATTCATTTTATTCAATTTGGGCCCGGGAAATGGGGCTCAAAATACTCAGAAGAGAAAGCTACACGAGGTGGCGGTAAGAGTCATAGGACTTTTTTAAAACCTACTACCAAAAAACTATACGCATATTTTCCCCAAAGTCTAAACACATAGCAGAAAGCAAAAAGGCATACCTACAAAATTAAATCTAAGATATGTATAGGTAGATAATTAAATATCAATTCGGGGGGCATCCGCAAAATTATGATTTATGACGATTTTTTGGGTTTCAGTGTTTTCCCTTTACATTTAATAGTAAATTTTTCATTTACATTCATTGCATGGAATATTTTTTTAGGTACATCTGTAATTATTTGTTTTCCCCCTTAAAAAAAAAAAAATCCTTTTTTTTTTAATAATTGAAAAATTTACGAGAATTTTTTTTTTCCTCATAAAAAAAAAAAAAAAAATCTAAAAAACCTTTTTGTAAAATGGGGGTGCGTCTTATGGGGAGGTGCGTCTTATGCCCCGGAAAATAGGGAAAAATTTTTTTCAAGAGAGGAGTGACAAGACACCCCCAAACTAAATTGGCCCACCCTCCTTTTATTCTCTTACTGTCTTCCTTATGGGGAGGGGGAAGTAAGGGGGGGGGTTTTCCCTCTCTTCTTTGGCCCCGCCCTTTGTGATGTAAAAAAACAAAAAACCAGAAAATTGTGAGAAATGATTAACTTAGCTGGGGGTTTTTTTTTCGTAATTACAAGGGAAAATGAGGGAACCCCCCCAAGAGAAAAGAGGGCCCCCCTTCCCCGAGGTACGGAACACTGCGGGGGCTTTTGAGCCCTGGTGAGTTGGGGGGCCGCAACGAAAACACTGTTGTAATTTGACTGTTTGATACAAGTAAGTATTTTTCATATTTAGGGGTTTTAAGGTGTGGGGATTTCTGAAAAAATTACAGTTTTTCATTTATATTATAGAATAGAGATAGATAGAAGAAAAAAGAGATAGAAAGGAGTTTGAAAACATAAAATGACTAAAAATAAAAACTTGAGATTTTTTTGATCAAATGTTTTTTAATTTGTCTTAAAGTAAAAACTTTCCCGCTTTCGAATCCTCATGGAAACCACCCCCATGTGGGGGGTTGGGTTCCCCGAGCCCGGGAGGGCCACTAGCCTGTTTTGTCAATGATCAATGCTTTTCTCTGGCTATTAATATTTGAATCATCACTCAAGAGGGTTTATACGTTTAACCCTTTGGACTATGACATGGTTTTAGTCGAACTACGGTGGTACTGATTATTTCTTACAATTTAAAATTTTTTTTTGATTTACTCTTTTCTTTTGGGGCTCTTAAAATTTTCTAGTTTTTGCTATTTTTTTGTCTCACGTATTTTTATTGACAAAAAGGGTTTTTGTAGACCCTATATTTTTTAAAAGCCTTCCCCCCTTTTAAAACTGATGAGGTCAAAGGGCCCTCCTTTTAGGATTTGGTTAAAATTTTATTTGCCTTGCCTGACTTTTAAAAACAGGGAAATTTCAGATTGGGGAAAATGCTTTTTTTTCGGTTGACATTTATTCTTAACATTGGGTGTATTTTAAGTATATATTTTACAAGAGCTTTTCCCCATTTTTTTAAATCTAAAATTTCAAAAATTTACCAATAGGAAAAGATTTGTTCGTAATCCAAAAATTTTTTTAAAACCCGGGGTACTTGAAGTTCAGATCTAAGCTGCTGTGCAATAATGCTGAAGCAGCACAGCAGACCCTGTTCTGGAAAGGCGGGTAAAACTTGGGAAGTGTGGTTTTGGACTGTGTTGGGGAGAGCATGAGGGTTTTTTCTTTAAAAAGGAAAGTGTTTTCGTGCAGATAAATTTGGGTGGTGGATTTTGGGGGTTTTAGGAACCAAGGGGGAAAAAAAAAAAAATAATCGAAGACAAGTTTTTCTCTTTCATAGTTTTGTAATGCCGTAGGTTTTTTAAAAAAATGGAAAAATTTAAAATTTTAGCCATGCGGGGGAAATGGTAGTGGTCAAACTTTCCATAGAAATTTATTTAAACACAAATGATCACCGGACCCAAATTGACGGGCCCCCCTTTTTGTTTTCTTTTTTAATTTTTGATGTTTCAAGTAGACAACCCCTTTTTCCCTCTTAGGGTGCTATTTATATTTATTTGGGAGCTTTTTCCCTCCTTAAAATTGTTTTGGTTTATCCCCACTGTAGATCCCGATACATTAGTCCCTCCTCATCCTTTTTTTTTTTCTTTTTTACCTCACATGAGATCTTTTACCTCGTAATACCAACTTTTAAACCTTTTTAAATTTTTTCTAAAGGACAAACCATGAGAGGGAACGGTCGGGATCAAATTTTTACACGGTTTATTCCGCAGGGGGCCATCTTCCCCTATCGAGACTTCCCACCCGCAACGGGGAATTAAGGAATTTGTATGTGTGGGGCGGAAGAGAAGTGCCCAGTGGCTGGTTGTTCTCCCGGCTGAAGAGTAGGATCAGAGATGTTGCTCTGGACCAGCACCAAGCGGGAACATCATCCCTGTCAGGCTGCGTCCCAATGGCCGAAGATCCCATTTGCCGTGGTTTTATTGTTTCTATTTTAATTTTTTTTTTTCTTTTGAAAATCACGATTTTTGGTTTTTAGGATCCGTTGGGGTTTATTGTCCCATAAAAAATCTGGAGTGTACATTTAAAAAGAGACAAAAAAAAAACACCCTAAGCTTTTGATGCAAGATCAAAGAAAAGGCCTTGTACAGTAAGGGAAAATTGTTTATAAAAAGCACCTTTCAGGTTTTATAGGTGTGTAAAAAATTTGTTAGAATATCTACATTATACAGTACTAGTTTTTCCTATTTGAATAAGCCAAAGTCTTGTAGCCAATGAAAAATTTTGATGAAAAAAAGATTTTTTAAAAAAATTTATATAAAAATATATAATTCTATCACTGAAAATTTCTTTTTGGTTTTAAAGAATCCAGATGTCTTTTTATATTTTCAGTTTTTTTACAATAAAGATCTATGTCTTTGGAGGTTAACAGTAAAAAAAGATCGTCATTTCAAGCCCCCACCAGATTTGACCCGGGTGAGTTTTTATGACATACAGGGGGTTTTTCTCTATTTATTGTTTGTACGAGTATTATTGGCACAAAAAATATTATTTTTTTTTTATTATTATCTTTCACTGGTACTTTAGCCCTCCCCTCCAAAACAGCCCTGCATGGTCCAACTATAGTTGGAAGGATACAGAAACATTTACCCGGGTCAGGGTAGGTGAAAAAATCTTTTTGATAGTTTTTTGAAATCAGAGCAAGATCACAGTAATCCCCCGCCCACCACAGCACTTTTTCCCCGCAAACACTGTGATGGTAGATATGCAGTTTTTGAACTCACACATCTGTTGTGATGAAAACCAACATATGAAAAAAATATTTTAGAATTTATTGTTCCCGTGGGAATTTTTTCACATAAATATATTAATAGGGTTTACCCAACAATCAAACCCATTTCTTTCCCGACACATTACCCAGCAATCAACTAAAGGGGAAATTTTCGGTGGATAGGGGTTGAATTACGGCTGTAGGCTTGTATTTAAAACCCCGCCCCTTTCCCTTTGGGTCCAAATGGTAGACGTGATCAGGGCCCCCCGGAATGACAGAGGCGGAGGGCTGGAAGCGTCAGGTGGGTTTTCACACCAAAAATTATCCTGACGCACGGATTGTATCTTGTTATTCTAAAACGTCCTATTTTTTAACTTATATGTACAAATTTAACGTAGTACAAAAACTCTTCTTTATACAAGGCGTATATATTAGAAGAGATTTTTAAGGGGAGGGTCTGGGGGGAACTGATTCTCCAAGAGTGAGCGGGGAGCGAGCCGACCTTACCTAGCCACGGTCAATTACAGGTGGCCTAGAAAAATGGCGGCAGCCAAAGACCCCCCTTC
>JACEEZ010003366.1:0-12132 GCA_016584305.1 Chionoecetes opilio
TTTGGGCTTTGGTTAAGACCAAGGTCCAGGTGTTTGGAGGCTTACTAGGGAGTGGCGACGTAGGGTGGGCAAGGCGACGTGCCCTCTGGCGTATACCCCCAATGATTGATTGATTGCATGTAACTGACTGCCATGGAAATAATTTGGATGTCAAACAACAATGTCCACTGTTTTTCTACAACTTGAAATTCACTGTATTATCAATTTTGCAAGAGAATAAAAGTATATTGTTGAATACCTACTCATGATTAGCAACATTGACTGGCAGGTTGCCATATGTGGCTCTGTATGTCAAAAAAGCAACCTCCAATGCCCAAAGGTTGAGACACACCCGGAAATCCTGGGTGATGCACTTAAAGTTGGCATTGGGGATGTTGGAGTCCTCCAGCTTTGCTTGCACAATATTTGTGTTTGACAACATAAACATTCCACTTGGTGTTGACATGAAGCAATTTCCACACCGCACCTAAAAGATATGTGTTCGATAATCGTGGAAATACAACATTTTCAGCAGATCCATAACGAACTGAAACTTCTATAACAATGATAAATAAATAACATTCTCTAACTTGTATAATTATCATTATGATGTTATATGTGCGAACAGGTATATATGAAGGGGAGAGAACCTTAGTTTGTATATCATAATCACATTCTATGTATCTTCTATCTAATCTACTATCTATCTATCTATCTATCTATCTATCTATCTATCTATTATATATTATATCTATATATATATAGTATATATATATATATCTATATATATATATATATTATATATATATATATATATATATATTATATTATATATATATATAAATATATATGTATATATGTATATATATATTGGGTAACATACTGAGCAAAATTAGCAAATAGTTTTAATTGTGAAGACATACTCATGAATGGATGTATGAACATGCTGCAAAAATGTAGGCAACATGACAGACATTTAATCAACACATGTGTTAATAATATTATGATATGATATATATATATTATTATATATATATATATATATATCATATTATTATATATATAATATATATATATATATATATCAATTAACATAAGTGTTGATTAAAAATGTCTGTCATGTTGCCTACATTTTTGTTACCAATGTTAGCAATTTAACTAGTTTTTCAAAAGAGGGGCACCGCCCTGAAATTAGCCACCACTGATCTGATCTTAGAATATGTCCTTCGACCCAGTGGCGGATTTAGGGGGGGGGGGGCGAGTAGGCCGTGGCCTAGGTAGGCCCCGCGCCGGCAAGGGCGCCGCACCCCAGAGAAAAAAAATTGGTTTTCAATGAAAATCTGAATGCTGGACAGTTCTTATTTGCTCGAACACTGGTACATTGCATGTACCGTAATATGCCACAAATTAGTACCAACATAATGTAAAATATGGGTGGAAAAAGTTTCAATTAAACTAATATGATATCTGAACCACATTTGGTAAAATTCTAGAGTTCTTTCCCGCCCCTATTAGAGGTTTTATTTTCTCCAGACCTTCATAAATCCCTTCAGATACCTCTAAAACGAAATAATAAAGTGGGGGAGAGATTAAAAAATTTAAAATAAATTACTAACCTAACCTTGTAAAATTGAATTCCTTTCCCTCCCTTAAATCTCGTTAGGAGGTTATTGGTTAGTTTGTAGTGAGGTTAGGTTAGTTATTTTTATATTGGGGGGTCAAAGAAATCAAAGAAAAAAAAATTCGCGCGCTTTTGACAAAAGTCGTGTTTTTACGGAAATAAGGCCTAGAAATCAATTATTTTTGGTGGATTATGTGTTTTGAATGTATATTCAACATAATTAGGCAAAACAAATTGGTCTGATCGATTACTTTAATTGTCAGATAGCCGCCATGCTAAAGAGAAGCTCTTCCAGCATAATTCATGAATATCCCTGTATCAAACAACAGGCCGGGTCTTCAGACTGTGGCATAGTTGCAATTGCCACTGCCACAAGTCTTTGCTTTGGATTGGCACCAGAGACCCAGGATCTTGACCAGAAAATGATGAGGAGTCACCTAGCACAGTGTTTCAGGGATGGGCTCATGCAACCATTCCTGTGATGATGCACTAGAGATAATGTACCACCCACAAACATAAATGAAATCAGTACCTGCAAACCACCTAATGTAGGTCATAGAAACAAGATTCAATGTATCCCTTGTAATAATTATTATCATGTCGATTGTAAAATGGGAATGAACAACAAATTATTTATATGCATAACTTGCCAAAACCAGTATGAAGACCTATAGAACCTCATGATGTTGGAGCGGAGCACCTGTTCTGTACGTCCCTCAGTATCCAGCCCAGTCATGAATCAATACGGGGAAGATAGATAGATATTTAGTTTTTAAGGCGCCGCAACTGCGGGGTTATTGACGCCTGCTTACAAAATATACAGTAAAAGTAATACTAGGAAATAGACGTCCACACTAAAGATGTGGAACGTGTCCAAGCTCGCACAGTCAATTTTTTAAATACCCTCACCTTAAAATACTGTGTCTACTAAAAGTAAAGTAACCAGTAAAATAATATTACTTAAGATTACAAAAAATATTACTTAAGATTACAAAATATTACTTAAGATTACAAAATATTACTTAATTAATTAACCCGTAAAGCGCGGCTATGCCCATTTGGTCACTCACTAAGAAAACGCGAGTATGCCCAATTGGGCGGCCGCAAAATTCAAAAAGGTGGGCAAATTTTTCGGCCGGTGAAATCTGGCAACTCTACTTTACCTGAGAATGACCCAGGGGTCACACATAGATAGGCTCAGTGACCCAGTGACCAGCATGGAAGGTGAAGGTGCTATCAAGTCTCTCCCTATCGCGGGCAGAGAGATTAGAGAGGAAGACCCTTGCGGCCTGTTTTCTGTGAACGAGCTGTACCATGGATTCCATAAACCTCAATGCTCTTCATCTTGCAAGTACAATCATAGAATAATTACAAGACTTTAGCAAAAAAAAAAAAATCACGGTTGCACAAATATATGGCGAATACATTGATGATTCAAGTTTGATTAGCGACTATAAGAATTCTGGCAAAAGTCCCGCGTACACAGAGATATTGTCACACAGGTATCCGCAGTTTACGGGTTAAGATTAAGATACTATTACTACTTCTACTGCAACTACCACCACCAATAGTGTTACCGCCATAAAACAGCTTGGGCTCGCTAAATAATTACCTACACAGGCGCCCCGAAGCACCACCACTGGAAGCTCTCACTCCTCACTCTCACCTCGCCCTAACCACCGCCCCTACACACGCTTTACCACATCGCCTTGTCATCCTCGGCCCACCGTCATCACAGCCCCACACCACAACACCCACCAATTACACCCGCTAACTTATCTCTTATCAATTAAAAAGCGGGAAAATTAAATGGGACAGTTGTGGAAGGGAGCAGCGGTCTAAAGGTGGCCTGCCTGCTACTTCTTAATAATCACCTGGTGGCGTCAACACCGAACTGGGGCCGCGAGCTGGACCAGATACCATCTAGAAATGTTGGCAGGAGTGAGAGAACGCTGCCAACTTGCACGCGAGGTGGAAAAGGGATTCAACGCTGCTAGACTAAAAACAACAATGACGAGTTTTCTGGAAAGCTAACGCCGGCAGATGTCTCTTGCGCTCTCACTTCCTCTGCCCCTTTGAGCCTGAATGCTCTATCATTTACGTAAATTCCCTGTACTTCTTCGGGACATATCAGAATTACCCAAAATACAACAACTGAAACAGTTCTTAATAGAAATTGCAGTTTACCATTTTATTTTTCTGCACTTGATGAAAATACCGGCAAAACATGGAATACTTGAAAACTATTTTTTTTAAATAGTTTTTTCATGGAAACACTGCTGTTCAGGCAGAATGAGGTACTTCAGGAAGTATGTAATTGTATGTAAGCTTTCGCTCAGTACCTGTTTTGGGTGTGTCTATCTTTCTTGCGACGAACATTTAACCAAGAAGTAATTTAAGTGCTTGGCACCTCAACGACAGTCCTGTATGCAAGACAGTTGAAACGTTTTTTTACTAAATATAAGCGGGCGCTCCGCCGCCACATTCTCTCCCTCTTATCACCCTATGTCCTCTGGTTTATCCTATGTCAACAGGTTTATCTGTTGGAGGAAGAAGACTAACTCAGTCAGTGCGGGAATCTTCAAAGACAATCAAAATACAAGGAGTTCGGTAGAGGGAGGAGAAATGACGTTTGGGGAAACATGGGTTGTTTGTTTTTCTGAAGAGGAAACAAAATCGTAATTAGGAATCAGGATATGCATGGGGTAAATAAGAAAATGTTCTCGGAGGTAGAGAACTTGAAGCTCAGAGCACGAAATAAGGAGACAAAAGTCTCCGGTATGTGGGAGCGGATGCCGCGAATATTCCAGTAGAGGACAGACAGTGTGAAGAGATCAGCGGGTGATGATAGCTAGGATGACAGCCTCTGGGGTTGAGGGGTTAGGAGTATCAGGGATGTGAGCCGTGAGGTAAGGGAGCGGCGGCCAGCAGGTGTTGATGGAGCTGAGCTGAGTCCCTAGCGGTGTGATGACAACTGGAAAGTGAGTGATAACAGATCCTGACCGCGGGATGGTTTCTGTGGAGATGCTGAACGCCACACTGTGTTTTGGATATATTTTCGTCGTAAGAGAGACAAACACACCCAAAATCGGTACTCAGCGAATGCTTACATAAAAGTAAATATTTCCTGAAGCCTCACTCTGCTTGAACTTGCGTATTTTCATGAAAAGACGATTTTTAAAGATTGAGTTTTCAAGTATTCAATTGTTTTGCCAATATTTCCATCAAGTGAAGAAAAATAAAATGATAAACTACATATTTATTAAGAACTGTTTCAGTTGTTGTATTTTGGGTAATTCTGATAATTCCCGAAGAAGTACAGGGAATTTGCGGTAAGTGATTGAGCATTCAGGCTCAAAGGGGCAGAGGAAGTGAGAGCGCGAGAGACATCTGGCGGCGTTAGCTTTGAAAACTCCTCATACGTAGGACTGTTTGGTTTTTGGCTATAACCCCTGTAGGGGTAAAAGAGTCATGTGTGGCTGCGTGCGTGTGTGTGCTTTGGTTTTGAGGTGAAGAACAAGAGGGCGAGGAGCAAAAGAGAATCAACGCCGTTAAAATAAGAACAACAACACATAGGACTGTTTGGTTTTTGATTAAAAAAACCTTTTGATTTCCCACAAGTAAGATTTGAATAAAGCTGGCTGTTGGAGTGTCATCTTTAGTATGGGTTGCCACCTCAAAGACACTACAACTCTGTAGCCCATGATGAAGAAATATAGCGCTTCTCCCCTATCCAGCGGTGTAGATAAGGGGGGTTCGACAAGAAACCCCGGGTCCCTTGGGAAAGGACCAACATGGTCAGGTAGCCTCAGAGAGTGGGCTGGAATCGCCGCCGGAGGAATTGCGGTGAGCGTTGCAGCTGCCTACGGGGCGGTGCAAGTGTCGAAGATAAGTTGGGGCAGGGACTATACTAGTGGCGATATGTTCGATCTGCTTGAAGAGCATGAACAGAAGTTGAAGCTAGTGGAGTCCCTGCTGACAGATAGAAACGATATAGCCAGGGCACGTATTAATGTGACCAAGTTTCCTGGCACGAAGGGTGAAAGTAAAGCCGTACACGAGTACTGGCAAAAAGCCCAAGAGCTCGAAAAAGCTCATTTAGCTCTTAGAGAGCTACAAACCAAGATGGCGGTGAAAGGGATAGACACCGAAGGATTAAATGCTGTAGCAACGGATGTAGTGCAAAGGCAGGGAAAAGATGCTTTGCTGTTGAGAAAAATCACGCGCCTGGCGACAAATGGAAAATTGTCAAAGAATGAAAAGATGGCTATGGAAGACCGCCTTGATAAGGGTGGTTGCGTACCATCATGCCCCTGTGATTGGTGTATTAGTAAAAATGAAATGTCAAATGCAGTATCTGGCCTTGAAGGTACAAAGCTTAAAGGAATAGAGTGGGCTGAGTCGCTCTCAAAAGCGGCTCAAACATCAGCCACCAAAACGGCGAGTTGGGCAGCGGGGGTATCATTACTCCCCCGCAGCATGTCAGGCCACATTTATTGGGTGGCTGACGAAAAGGGCATGGAAAATTGCAAATATCTACACAGGCGAGGAATGAATTACGGCATACACGGGTATTGGAGCCCGAAGAACGATGTTTTGAGTACGGCTGGATTAGCCCAGGAAGTTGGGGACTTTGAAAGGTTAGTGCATAACAGAGGAGAAGCGGACAACTGCCCAGCTATGCAGGAAATTTAAATCAAATGCATGAGTATACCAAGCATGGCTGGCCTATTGGTATGTCGGGACAAGCTTACTAAAAGCTGGCCATTGCAGAGCCTGTTGGCAAAACAGTAAACCTGATAGCTAGATACGACTCAACCACTTCGCGGAATGTGGTGCAACAAATAGGATTTGGACAAGGGGAGTTGCCATCATTAAAGGCAAACTCCGCTCACGTGACACCTCTACACTCCCCAAGCTTGAAATGGAGCTCCGAAAGTGTTGGGAAGAATTTAAGCCAGAGTTCCTTCAAAATCTTGCTGACAGTGTACCACGTCGCCTTCAAAGGGTCATCAAGAGGAAGGGCTACGCAACGAAATACTAACTACAATTGTAAGTGTTGATATTCTACATTATTTTGTTGTAAACATGGTGAGTTATACGTGTAAACATTCCCTTTTCGGAGGCGCGCAGTGATTATCCACGCACACTGTATACGTGGAAGTTCCTCACAATTCTTATATTATTTTAATCCTTTGATTAATTGTGGTATTATAGGTGAATACCACCAGAATTATATTACTATATTTGATATAAAGGTAGGCTGGCTTCCATGGTGCATATTATTTTCCCTTGCACTAATTACTTTTTTTTAACCTTGATCCCCAGTGGTTCCTGTAATTGATTTGCTAACTGGAAATAATATATTTTTAAATATCCCAACAAGTGGAATTTTAGAAGGAACGAAGTATCAAAGACATCAGAGGCATAATTTATACGTCAATGTATTGAGAAATCATACAGATTTCATGTAAGTCCTGGAAACCCTGAAGTGAGCAACTTAATCAATGTAAAATGTTGTAACAAACAAGGTAAGTTCGCGTGATTTGCGAATACACACATCAAGTTTCCTTACGTATTCTACTTTCATATTGTACATTGTTCTATACTTGATATCTTTGATAGTCATGATAACTAATGGACAAAAAAAGTAATTTAATTTACTTGCGTTTGTGTACATTACATGACTTTCTTCACTACTTATCTGAAGTCAGAAATTAAGATATTTTAAGGAACTACTCGAACTAACAAAAATATAGATGATAATGACAGGGATTCAGATTAACGACATAAACAAGAGCGTGAACTGAGAAAGTAAACCTGTACGGGGAGCGGAGTGGATCGAGCGCGCGGGATCTACATGGTGTGACGTCACGGGCGATGTATCAGGCCTTGTCTCTTGGTGGCCACGCTACAGCCCTGTGGGGAGCGCCGCGGTTCACAGGAATTACAGACACAGTGTTATACTTCAGCTAAATCAGTTAACTAGCTGTTAACACAGAGCACTGGGACTAAATCCTGCTCACTGTGGCTGTCAGGTCCAAAGACACGTTGAAAGTGACAGTGGCGAAACCAAGGCAGGCAGTGTAGAGCACCTCAGGGACACGAGGGGCGACCTGTTACACTGTGCGTTGTGGTATGAGCGAGGGCGGCAGAACCTTCCACGACGGCTGCCGGGCCGAGATTTGGCTGCTGTCAGTGCTACCAGCGCTGATGAAAATTTCTTTCAAGATGAGCTCCAGATTTCTAATCCAATTGCCACAAAAAATTGCAGGATTATAATGGACGAGAACTTCGCGGTCGTTTTCAGAGACACCGACTGTTTTTTCCTGGCCTACAATAAATGCTTTTTTCTAATGGAGATAGTTTTATTTTTTTTCATTCTTTCATTCAGTTTTAAAATTCTTCATTCCGGCTATACCTTCTTCTACCATTTCCCTAGTTATCACAAAGATATTGTGATAACTAGGGAAATGGTAGAAGGTATAGACGGAATGAAGAATTTTAAGTCACCAGGACCAGATGAAGTGTATCCCAAAGTACTAAAAGAATGCAAAGGGGTTGTTAGTGATGCGTTAGTGCATATTTTAAGTGCCTTTTTAACTTGCCCTCTGCGGGTCCCCTTGTGTCACTGGTCTACGCCAGTGACCAGCAGGGTTCAACTCCGTATCACACCAAGGGACGCTAAGGGCGACATAATGAATCTGCAACAACGTTGAGCAACGCGGTAAACAAACAAGGACCTCCTGGGCAGCCACTACAGCCCTGTGGGGAGCGCCTCGGTTCACAGGAATCACAGACACAGTGTTACAGTTCAGCTAACTCAGTTAACACGAAACACTGGAACTAAATCCCGCTCATTGTGGCGGTCAGGTCCAGAGAAACGTTGAAAGTGAAACTGGCGAAACCAAGGCAAGTAGTGTAGAGCACCTCAGGGACCCGTCACCGGAGGGGCGACCTGTTACCTTGGTGCGCACTGCGTTGTGGTATGAGCGAGAGCGGCAGAACCTTCGACGGCTGCCAGGCCGAGATTTGCCTGCTGCTATTTTTTTGGCCAGTGGCCAGTGCTGAGCCAACAGACACATGAACACGTACCACACGAGTATAGAACTCTGTACGAAACGATAAAATAACAAAACGACATATGACGGTAACTAATAGATTTGACAAAATATTGTAGTATGACTTAATGATGAACCGTTGGACTCCAGGTGGTTAAGACAATTATTGTTGACAGACAATAATTACACTGGACAACAAATTTCAAAAAAAAATTATTACTGGAGATGTGTAAAGTGATTTAGACTAATTTGGGTACGCTGATTTCAAAAATTATAACCGTTTTGCTGTATCACGTCAGGATTTTGAGTTACAGAAATACTCTCATTGCCTAGAAGTCAGGATTTCAATGAAATTTACAAAAATTCATTTATTCATTTATTTCATCATGAATGCTTCAAAATTATAGAAATTACAGTAAAACTCTACTAGAATGTAATTAAAAATGCTTTAGGCATTTGGCTTTGCGTTTGTGCTGCTCTGTGTCAGTTTCACGATGCAGGAACCAGCAGAAGTCGCCCATCATGTTCGGGTTGTGCCGCCCTTGGTAACGCGTCTCCATGAGTGAAATCTCTTTGTGGAATCGCTCGCCGTGCTCGTCCGAGACAGCTCCCAAGTTGTCAGGGAAGAAGTTCAGGTGCTGGTGTAGGAAATGGATCTTCAGGGACATCCTGGAGCCAAGTTTCCTGAAGGACTCCAGCAGCTGCTGCACTATTTCTTCATAGTTGTCCGCGCGCTCGTTCCCCAAGAAGTTGTCCGTCACAGCTTTGAAGCTCCTCCACGCTGCCAGCTCTTTGGGGTTTAGAGTTGTCGGAAAAGTTTCGTCCTTCATTACCTCTCGGATTTGCGGTCCAACAAAGACACCAGCCTTGATCTTAGCCTCCGACAAGGTGTTGCCAAACTTCTCCTTCAGGTATAAAAACCCACGCCCATTCAGATCCATTGCCCGTACAAAATTCTTCATCAAGCCGAGCTTTATGTGGAGTGGTGGAAGGAAAATCTTGGCTGGGTCGACAATGGCGACATGCTTCACGTTGTATCGACCAGGTACATGCTCCGTCCGCTCTTTCCAATCATTCTTCGTCCAGTGATTCTTGTCGTCTCTGCTATCCCAGAGACAAAGGAAGCACATGTATTTCGTGTAGCCTGACTGCAGCCCTAACAACAGCGCCACCACTTTCAAGTCTCCGCAGATGTGCCAGTTGAAGTCATTGTACTTGATGGAATCAAGCAGCTGCCGCATAGTCTCATAGGTCTCTTTCATGCCGAACGCGTGAGCCAGTGGGACTGATGGTTTCTTGTTGCCATTGTGGAGCAAAACAGCCTTCAAGCTGTTCTTCCCCGAGTCGATGAAGAGGCGCCAGTCTGCAGGATCGTGATCACACCCAAGTTCTTTCAACAGACCGTTGATGTCACTGCAGAATGTCATCGTGTCTTCCATCTCAAAGAACTGAGCCATGTCGCTGTGACGTGCTCTGAACAAGGATATCTTGGTGTTAGGTTCAAGTAGATTCCACTGCTGCAGCCTTGATCCAAGCAGCTCTGCCTTCGCCTTTGACAGCGAGAGATCTCTTACAAGATCATTTAACTCTCCCTGGTTCAGAAGGTGTGGTTCTTGTTCTTGAGTGTCGGGTCAAAAGGTTCATCACCATCCTCTTCGCCACTGCTTACAGTTATGTTCTGATCAGCTGGACATGTTGGAACGGGGTTCTCGTCATCATGAGGCACAGGTTTACGAGCAGAGACGCAGTCAGCGTACTTGATGTGGCCTTTATTCTTCCTGTTGAAGCCGGCGATGCTTGTGCAGCAGAAATAACAATCATCATGATGATTCTGCGGCTCACGCCATATCATGGGCACCGCAAATGGAATGCTCGCGCGCTTGCCCACCAACCACTGAGTCAAGGCTGAGTGGCAGCTTGTGCAGCAGATGTGTGGTGCCCAGCTCTTTCCTTGGTCCCCACCTTACACCCGAAGTAGTGAAAGTAGGCGGCCTTCATTTTCACTGCCGTAGATACACTTCGCTGTTGATCTTTTTTGGTATACCGACCACAGACATAACAGAAGTTGTCTGGATGATTGGTACAGGAACGTCTACTCATGTTTAACTGAAAGAAAGAAAGAAACAAAAATTAGTAGTTATATAAGTACGTAATATCGTAGTTACGTAAGAGGTGGTAGGCTGCAGACTGCACTCTTAAGGTCGCTGTCTGTAGCTAGATTTGTATAGCGTATTGATTGCGGCGTGATGTGGTTGGTTGCGCGTGGTCTAGTTTGTGTTAAAGAAAGTCGTTTCTCAAGAGCGCGTGACTTTGTTCTGCGCGCAGCCAACGGCTCACAAGGCCACAAACTAGACCACGCGCAACCAACCACATCACCCCGCAATCAATACGCTATACAAATCTAGCTACAGACAGCGACCTTCAGAGTGCAGTCTGCAGCCTACCACCTCTTACGAAATAGGCATGTTAAAGACATATGGAATTGAAGCATTCATGATGAAATAAATGAATAAATGAATTTTTGTAAATTTCATTGAAATCCTGACTTCTAGGCAATGGGAGTATTTCTGTAACTCAAAATCCTGACGTGATACAGCAAAACGGTTATGATTTTTGAAATCAGCGTACCCAAATTAGTCTAAATCGCTTTACACATCTCCAGCAGCAAACATGTTGTTGTCCAGTGTTATAAATATATAATTCCAGCTTCCTTATAAATATGACATTGCATTATTGGTCAGCATGTCTCGTAGCCCCAGGTGTAAGGTTTCGTACCCCTGGTGGTACAGGTACCCCAGGTTAAGAACCACTGCTCTAGATAGTGTCACATCGGCAAGTATCATAGACCAACATAATCAGGCAAGTGTGTAGATTCAGGAACCGTGTTTAACATAATAGTACAATGGATAAATAGCTGACCACTAAGGAGTTGAAAGAACAAATGTTTGATGCGCTACTTTATTTAGCCGTCATTTTCGTATAATTGATATTATTGTTGCAGATTTATGCTAATACGATCCAAAATTTTCTCAGGAAGACGATGGTGGCACTAGTTTTTTTTAAATATCAAATGGTGGTGTCGGAAAACTAGTTGGGAATAAGGTTAGATAAGCCAGATGGTCGCCGCACTAGGCTGCGGGCGTCACTCGTCACAATACAGCGGGATGCGGGACTCGCTGTCTAGGTATATAACTCTGTGGTGAGCTTATATTCACATCATTACGTAAGAAGACGCAGAATGTATACCTAATAAAAACAGTGAAGTTGAGAAAAATTTACAAATAATGAAACGGTTAAATCCACCGCGAGTATCTACGGCCGAATAAATCAGATTAAGAAAAGACTAGACTTATTATTTGTTGTTTACATCAACGCCTTAGATAAGTGGGCTTAGCAGTGACATCAGCATGTTTGCTGATGACACTAGTAGTACATATTAGAGATAAAGTTTTGGCCTTACAGTGCACCCGG
>JACEEZ010003366.1:13417-87433 GCA_016584305.1 Chionoecetes opilio
TCTGAGAGATTTCATAACAAAAGTTACGATAGATGATTATGGTGCATCAATAAGCTGCTGGTCATTGAACGGCACAAGGGTGCGCAAAATATAAAAACTTATATCAAGAAATCTGTATAAGCAATAAAGAAACGGATAGATGCTTAGGGTAGATCTGGTTGAGCTTAACAAAAAGTATTCATGCCATTTTTGGTCTAGGGTCAATAGTTTCATAGTAAAAAATAGGGAAACGCAATAAAGGTAGTGTTCTGACCATTTTAAGCTGCTAAATTTTTTGGTCGAGTTTTATTGTCCTACAGACGTAAAAATGATCTCAATACCAATTGTACATCTTGCGAAGAACAATAATAATTGTTCTATATATTTTTTTCACAGAAACCTGCCAGTCAAAGAACAGTTTTAAAGTTTTTTTGATAGTAAAGAACGCATTTCCCGTATAGATACGGGAAAAGTCAAGGGAAGCAAAGTTGTAGTGCTCCAAAAATCCTGTCCTGTACACGATCCAAATCCGCTCTCAGTCCAGTATTTAGACCGCCAAATGCCAAAAACAGTTTTGTGCACGGCAACTGTGTGCAACGTGCACACCGTAACCCACATTTTTACACACTTTATAACGTAAAATGTATTACATACACACACGGGGGCTATGTAGTAGCAGTACCCGATGGATGGATTGGTTACGAGGAGGCCGACAAATATAACTCGTCACAGGCAGCCTTTGTCTTTGACTTCTTTACGTGACGTGCACAAACACACACACACACCTTCCAAACTCACGTGTACTATCACTCCCCAGCAAACTCCCCCTCACATTCCTGCAAAGGCATCCACGGTGCGATCTGGTCTTGAGACACAAGACCAGACAATCGGATAGATCTGGTTGGATCCGACCAGATTGGATAGTGATTGGGGTGATTTTGGTCTGTCCGACCGACTGACAGCTGGTCGGATGGCGACCAAGCAGTGTTTGGCTTTTAGATCCGATAGATCATCAGGACAGATATTTATAAAGCTTCTTAGCAACTCCTAGCAACTCCTAAGCTTAAGAGTTCCTAGGAGTTGCTCGGGAGTTGCTGTGAGTTGCTAGGAGTTGCTATGAGTTACCGAAAACGCTAAATACAAAGTGGTGGAACTGTCCCATAGCTTTGCATAAGACTCTTATGAGTAACTATGAGTAAGGTAAAAATACGTTTTTTAGCCTATTAGGCGTATATATAGCCTTACTGAGTATCTTATTATGTGTTTGCTACCCTGATGAATCCGCGGAAACAATAACAAAGGCGAGATATGGCGGAGGGTGGACGTGCAGGTAGAGTGAGGAGGCGAGGAAGGATTTTCCGGGCACGTCGTGATGTACTGGCAGAGTACAGTGACAGCGAATTGCTGGAGAGGTACAGGTTCGACAGAGCAGGGATTGAATTTATCACGGACCTTGTGAAAGATAAAATCCAAAGTGGCACCAGGAGGAACCATGCTATCTCTGCTCTGTTGAAAGTGGTGGTTACTCTACGCTACCTAGCCACTGGACGGATGCAGCTATGTGGAGGTGATGACTTGGGTATGTCCCAGTCCACGGTGAGCAGAGTAATTACGCAAACTATTGAAGCTCTTGCCACTCCTGATGACATCGTGAGACAGTTTATTGATTTCCCAACAACTCGGGAGGCTGTGGACAGGAACATGCAAGAGTTCCAACGAATGCACGGGTTCCCAACTGTGGTGGGAGTTATTGATGGAACCCATGTTAGGATTATTGCACCTGCCCAAAATGAGGAGATATACGTGAACAGGCACAGGTATCACAGCATCAATGTTCAGGTGGTGTGTGATGCTAAGTACCGCCTGATTGATGTTGTGACACAGTGGCCGGGCTCTACCCATGACAGCCGCATCCTAAGAGAAAGCGGCCTCAAACTACTTTTTGAGCAAGGCATAGTGCCTGCAGGGTGCCATCTTCTGGGTGACTCCGGCTATGGGGGCGAGATGTGGCTCCTGACACCATACTTGCCACCTGGGAGGAGGAAGCCACCGCTGGAAGAGTTTCAAGTCAACTACAACAGGTGAGTTTCTTATGTTAAAATTGTTGTCTTTATTGCAAGTCGAAGGGTAAAAATTTAACTAATTAGAAGCTGGTTAGGTTAATATTCCGCAGGAGTTGGTGCGCTCCGCATGATTTACAGCTTACTATTTTGGTAAATTTTTACACTGGGACCCGAATTCTCTTCACAACTGGGAGTATGGTTTGTTTACTTTAATGGATTCTACGAAACTTCAAGCAATCTGAAATAACAGTCTGAGTTTCCGTCGCAGAAGAGTACTTTCGGAGATATAAAATGTTTTTAGTAGAAAGGAGTGTATAGGATATATGACAATTAAGTAGCATAAACCCATCTTTAGACTCTATACCTAACCTAATCTAACCTAACCCCAGGTTTTAATCTAACTAAAGCCAAATCATCATTAAAGTGTCTGCGGCAAGGGAAGAACAGAGGCGATGCAAGTTGCAAGAGGAAAAAGAGTGAGGCGCACGTAAACATTTGTCTCTCTCCTCCCTATAAACAACATGTCAATTCCAATGATCTGAAACTCGAGAAATGCCAGTGGTCGCTGGCAGTTTTAACTCAAAGGTTGGTCTACTGTGTTTTGGCTCCGCGACTAATATTTTTCATACATTAATTTCGCGATAAATATTGATGCACCGCATCTGAATACCAAAAAATATAGTTCTTCTGTTGTTCTATTAATTATATGGATGACATGCATTACGAGGAACGTTCTATAATAGCAATAATGCCAAATTACCGCTCTCGAGTAGCAACAGCTTAATATATTTCTTACATGTATATTGGTGGTATGTAAATGTTGGGCGTGTTCACACTGTTTTCTCAAGGAACAGTACTGCTGCGTCTGGCAAACGCTGTCAAAATACAATAAGCAATGCTTTGGAAAAAACGAAGAAATAAATGAATGCCGAAATCGCTGTTGTGCGACAATGTAGGTTAATAATTGTGGAGGGCGACACGCCGCGGGCGGGGATTTGGGGGGGGGGGAGATTGTGGCTGGGAGCTTGAATCAAAACATTACAGGACTTCACGCTCGTCGACTCATTGCAACTTCCAGGCTTTCTATCTGATGATACACCAATAATAACAGGAAAATATGACATGCCTAGGTATAGATAACTCTAAACATTCGTTATTGACTATATAATATCATAGAGTAGGCATTACCTCGCCTCCTTAAACTATACCTCCTTGGGTATTTGGTTATATACAATGTTTTACAGAATCAGGCTTCAGACAAATATACATATAGAAGAAAATCGTTCTTAATCTTATACTTTTGTGTTTTAAGTGCAGTGAATAAGCCCATATTTTTGTTTTCCAGTAGACCAACGTATTATCAAAAAAAAGTGAGTAAATGCCCCCCAGCGAACACCACCCCCCCCACCTGGCATTTTGGGTTCCAGTTCTCTCGAATTCTCCAAATGTAATGATTTGCGACGGAATCTTAGTGAGAGAATGTTTCTAAGAATGCATTGAGGCAAAGAGAAAATTACCCTCAATTGAGTAGGAATTTCTGGTTCTAGTGTAAATTAATACATAATTTTTCTCTATTTTTGGCTCGGTATAATGTGCAGTAGTTACTCTCTTACGGAAACTAGAGATAAAAACTCTATTAAAACCTCTATTAAAATATAGCAAATATTTTTAAAGTTAATAATAGGTCGGTTAGGTTAATATATTATATATATTTTTTTTTTGGGGGGGGGGGGTTAGGTTAGACTTAGGTTTGGTTTAAGTTAGGTTTAGGATAAGTTTGGGTTGGGTTTTGTAGAGTTATTTAGGTTAAATAAACGCCGCGTCACACGGGGATATTTTCCGGCATCATTTGGTATTTTGCTACCATTTGAGTAGCATTGAGTACCATTGTAGTGGCGTCAAAAAATGCGCGTGTTGGCACACGGCGTTTCTGCTACGAGCATCTTTTACTGGCATCTTCCTGGACCCTCAACCATATCAAACATTATGGACCGTGCAAAAAGACTGTCTGGCTGCTATAGTGTTTGTTTTGGTCGCGGGTCCCGTAAGATGGCAATAGAAGATGCTCGTAGCCGAAACGCACATAGTTTACCACCACTACGGGTATCAAATGGTAGCAAATACCAAAAGATGCCGGAAAATATCCCCGTGTGACACGGCCTTAATAGTGGAGCAGATATGCGATTTCTTTTTTTGTTTTTTTTTTTTTTGACGAATGGTGGTTTGATGGATAAAAGGCATGCATTTTGGCATCACAGTTAGACGTACCCTAGGAATATTTTGGGATATAGGGACCCGCATAGTTTGTCCCATGGTAGCTTTGGCGGCCATTTACAAATGGGGCCACAAATGTACTATTTCCGCCATAAGTTGAACTCTTATCAAGTTGGTTGGTGCAAAACACATTCTAGTGGATCCATGTATCAGTTGTTATTGGCATGTTTGCATAGGACTCACATGGACTTGTACCACAATTATGTAAGGTGGGCCTAACAGGGCACGCAAATAACGTTTTCTTCCTTGTCATGCTTATCCTATCTGACAGATCTGCTTGCTACATATGTACTAGAGGTGAGGACATTGTGCCATATCTATATGTTTTTTCTTCTTTCAGGTCACGTGGTGGTTGCATTTGGTGGCGGTACCCTAAATGTATTCCCCATATTATTGAAACTATGAACTAGCAGTTCTGACGTGACTGAACAATGGCCAACGTTTTATGGTGTTGGACCCCCAACAGCCAGGCTCATCCACGCGTACACATCTTCCATGTCTGACCATTGGGACCAGTGATGTGCTATGTCAGGAAAGACACCTCTGGGAAGCTTATGCTGTCCAGCTGAATCAAAGCGTAGCCACCGGTGAGTTCTGGTACCAGAATCTGCAGCAATCGCCTCGCCTTCAGCAAGGATCGGATGTCTGCCAAAGACTATAGATATCTCCAAACGGTATGATGGTGAGGGCATCAAGCAACATTCGAGCACCACAGAGCCAGGTGGCATGATTCGTGTAGACTCGAATACAACAAAAACCCAACTGTTTCGAGCGAGAAAAAGGAAAAACCTCCGTGAGCACAGTGCAGATGTCCCCAAGGGAAGTACACCGTCAGAGTGTAGACCAACCACATCTTCAGTGTTCTTTTGTGACGGACAGGCGGATAAGGAGACTCTGCACGAGGTTTCCACCTTTGATATTGATGCCCGTGTCAGGAAATGTTGCCCTGAAATAGAGGACAAACCCTGTTGGCTAAACTAAGTAGGAGGATATTATTATAGCACAAGAGGCCAAGTAACCATGTGAACTGTGAAGTATGCTAGCCTCCCGGTACAGCAAAGCAGAGCCACGAAGATGAATGAGGATTGAGATGAACAATGACGTCGTAAATTCACGGCATAGCCCTGGCTGAACTGGTGTCCTCACATTGGGAGCCGTATGGACTCGCTGTGGCACCAGTGTTCAAGCTGATAAGACCTGGCAACCCTGTCCAACACAGACTGGAGCAGTTGGAAACAGTCCTGACTGGGCGTGTTCACTCAAAAATCGAATTTTTGAGTTATTTTCCTTACTTAGAGGAGCACACGCCCCCGAGGCCGAGACAGTCTACTGGATTTCAACCAGGTGTTGGATCAGCCCTGCGCAAGGCGTTGAGCAGGATGCCGACAGTGATGGCTGGCATCTGGCTAGAGCTGCCAACATATCCGAAGAGGGACATGCTGAAGGATGACGACTGCTTCAGTGTCATTTGACACACACTGCCAGAAAAGTCGGTGCAAATTCACTCATCGCACTGGTTCAATGATCTTCAATGGCCCCAAATCCAAGAACAGTCAAGCCACTCATCTATACCAGCTCCTACACTACAATCTCCCGCTCCTGATGTTCAACAGCTGTGCACAACGTCGCAAGAGCACCGGTTTCGTACAATCTACCAAGACAGTCAAACCAGGGAGACAACAAAGATGGCACGTAAGCAGCTCTTCACCAGCAGCGTCGTGCAATAGATGCTATCCGCCAAATTCGAGAAGCCTTTCAGACCAAGCACATCAGGAGAACTGCCTACCAAGCTGGCTACGGTTGGGCCCAGATTTCATGGAGTTGCTTACAGCAGAGGCTCCCATCCCTAGCGAATGGGGCGTGGGAGCTCGCTGTAGCAACCATGACTGGCCCCAACAGTTAGCCAGCTTGGTAGGCAGTTCTCCTGATGTGCTGTCTGAAGGCTTTCTCGAATTGGCGGGAGAAGGCATCTATTGCACGACGCTTCTGGGTGAAGAGCTGCTTACGACAACATGCACGTGTGTCTCCCTGGTGGACTGTGCCCTGGTAGATGTACGGAACCGGTGCTCTTGCGACGGTGGCACAGCTGTTGAAACATCAGGAGCTGGGAGATTGTAAGTGTAGAGCTGGTATAGATGAGTGGCTTGATGTTCTTGGATATTGGGGCATTGAAGATCATTGAAAACCAGTGCGCATGAAGTGAATTTTGGGCCACCGACTTTTCCTGGCATGAGTGTGTGTCAAATGAACCACTGAAGGCAGTCGTCATCTTCAGCCATTATTCTCGGATTAGGTGGCAGCTCTAGCCAGACAGATGATGCCTAGCACTGTCGGCATCCTGCTCACATGCTTGCGCAGGGCTGATCCACATCCTGGTGAAAGCAAGTTAGATGTCTCGGCCCGCTTGTGCTCCTCTAAGTTCAGGAAAAGGAAAATACCTCAAAATTCGATGTTTATGTGAACACGCCCACGTCAGGACGTTCCAAGCTGCTCCAGTCTGGTGTTGTACAGGGTTGCCAGGTTCTATCAGCTTGAACACTGGTGCCACAGCAGATTCCATACGGGCTTCCTCAATGTAGGACACCAGTGCAGCAAGGGCGATGCCGTGTTTACGACGTCATGTTCATCTCATCCTCATCATCTTCGTTGCCTCTGACTTGTGTACAGGGAGGCTAGATACTTCACCAAGTTCACATGGTACTTGGCCTATTGTGCTATAAGGATCTCCTTACTTAGTTTAGCCACCAGTGGTTGTCCTCAGTTTCAGGGCACATTTCATGGACACGGGCTATCATATTCAAAGGTGGAAGCCTCGTGCAGAGTTCCTTATCCGGCCTGTCCGTCACAAAAAGAAAACGAAAACACTGAAGATTTGTGGTTGGTCTACACTCTGCGGTGTACCTTCCTCTGGGACATCTGCACTGTGCTCACGGGAGGTTTTTTCTTTTCTCGGCTTTCGAACAGTTGGGTTTTGTTTGGTGATTCGAGTCTACACGAATCATGCAACCTGGGCTCCTTTGGTGCTCGAATGTTGCTTGACCTGCCCTCACCATCATCCAGTTGGAGAGATCTATAGGTCTTTGGCAGAACGATCTTGCTGAGGGCGAGGAGATTGTCTGCAAGGATCTGGGTACCCAGAACCACCGGTGCTACGCTTTGATTCAGCTGGACAGCATAGCTTCCCCAGAGGTTGTCTTTCTGACATAGCACACAATGCGTCCAATGTGTCAGACATGGAAAGATGTTGTACCAGATGAGCATGGCTGTTGGGGGTCCAACCACATAAAAACGTTTTGGCCATTGTCAGTCAGTCAGAATCTGACTACCGTTCATAGTTCAAAATAATATGGGGAAACATTTAGGGTACAGCCACAAAATGCAACCACCACCGTACCTGAAAGAAAGAAAAAACATAATTAAGATATGCACAATGTCCTCACCTCTAGTAAATATGTAGCAAGACAGATCTGTCAGATAGGATAAGCATGACAAGGAAGAAAAAACGTTATTTGCGTCACGGTTAGGGCCACCATTACATAATTGTGTACAAGTCCATGTGAGCCTATGCATAACATAGTCAATAACCAACTGATACATGGATCCACTAGAATGTGTTTTGCACCAGCCATACTGATAAGCGTTCAACTTATGGGCGGAAATAGTAAATTGTGGCAACCATTTTGTAAAATGGCCCGCCTCAAGCTACCAGGACAAATATGCGATTGTCCCTATATCCAAAAATATTCTAAGGGTACGTCTTACACTGTGTGCCAACTGCCATGCTTTTATCATCCAAAACACAATTCGGTCGAAATCGCATTATCTGCTTCCACTATTAGGCGTGTCACACCGGGGGATATTGTCGGCATCTTTGGTATTTGCTAATTTTATACCCGTAGTGGTGGTAAACTATGTGCGTTTCGGCTACGAGCATCTTCTATTGCCATCTTACGGGACCCGCGACCAAAACAAACACTATAGCAGCCAGACAGTCTTTTTGCACGGTCCATAATGTTTGATATGGTTGAGGGTCCAGGAAGATGCCAGAAAAGATGCCGTAGCTAGAAAAACGCCGGTGTCAACACGCGCATTTTTTTGACGCCACTACAATGTTACTCAATGATCCCAAATGGTAGCAAAATACCAAATGATTGCCGGAAAATATCCCCCGGTGACGCGGCGTTTATTTAACCTAAAAAACTCTCAAAACCCAAACCCAAATTATCCTAAACCTAACGTAAACCAAACTTAAGTCTAACCTAAGCCCCCCCCCCCCAAAAAAAAAAAATATATAAATATATTAACCTAACCGACCTATTATTAACTTTAAAAATATTTGCTATATTTTAATAGAGGTTTTAATAGAGTTTTTATCTCTAGTTTCCGTAAGAGAGTAACTACTGCACATTATACCGAGCCAAAAATAGAGACAAATGTATTAAATTTACATAGAACCAGAAATTCCTCTCAATTGAGGGAATTTTTCTCTTTGCCTTATAATGACATTCTTAGAAACCTTCCTCTCACTAAGATTTCGTCGCAAATCATACATTTGGGAGAATAAGGAAGAACTGGAACCAAAAATGCAGGGGTCGCTGGCAGTTTTAAACTCACTTTTTTGATAATAAGTTGGTCTCTACTGGGAAACAAAATATGGGCTTATTCCACTGCAATTAAAACACAAAAGTATAATATTATAGAAACGATTTGTTGCTTCTTATAGTATTTGTATAGAAGCCTGATTCTGTAAAACATTGTTATATAACCAAATAAACCAAGGAGGTTATAGTTAAGGAGGCGAGGTAAATGCTACTCTATGATATTAGATAGTCAAATTAACGAATGTTAGAAGTTATCATACCTAGGCAGTTCATTATTTTCCTGTTATATGTGTATCAATCAGATAGAAAGCCTGGAAGTGCAATGAGTCGACGCGGTGAAGCGTAATGTTTGATGCAATCTCCCCCCCGCACAATCTCCCCCCCCCACCCTCCCGCCGCGGCGTGTTCGCCCTCCACAATTATAACTACATTGTCGCAGCAACAAGGCCGATTTCGGCATCTATTCTTCGGTTTTTTCCAAAGCATTGCTTATTGTATTTTGACAAGGCGTTTGCCAGACGCCGCAGTACGTCTTAGAAAAACAGTGTAAAATCGCCCAAATTTTACATTACCACAAATATACATGTAATAAATATTATTAAGGCTTTGGTACTACTAGAGGCGAGTAATTTTTGCATTAAAATTGCTATTATAGAAAGTTCCATCGTAATGCATGTCATCCATAGAATTAATAGAACAACAGAAGAACTATATGTTTTGGTATTCAGATGCGGTTGCATCAATATTTATCGCGGAATGTAATGTATGAAAAACTATTAGGTCGCGGAGCCAAAACACGTAGGACCAACCTTTGAGGTTAAAACTGCCAGAGACCACTGGCATTTCTCGAGTTTTCAGACATTGGAATTGACATGTTGTTATAGGGAGGAGAGAGACAAATGTTTAACGTTGCCGCACTATTTTTCCTCTTGCAAACTTGCATCGCCTCTGTTCTTCCTTGCCGCAGGACTACTTTAATGATGATTTGGCGTTAGTTAGTTAAAACCCTGGGGTCTAGGTTAGATGTATTAGGTTAGGTAATTATAGAGTTCTAAGATGGGTTTATGCTACTTAATTGTCATATATCCTATAACACACTTCCTTTCTATAAAAACAATTTATATCTCGAAAAGTACTCTTCTGCGACGGAAAACCAGACTGTTATTTCAGATTGCTTGAAATTTCGTAGAAGAATCCCATTAAAGTAAACAAACCATACTCCCAGTTGTTGGAAGATAATTTCGGGTCCCAGTTGTAAAAAAAATTACAAACTAGTAAGCTGTAAAATCAAGCGGAGCGCACCATACTCCTGCGGAATATTTAAACCTAACCAGTTCTAATTAGTTACATTTTTACCCTTCGACTGCCAATAGAGCAACAATTTTAACATAAGAAAAACTCATCTGTTGTAGTGACTTGAAAACTCTTCCAGCGGTGGCCTCCTCCTCCCAGGTGGCAAGTATGGTGTCAGGAGCCACCATCTCGACCCATTAGCCGGAGTCACCCAGAAGATGGCAACCCTGCAGGCACGATGCCTTGCTCAAAAAGTGTTTGAGGCCGTCTTTTTCTCTTAGGATGTAGGCTGTCATGGGTAGAGCCCGGCCACTGTGTAACAACATCAATCAGGCTCGGTACTTAGCATCACACAACACCTGAACATTGATTGCTGTAGGATACCTGGCCGTTCACGTATAATTCCTCATTTTGGGCAGGTGCAAGAATCCTACATGGGTGCCAGTCCAATAACTCCCACCACAGTTGGGAACCCGTGCATTCGTTGGAAACTCTTGCATGTTCCTGTCCACAGCCTCCCGAGTTGTTGGGAAATCAATAAACTGTCTCACGATGTCATCAGGAGTGGGAGAGCTCAATAGTTTGCGTAATTACTCTGCTCACCGTGGAGGGACATACCCAAGTCATCACCTCCATATAGCTGCATTCCGTCCAGTTGGCTAGGTTAGAGCTAGAGTAACCACCACTTTCAACAGAGCAGAGATAGCATGGTTCCTCCTGGTGCACTTTGGATTTTATCTTTCACAAGGTCCGGATAAATTCATCCCTGCTCTGTCGAACCTGTACCTCTCTAGCAATTCGCTGTCACTGTACTCTGCCAGTACATCAGACGTGCCCGGAAAAATCCTTCCTCGCTTCCCCACTCATACCCTGCACGTCCACCCTCCGCCCATAATCTCGCCTTGTTATTGTTTCCGCGATTAATTCAGGGTAGCAAAACACATAATAAGATACTCAGTAAGGCTATATTACGCCTAATCGGTCTAAAAAACGTAATTTTACCTTAACTCATAGTTACTCATAAGAGTCTTATGCAAAGCTATGGACCAGTTCCACCACTTTGTATTTAGCGTGTTCGGTAACTCCTAGCAACTCCTAGCAACTACAGCAACTCCCGAGCAACTCTAGGGAACTCTTAAGCTTAGGAGTTGCTAGGAGTTGTAAGAAGCTTTATAATATCTTCCTGAGATCTTATGGATCTAAAAAGCCAAAAACACTGATTGGTCGCCATCCGGACCAGCTGCAGTCGGTTCGGACAGACAAAATCACCCCAATCACTATCCAATCTCGTCGGATCCAACCAGATCTATCCGATTTGTCGGTCTTGTGTCTCGAGACCAAATCGCACCGTGGATGCCTTTGCAGGAATGTGAGGGGGAGTTGCTGGGGAGTGATAGTACACGTGAGATTTTGGAAGGTGTTTGTGTGTGTGTTTGTGCACGTCACTAAAGAAGGTCAAAGAACAAGGCCTGCCTGGACGAGGTTATATTGTCGGCCTCCTCGTATAATCCACCTCGGGTACTGCACTACATAGCCCCCTGTGTGTATGTAATTACTTTTACGTTATAAAAGTGTGTAAAAATGTGGGTTACGGTTTGCACGTTGCACACAGTTGCCCCGTGCACAAAACTGTTTTGGGCATTTGGCGGTCTAAAATAATGGACTGAAGAGCGGAATTTGGATCGTGTACAGGACAGGATTTTTGGGAGCACTACAACTTTGCTTCCCTTGTCTTTTCCGTATCGATACTGGAAATGCGTTCTACTATCATATAAAAAACTTTAAAACAGTTCTTTGACTGGCAGGTCTCTGTGAAAAAAATATATTAGAACAATTAATTATTGTTCTTTTCGCAAAAGCAAATTGGTATTGAGATCATTTTTAGTCTGTAGGACAATACAAACGACCAAAAAAAATTAGCAGCTTAAAATGGTCAGAACACTAACTTTATTGCGTTTCCCTATTTATTACGATGAAACTATTGACCCTAGACCAAAAATGCATGAATACTTTTTGTTCAAGCTCAAACCATATATATCCTAAGCATCTATCCGTTTCTGTATTACTTTATAAGATTTCTTGAATATTAAGTTTTTATTATTTTGCGCACCTTGTGTCGTTCAATGACCGGCAGATTATTGATTGCACCATACATCTATCTTTATTCCGTTATAACATATTGTTATGTTTTGATGGAGAGCGTCTTGTCTGCAGGGAATCGTATTCCAATTTGAAAAATGTTTATTCTTATTCGCAAGGTTTTACGCATGTGTGCAATTTTCCATTGATTTCTGGAATATTTTTTCGGGTAATATGACCTAAAAACAAACTTAATTCGGTAATTTATCAATGGAATTCAACTCTGCTTTATTACCACAGTGCAGCCTGTTGAAATCAGGATTTTTTGCTCTCCATAACGTTTTTCTTGTAGCCAAACGGTTCTTGAGATATTATGGACAACATTGCTTCCCTCCATTTTCCGCAGCCTAGTACTGAACATTCCGGCTAAAGGTCTTTTTTTTTAACGAACAAATGACGCTTCAGTCTCTCAGTATCCGTCTCTGAGACTAGGACGTACGAAGTTGAGCTCTCTCTCTGAGGCGAATTTTGGAGAGGGAGCCGCAAAAGAGCCGGAAAAATGTAACATTTCTATTCGCAAGAGTTTTACGCAATGTGTGCAATTTTTCTGATTTTATGTTAACTCGAGGCACTTTTAAGTCTCCTGCAAAACCGTTTTATAATCAGACGATCTCAATAATGCTACCCTATCTTAGTGTCATAAGCAAAACATGCTGATGTCCTGCTAAGCCCACTATCTAAGGCGTGGATGGTAAACAAACAAAATAATAAGTCTGTAGTCTTTTCTTAAATCTGATTTATTCGGCCGTAGATACTCGCGATGGATTTAACCGTTTCATTATTTTGTAATTTTTTTCTCAACTTCACTGTTTTATTAGGTATAAATTCTGCGTTCTTCTTACACATGAGGTGCATATAAGCCTCACCAAGAGTTATTATACCTAGAAAGCGTAGACCCGGCATCCCGCTGTATGTGACGAGTGGACGCCCGCAGCCTAGCGCGTCGACATTGGCTATCAAACCTTATTCCAACTAGTTTTCCGACACCACATTTGATATTAAAAAAAAACAGTGCCCACCATCGTTCTTCCTGAAAAAAAATTTTGATCGTATTAGCATAATCTGCAACAATAATATCCAATTCAACGAAAATTGACGGCTAAATAAAGTAGCGCATAAACCTTTGTTCTTTCCAACTCCTTAGGGTCAGGCTATTTATGCCTTGCTACTAGTATGTTAAACACGTTTCCTGAATCTACACATTGGCTGATTAGGTTGGTCTAGGGATACTTGCCGATTGTGATACTATCTAGAGCAGTGGTTCTTAACCTGGGGTACCTGTACACCAGAGAGGTACGAACCCTTACACCTGGGGCTACGAGGACATGCTGACCCAATAAATGCAATGTCATATTTATAAGGAAGTGGAATATATATTTATAATTATTGTCTGTCGACAATAGTGTCTTAACCACCTGGAGTCCGAACGGTTCATCAGTAAGTCATTACTACAATATCTGTCAAAATCTATTAGTTACGTCATATGTCGTTTTCTTATTTTATCGTTCGTACAGAGTTCTATAATCGTTGTGGTACGTGTCATGTGTCTGTTGGATCAGCACTGGCCAACTGGGCCAAAAAAAAAAATAGCAGCAGGAAATCTCGGCCGGGCAGCCGTCGAAGGTTCTGCCGCTCTCGCTCCATACCACAACGCAGTGCGACACCAAGCGCGTAACCAAGCGCACCAAGGTAACAGGTTTCGCCCCTCGGGTGGACGGGGTCCCTGAGGTGCTCTTACACTACTTGCCTGTTTCGCCAGTTTCACTTTTCAACGTTTCCTCTGGACCTGGACCGCCACAATGGCGGATTTAGTTCCAAGGTTTCGTGTTAACTGAGTTAGCTGAACTGTAACACTGTGTCTGTGAGTCCTGGTAACGAGGCGCTCCCCACAGGGCTTAGTGGCTGCCCAGGGAGGTCCTTGTTTGTTTACCGCGTTGCTCAACGTTGTTGGCAGATTCATTCTGTCGCCCTTAGCGTCCTTTGGTTGATACGGATTGAACCCTGCTGGTCACTGGCGTAGACCAGTACACAAGGGACCCGCAGAGTGGCAGGTAAAAGGCACTCAAATATGTAACTACGCATCACTAACAACCCCTTTGCATTCTTTTAGTACTTTGGGATATACACTTCATCTGGTATGGTGACTTAAAAGTCTTCATTCCGTCTTACCTTCTTCTACCATTTCCCTAGTTCTCACAATATCTTTGTGATAATAGGGAAATGGTAGAAGCAAGGTATAGACGAATGGAAGAAGAATTTTTTAAAACTGAATGAAAGAATGAAAAAAAATAAACCTATCTCCATTAGAAAAAAGCACCTATTGTAGGCCAAGAAAAAACAGTCGGTCTCTCTGAAAACGACCGCGAAGTTCTCGTCCATTATAATCCTGCAATTTTTTGTGGCAATTGGATTAGAAATCTGGAGCTCATCTTGAAAGAAATTTTCATCAGCGCTGGTAGCACTGACAGCAGCCAAATCTCGGCCCGACAGCCGTCGTGGAAGGTTCTGCCGCCCTCGCTCATACCACAACGCACAGTGTAACAGGTCGCCCCTCGTGTCCCTGAGGTGCTCTACACTGCCTGCCTTGGTTTCGCCACTGTCACTTTCAACGTGTCTTTGGACCTGACAGCCACAGTGAGCAGGATTTAGTCCCAGTGCTCTGTGTTAACAGCTAGTTAACTGATTTAGCTGAAGTATAACACTGTGTCTGTGATTCCTGTGAACCGCGGCGCTCCCCACAGGGCTGTAGCGTGGCCACCAAGAGACAAGGCCTGATACATCGCCCGTGACGTCACACCATGTAGATCCCGCGCGCTCGATCCACTCCGCTCCCCGTACAGGTTTACTTTCTCAGTTCACGCTCTTGTTTATGTCGTTAATCTGAATCCCTGTCATTATCATCTATTTTTGTTAGTTCGAGTAGTTCCTTAAAATATCTTAATTTCTGACTTCAGATAAGTAGTGAAGAAAGTCATGTAATGTACACAAACGCAAGTAAATTAAATTACTTTTTTTGTCCATTAGTTATCATGACTATCAAAGCTATCAAGTATAGAACAATGTACAATATGAAAGTAGAATACGTAAGGAAACTTGATGTGTGTATTCGCAAATCACGCGAACTTACCTTGTTTGTTACAACATTTTACATTGATTAAGTTGCTCACTTCAGGGTTTCCAGGACTTACATGAAATCTGTATGATTTCTCAATACATTGACGTATAAATTATGCCTCTGATGTCTTTGATACTTCGTTCCTTCTAAAATTCCACTTGTTGGGATATTTAAAAATATATTATTTCCAGTTAGCAAATCAATTACAGGAACCACTGGGGATCAAGGTTAAAAAAAAGTAATTAGTGCAAGGGAAAATAATATGCACCATGGAAGCCAGCCTACCTTTATATCAAATATAGTAATATAATTCTGGTGGTATCACCTATAATACCACAATTAATCAAAGGATTAAAATAATATAAGAATTGTGAGGAACTTCCACGTATACAGTGTGCGTGGATAATCACTGCGCGCCTCTGAAAAGGGAATGTTTACACGTATAACTCACCATGTTTACAACAAAATAATGTAGAATATCAACACTTACAATTGTAGTTAGTATTTCGTTGCGTAGCCCTTCCTCTTGATGACCCTTTGAAGGCGACGTGGTACACTGTCAGCAAGATTTTAAAGGAACTCTGGCTTAAATTCTTCCCAACACTTTCGGAGCTCCATTTCAAGCTTGGGGAGTGTAGAGGTGTCACGTGAGCGGAGTTTGACTCTTAATGATGGCAACTCCCTTGTCCAAATCCTATTTGTTGCACCACATTCCGCGAAGTGGTTGAGTCGTATCTAGCTATCAGGTTTACTGTTTTGCCAACAGGCTCTGCAATGGCCAGCTTTTAGTAAGCTTGTCCCGACATACCAATAGGCCAGCCATGCTTGGTATACTCATGCATTGATTTAAATCTCCTGCATAGCTGGCAGTTGTCCGCTTCTCCTCTGTTATGCACTAACCTTTCAAAGTCCCCAACTTCCTGGGCTAATCCAGCCGTACTCAAAACATCGTTCTTCGGGCTCCAATACCCGTGTATGCCGTAATTCATTCCTCGCCTGTGTAGATATTTGCAATTTTCCATGCCCTTTTCGTCAGCCACCCAATAAATGTGGCCTGACATGCTGCGGGGAGTAATGATACCCCCGCTGCCCAACTCGCCGTTTTGGTGGCTGATGTTTGAGCCGCTTTTGAGAGCGACTCAGCCCACTCTATTCCTTTAAGCTTTGTACCTTCAAGGCCAGATACTGCATTTGACATTTCATTTTTACTAATACACCAATCACAGGGGCATGATGGTACGCAACCACCCTTATCAAGGCGGTCTTCCATAGCCATCTTTTCATTCTTTGACAATTTTCCATTTGTCGCCAGGCGCGTGATTTTTCTCAACAGCAAAGCATCTTTTCCCTGCCTTTGCACTACATCCGTTGCTACAGCATTTAATCCTTCGGTGTCTATCCCTTTCACCGCCATCTTGGTTTGTAGCTCTCTAAGAGCTAAATGAGCTTTTTCGAGCTCTTGGGCTTTTTGCCAGTACTCGTGTACGGCTTTACTTTCACCCTTCGTGCCAGGAAACTTGGTCACATTAATACGTGCCCGGCTATATCGTTTCTATCTGTCAGCAGGGACTCCACTAGCTTCAACTTCTGTTCATGCTCTTCAAGCAGATCGAACATATCGCCACTAGTATAGTCCCTGCCCCAACTTATCTTCGACACTTGCACCGCCCCGTAGGCAGCTGCAACGCTCACCGCAATTCCTCCGGCGGCGATTCCAGCCCACTCTCTGAGGCTACCTGACCATGTTGGTCCTTTCCCAAGGGACCCGGGGTTTCTTGTCGAACCCCCCTTATCTACACCGCTGGATAGGGGAGAAGCGCTATATTTCTTCATCATGGGCTACAGAGTTGTAGTGTCTTTGAGGTGGCAACCCATACTAAAGATGACACTCCAACAGCCAGCTTTATTCAAATCTTACTTGTGGGAAATCAAAAGGTTTTTTTAATCAAAAACCAAACAGTCCTATGTGTTGTTGTTCTTATTTTAACGGCGTTGTTCTCTTTTGCTCCTCGCCCTCTTGTTCTTCACCTCAAAACCAAAGCACACACACGCACGCAGCCACACATGACTCTTTTACCCCTACAGGGGTTATAGCCAAAAACCAAACAGTCCTACGTATGAGGAGTTTTCAAAGCTAACGCCGCCAGATGTCTCTCGCGCTCTCACTTCCTCTGCCCCTTTGAGCCTGAATGCTCAATCACTTACCGCAAATTCCCTGTACTTCTTCGGGAATTATCAGAATTACCCAAAATACAACAACTGAAACAGTTCTTAATAAATATGTAGTTTATCATTTTATTGTTTTTCACTTGATGGAAATTTTGGGCAAAAATTGAATAATTGAAAACTCAATCTTTAAAAAATCGTCTTTTCATAAAAATACGCAAGTTCAAGCAGAGTGAGGTTTCAGGAAATATTTACTTTATGTAAGCATTCGCTGAGTACCGATTTTGGTGGGTTTGTCTCTCTTACGACGAAAATATATCCAAAACACAGTGTGGCGTTCAGCATTCCCACAGAAACCATCCCGCGGTCAGGATCGGTTATCACTCACTTTCCAGTTGCCCATCACACCGCTAGGGACTCAGCTCAGCTCCATCAACACCTGCTGGCCGCCGCTCCCTTACCTCACGGCTCACATCCCTGATACTCCTAACCCCTCAACCCCAGAGGCTGTCACCTAGCTATCACACCCGCTGATCTCTTCACACTTTTCTGTCCTCTACTGGAATATTCGCGGCATCCGCTCCCACATACCGGAGACTTTTGTCCCCTTTATTTCGTGCTCTGAGCTTCAGTTCTCTACCTCCGAAACATTTTCTTATTTACCCCCATGCATACCCTGATTCCAAATTAGATTTTGTTTCCTCTTCAGAAAAACAAACAACCCATGTTTCCCCAAACGTCATTTCTCCTCCCTCTACCGAACTCCTTGTATTTTGATTGTCTTTGAAGATTCCGCACTGACGATTTAGTCTTCTTCCTCCAACAGATAAACCTGTTGACATAGGATAAACCAGGGGGACATAGGGTGATAAGAGGGAGAGAATGTGGGGGGCGGAGCGCCCGCTTATATTTAGTAAAAAAACGTTTCAACTGTCTTGCATACAGGACTGTCGTTGAGGTCCAAGCACTTAAATTACTTCTTGGGTTAAATGTTCGTCGCAAGAAAGATAGACACACCCAAAAAACAGGTACTGAGCGAAAGCTTACATACAATTACATACTTCCTGAAGTACCTCATTCTGCCTGAACAGCAGTGTTTCCATGAAAAAACTATTTAAAAAAAATAGTTTCAAGTTTTCCCAAAGTTTTCCCGGTTTTTTCATCAAGTGCGAAAATAAAATGGTAAACTGCAATTTCTATTAAGAACTGTTTCAGTTTGTTGTATTTTGGGTAATTCTGATATGTCCCAAAGAAGTACAGGAATTTACCGGTAAATGATAGAGAAATTCAGGCTCAAAGGGGCAGGGGAAGTGAGAGCGCAAGAGACATCTGCCGGCGTTAGCTTTCCAGAAAACTCGTCATTGTTTTTTTTAGTTAGCAGCGTTGAATCCCTTTTCCACCTCGCGTGCAAGTTGGCAGCGTTCTCTCACTCCTGCCAACATTTCTAGATGGTATCTGGTCCAGCTCGGGGCCCCCAGTTCGGTGTTGCCGCCACCAGGTGATTTTTTAAAGAAGTAGCAGGCAGGCCACCTTTAGACCGCTGCTCCCTTCCACAACTGTCCCATTTAATTTCCCGCTTTTTAATTGATAAGAGATAAGTTAGCGGGGGTAATTGGGGGGTGTTGTGGTGTGGGGCTGTGATGACGGTGGGCCGAGGATGACAAGGCGATGTGGTAAAGCGTGTGTAGGGGCGGTGGTTAGGGCGAGGTGAGAGTGAGGAGTGAGAGCTTCCAGTGGTGGTGCTTCGGGGCCTGTGTAGGTAATTATTAGCGAGCCAAGCTGTTTTATGGCGAACACTATTGGGGGTTTTGGTAGTTGCAGTAGAAGTGTAATAGTATCTTAATCTTAACCCCGTAAACTGGGATACCTTGTGACAATATCTCTGTGTACGCGGGACTTTTGCCAGAATTCTTATAGTCGCTAATCAAACTTGAATCATCAATGTATTCGCCATATATTTGTGCAACCGTGATTTTTTTTTTTTGCTAAAGTCTTGTAGTTATTCTATGATTGTACTTCCCAAGATGAAGAGCATTGAGTTTATGGAATCCATGGTACAGCTCGTTCACAGAAAAAAAAGGCCG
Organism: Chionoecetes opilio; assembly: GCA_016584305.1. Lineage (NCBI taxonomy): Eukaryota > Metazoa > Arthropoda > Malacostraca > Decapoda > Majidae > Chionoecetes > Chionoecetes opilio. The sequence goes on from JACEEZ010003366.1 coordinate 33,132, forward strand.
CAAGGTCTCCTCTCTAATCTCTCTGCCCCGATAGGGAGAGACTTGTCAGCCCCTTCCCCTTTCCTTTGCTGGTCACTGGGTCACTGAGCCTATCTATGTGTGACCCCTGGGTCATTCTCAGGTAAAGTAGAGTTGCCAGATTTCACCGGCCGAAAATTTGCCCACCTTTTTGAATTTTGCGGCGCCCAATTGGGCATACTCGCGTTTTTAGTGATTTGACCAAATGGGCATAGCCGCGCTTTCGGTTAATTAATTAAGTAATTTTTTGTAATCTTAAGTAATATTTTGTAATCTTAAGTAATATTTTTGTAATCTTAAGAAAATATTATTTTACTGTTACTTTACTTTTAGTAGAACAGTATTTTAAGGTGAGGGTTTTTAAAAAATTGACTGTGCGGGGCTTGGACAGTTTCCACATCTTTAGTGTGGACGTCTATTCCCAGTATTACTTTTACTGTATATTTTGTAAGCAGGCGTCAATAACCCCGCAGTTGCGGCGCCTTAAAACTATAATATCTATCTATCTTCCCCGTATTGATTCATGACTGGGCTGGATACTGAGGGGCGTACAGAACAGGGGGCTCCGCTCCAACATCATGAGGTTCTATAGGTCTTCATACTGGTTTGGCAAGTATGCATATAAATAATTTGTTGTTTATTCCCATTTTACAATCGAATGATAATAATTATTACAAAGGATACATTGAATCTTGTTTCTATGACCACATTAGGTGGTTTGCAGGTACTGATTCATTTATGTTTGTGGGTGTACATTATCTCTCAGTGGCATCATCACAGGGAATGGTTGCATGAGCCCATCCTGAAAAACTGTGCTAGGTGACTCCCCATATTTTCTGGTCAAGATCCTGGGTCTCTGGTGCCAATCCAAAGCAAAGACTTGTGCAGTGGCAATTGCAACTATGCCACAGTCTGAAAACCCGGCCTGTGTTTGATACAGGGATATTCATGAATTATGTGGAAGAGCTTCTCTTAGCATGGCGGCTATCTGACAATTAAAGTAATCGATCAGACAATTTTTTTGCCTAATTATGGAATGTACATTCAAAACACCTAATCCACCAAAAATAATTGATTTCTAGGGCCCTTTTTTTCCGTAAAAACACGACTTTTTCAAAAGCGCGCGAATTTTTTTTTCTTGATTTCTTTGACCCCCCAATATAAAATAAAATAACCTAAACCTCACTACAACTAACCAATAACCTCCTAACGAGATTTAAGGGAGGGGAAAAGGAATTCAATTTTTTCAAGGTTAGTAGTAATTTATTTTAAATTTTTTATCTCTCCCCCAAATTTATTATTTCGTTTTAGAGGTATCTGAAGGGATTTATGAAGGTTTGGAGAAATAAAAAACCCCTAATAGGGGCGGGAAAGAACTCTAGAATTTTAACCCAAAGGGGGTTCAGATATCATATTAGTTTAATTGAAACTTTTTTCCCCCCATATTTTTCATTATGTTGGTAAATAATTTGTGGCATATTTACGGTACATGCAATGTACCAGTGTTCGAGCAAATAAGAACTGTCCAGCATTCAGATTTTCATTGAAAACCAATTTTTTTTTCTTGGGGTTTCGGCGCCCTTGCCGGCCGGGGGCCCACCTAGGCCACGGCCTACTCGCCCCCCCCCCCCTAAATCCGCCCCTGGTCTAAGGAATATTCTAAGATCAGATCAGTGGGGGCTAATTTCAGGGCGGGGCCCCTCTTTTGAAAAAAAATAGTTAAATTGCTAACATTGGTAACAAAAATGTAGGCAACATGACAGACATTTTAATCACACTATGTTAATATATATATATATATATATATTATATATATTATTTTATATATATATATATTTTATATAATATATATATATTATAATATACTTTTAAATATATATATATATAATTAAACATATGTGTTGATTAAATGTCTGTCCCTGTTGCCAAAATTTTTGCAGCATGTTATACATCCATTCATAGTATGTACTTCACATTAACTATTTGCTAAATTTTGTCAACTACATAAAATACCATTTCTAATTAATATTATATATACAATTATATATAAAATATATAATATATTATATATATATATATTATATATATAATAATAGATAGAATAGATAGATAGATAGATAGATAGATAGATAGAAATAGATTTGGGTATGAAAACTAAGGTTCTCTCCCCTTCATACCCTTGTTCGCCCCATATAACATCATAATGATAACATTATTTCAAGTTATAGAATGTTTTTATATTTATCATTGTTTATAGAAGTTTCAGTTCGTTATGGATCTGCTACAAAAATTGGGTTTTAATTAATTTTCCACTGAGTTTTCGAACACTATTTTTTTTTAAAAGGGGCCGGTTTTGGAAATTGCCAGCTCATGCCCAAAAGCAAGGGAATGTTTATGTTGTTTAAAAACAAATATTGTGGGAAGCAAAGCTGGAGGGGCTCCAACATCCCCAATGCCCAAATTAAGTGGGATCACCCGGGTTTCCGGGTGTGTCTCAACCCTTTGGGCATTGGGAGGTTTCCTTTTTTTACAACAGGGGCCAATATGGGAACCTGCCAGTCAAGTTTCTAAAACATTTAGTAGGTATTTTTAAAAAAATATTTCTTTTATTCTTTTTGGGGGAAAAAAAAAAAAAGATAATCAGTGAATTTCAAGGTTTTTGAGAAAAAAAAGTGGACATTGTTTTTTTACATCCCCAAAATTTTTTCCATGGGAGTCAGTACATGCAATCAAAAACAAACATTTGGGGGGATACGCCAGAGGGCACGTCGCCCCTTTCCCCCCCCTAAAGTCGCCACTCCTAGTAAGCCCCCAAACCCCCCTGGGACCTTTGGGCTTAAGCCAAAGGGGAAAACCCCTAGGCCCAAAGGCCCTTTGCCTTCCCCGGCAGCGCCCCGAGAGCCATCACCAGGCCTCCAGCAAATTTTGCAAAGATTTCGCATCAACGGCAAAAACAAGACAGTGATCTTGGTTTGTTGCCGAGGGATGCTCCCCCAAATCAAATTTATCTACAACTTTGCCCAATACCTAGTAGGGGAAGCCCCTAAAACAAAAAAATTTTTTTTCTCAAATTTTTGGTTTTGCCAATTTTTTTATGTAAAAAGGAAGTCTTTAAAAACTTTAAAACTATTTCCATTTTTGCATTTTTATAAATTTTTTACTATGGGAAAATCGCACTTTTTTTATTTGCACCTTAACCCAATAAGCTTTAAAAATTTCGCAGGGTCCGGGGTTTGGGCCGGGTTTATTGCCTCATGCACCAAAAATGAGTTTCCCAAAAGACTAGCGGGTAAATCTTTCTGTAGTTGGGGTTTAAACAGGCACTAATCCCCGTTTAACAGCCTTTAAAGTTGGCCCCCCAAAAAACGTGTCCATCATGTCCTTCTTGAACTGAAGCAGGGCCCTGGGGCTCCCCGGGGTGGGCCCGAGGGCCCCGGGTTTAACCCCCCCTCCCGGGGCCTTTTCTTTTTCCCCACACCCGCCCCCCGCAAACCTTTTTTTTTCAACCCGCTTCAAACAAATCTTTTGGTCCCCGAGTGTGGATAGAGAAAATCCGGAAAACCCCGTACGGGGTTTACCAGGATTCCTGGATTTTGAAACCCCGGACAGTGAACAAGTTGGGAAAGGCCGGGTCGTTGTACCTGGGCCCGGGCTCCCGCGGGGTCAGTTTTTCGGGAAAGCTGGTGGCTGAAAAAGTTCAGCTTGGGTGTGAGCCCAGGTCTTAACTGGTTTTTCCCCCCTACTCCTCGCCCAGCCCCAGCTTCAAAACCCCCCCCGGGAACGGCGAACCTTTCCGGGCGTCCTCACTCTGAATCGCCATCAGCGAAGGAGGACACATTTTGAGTGTGGAAAAACCCTGCTCCTGTTGCACGTAGAAGGTCAAAAGTGTTTGGGGCCTTCTTGGGCTGCGACCTCATCACTCCCGAGCGCGTGAGGATGGGTTGGGGCCGTCCTCTAATTGTGGGAAAACCTTTATGTCGTAATAGAGTTTTTTAAGTTTCACCTGCAGGCAATTTTTGACTAGGATTTCCCGGGGTTTCCCGTTCTTTGCCAGTCAGTGATGCTTTCTGGGGCCCCCCAAAGTACAAAGAGCGAATGGGCTGTGGTGAGCCCTCTGGGGTGGGACACCTTGCCACACTTATCTCCCTCAGCTTTGGAGGGAGAAAGCCCCGCTTCCCCAGGCCGGAACCCCGCCGGTGGGGGGACCTGCTGGTTAAATGGAATGTTGGGCCGGGGTATACTCCGGGATCTCCCCCTGAGATTTTCACCCCCTGGAAAAATCCTTCTGGGGGGGGGGGGAAAACAAAAAAAAAAAAAAAAAAAAAACCCCCTTTTTTTTGGGGGGCCCGGGGAAATGTTTTATTCAAAAGCTAACCCCGCAGCTGGCCCCAACACCCCACCCCAAACCCTTGGGCAATAAAATTTTGGGGCCCGCCCCCCCCCCTTTGGCCTGGGAAAAATTTTGGCGCAGGGGCCTAGTTTGTGGGAACAAAGGAATTCCCCCCAGAAGAGGGTTCGTCCCGGGGTCTTTCCCCAAAGGGACCTTTAACACCCCCCCCGTTTGGCCCAGTTTGAATCAACCCTTTGCAGTTTTACGTCGGGATCGGTGGTTTGTCCCCCCCCAAAAATTTAAACCTAAACCCCCCTTTTTTAAACCCCGGGCTTCCCGGTCAAGGGGTTTTGGTCCCCAAAAGCCAAAAAACCTTTTGGCCCCCCTCCCGTTAATGCAACCCGGTCCCCCTGGGGGGGGGCAAATTTTGGGGGGAGGGGGGGGGGCCTAGCTGGGCCGGGGAACCAAAACCGCCCGGTTTTTCCTTTCCTCCCCCCGGGGCCTTTCCCCAAACCCCCTTTTGGGAAACCCTTTTGGTTTTTTCCCCTTTTGGGCAAGGTTCCCTTCCGGGGGGGGAAGGGCCCCGCCCCCCCTCCCCACGCTTTTAAAATGCAAAGGCCCCGGGCCCCCCTGTTTTTTTGGGGGGCGGGCCCCTCACCCCCATTAAATTCCCGGGGAATTTTAGGGGAACCCGGGCACAGCCGCAGTTCGGGCCCTCGAAACCCAAACTTTTTCCTGCCCAGTTGGCCCCCCTTTTGTTTCCTTTGCGCTTTCCTTGGTTAAAGTACTCCCCCCCCCCCGCATTTTCCCCAAGGGGCCAGGAACCCCCGCCCTTCCCCAAAAAGGGGTTTTTCCAGGGGGCCGCCCCTGGCCCCTGGCCCCCTTTTTCCCTGGAAGTGGGGGTTGGCAAGCCATGGGGTTTTAATCCTTAGAAAGTTTCTTGGGGACCCGCCGGCCCCCGGAAAAACCCGTTTCCTGCCTCCCCCGAATTCCTTTATCTTTTTGCCTTCCTTTTTCCCCTTACCCCTTTTTCCCCCTTTCCTTTTTGGTTTTACGGATGCAAAAACAACCCCTGGGGGGTCAAAAATTGGGGGGGCTTCCCAAAATTTTTCCCTGGGAAAACCCGCCCCTGGGTGGGTTTTGGGCCCCGGGGGAGCCCCCACTGGGCCCCCTTGTCCCCCAAAAACCTTCCCGGGAAATTTGGGGGCCCCTTTTTAAAGGGTTAATTTTGGAAAGAAGGGCCCCCCCCTTTTTCCCTTTTCCCATCAAACCGGCCCCGGGGGACGGGGGAAAAGGGAACCTCACTCCCCCCACCCCCCCCGGGGAAAAACCCCCCTCCACCCCGGGGACCCCCCAACAAAAGGCCGGCCCAAAATTGGATCCAGAGCTCTGCTAGTTGCGGGCTTCGACCACTTGGTTTACAAGGAGAAAAATCCTGAAAAAGGGCGATCAAGAAATGATGTAGGTGCAAATGAAGCCGTTACTTTGCCGGGGCTAAGCTTTGTTTTGAAATAAAATATAAAAGTCCATTTTTTTTTCCCTAGCAAGGGGGTGCTCAAACCAAAAAGTTGAAAAAAACCAAAAACCAAACCCTTTAAAATTCAATTTTACAAAGAAAAAACCCGGCCCAAATTTTGAAATAATCTATATTTTACTTTTCATTTGGGGGCCCACGGCGTACCCCAGTGTACTCTAAAAACCCCGTCCATCCAAGTGTTGAAAAGTGATGGGGGAAAGGGGGGTCCCTTGCCCCCACTCCGTATTAACAGGAAAAAAGTGGATATAAACCCCCCCCACACTGCAAAGCACTTCAGTCCCAGGAAAATAGGGGCCAGTCATTTAAACCAAAAGGGCCCTTTCAGGGGAAACACGCGAAAATCGCGGGAAAACTCCCGAGTGACTCAAAGTTGCACCCAAACAAACGCTTCTTGAGATCAAAAAATAGGCTGCAAGAAAACCCCGTCCCAAACTCACGTCGGCGTTTTCCCCCAGGGAAAACAAAACGCTAGAAATTTTGTCCCTTGTTGAATTACAGGGGGTGAACCCGACTGCTGATGCTTCCGCCCGATGGGCTGCGGATCAGTGTCCCGCAATAGAGGGCAAAGCACCTTGGGGTGGACGCTGAAACAGGGTTTAAAACCGCGGTAATTGTTGGGGTCCTGGGTGGGGGATTTTTTAAGGGGTTTTTAAAAATACAACCCCCTTTTGCGTCCTAAGACCCACCTTTGTTATACCGGGCTAAGAAAATTACAAGGGGAAACATTTTTGGGCGTCCTCTTTGCATCGTGAAAAGGGGGCAGAAGGCCCAAACCCCCCTTTTGTGCCAAACCTAACCAATCAGCGCGCGCGACACAAGTCTGTATTTTTGGCGGGAAATACGTTAACCAAGCCCAGGGAGTTCTCTTTTTCTCTTTCTCTTCCTCTATTTTCTTTTTCTCTCTCTCTTTTTTCTTTTCTCTCCTTTTCTTTTCTTCTCTCTTTCTTTCCTTTTTATATTTATTATTTTCTTTTTCCCCTTTCCCTTTTATTCCCCTTTGAGTTTGCCGATATGCATTTCTGCTAAAAGGGCTGCCCACAGTCTCTCTCTCTTCCTCTTCTCTCTCTCTCTCTTCTCTTCTCTCTCTCTCTCTGCTTCTTTTCCCCCTTTTTCTCTTTTTTCCCTTTTTTTTCTTCTATTTTTTCTTCTCCCTTTCCCCTTTCCCTTTTCCTTTTTAATCCTCCACCACCAACATCTAGCCAGTATGTGGGTATTAAACGTGAAAAACGGGAAAAATTTTTTTCTGGTTTAGTTTTGATGTTTAGAATTAAACTGTTAAACCCTTTTTGTCGGAAATCATATCTATTCCACCCAGCCCCCCCCTATATATATAGTAATTTTTATATAGCCCAAACCTTTATATATAGTATTTTATATATTATATATATATATAATAATATATATATTTTATATTAAAAAATTTTATATATATATTTTTTATTTTTTGATTTATAATATATATATTAAAATATTTATACCAAAAGTTTTTTTTTAAAACCAACCCCTTGGTTATGGTGGAGAAGAAAATTTTTGGGGGGTAAGCGACCCCAACCCCGCCTTTGTTACACTCGCGGGACTGCTTAGGCGGGGGCGAAAAATTTTTTTCCGAAAATGTCCAAATAGCGTAAAATGGCTTAGTTCCCCCCAAAAGGGTCTTTGTAGGTTCGAAAAAAGCCCCCCCGGAAAGGTCCCCGTTTCCCTTTTTCCCGAAAAAGGGGCGCCAAAACACCCCGCACCAGCTGCCATACGAAATTAATTTAATTCAGAGCCTTACAAAAAGGGTTCAAACTACCGGATTTTTCAATGGAAAACATGTTTTTTTACATATATGATAGAAATGAAAAACGATAGAAAGATGATAGAATTTTGATAAAAATATATTGTTTATTTTTTTGATATTTGCAAACCCATTTATGGTAACATTTTTCCCCAGGGGGGGGGGGGGGGGGGGCAAACTTTTTTTTTAAGAAAATAAAAATATTGTAATACGATATTTTCAAAGTTTTTTAAAAATTAAAAATTACGGCCCATTGGGAAAAAATTAACCCTTGGACACTGCTTCTTTTTTTGTCAGGTGATCAAACTGTGAAGTAATGGTGGTGGGAATGTTTGCTTCTTTAACTTCAGCAAATTTCTTTTGGGGTCTCTTTTAAAGTTTTATCAAAAAAAGTGTTTTCCCTTTAATTTTTATTCTAAGCTTTTAAAAAAAGAAAATTGAATGGGATTTTTTAATTTTTAATTTTAAAGGGATTCAATGAAAGGGCAGAGGGGGTTGTTAGGGTATTTCAAGAATGGGTCGGAAAATCCCGGAGGGTGGAGATCCCCACGGGGTACCACCCCTGGGGAAACTACAAGAAATCCGGGCTATTTGGGTAAATTTTACCCGGTCACCAACACAAAACGGGGGCTGCAAAAGTAGGCGGTTCCCCAAAACAAGGGGGAGTCCAAGGCCCCGGCATCCCGAAAATTTTTACGGGTTTTACAAAAATATCTAATTTCCCTTTTCATAGCCTAATTTTATTTATTCTGCCATTAAAATAATAGGTTTGTTTTGGGGTTCCCCCAAATTTCTGAGGGGATTTGAGGAAGAAAAAAATGGGCCTGGGTGGGCCCTTTTCCCCAAAAAACCCCGCTTCCCAGAACCCCCCCCAGGGAAATTAAAGTAATTTCCCCTCCCATCCACAGCCCCCTCTCCCTCGGCACCACAGCAATATAAGGCCTCCTGCACCTAATTTTTCCTTTAATTATGGGCCCGTGCCCCTTCACAAGGGGAGGGATGTTTCTCTCGTGTGTTGAAAACTCACCTGTAATGTAATGGAAGAAATAGGATGTAATAATGCACAGCGAGTATAAGGGGGATCGGCATTGTTGTAGCGAATCAGCTGATTCAAATCTCCACCATTGCGTTACCTCTTGCTGATTCTTGTATACTGCACCGCGACGCAACGCGTCGAGAAATTTCTTGAATATGCCCTATATATATATGATATTTTTTTCTTTACGGACGTTATGTTGCGTGGAAACGGAAACGCCGTCATACGCAGGCTTTCACGGCGCTACAGCTAAGCATCAAACGCCGTCATGCGCAGGTTCATCGGCGCTACGCTAAGCACAACGCCTCTGGCGCAAGTTTTTCACGGCCTTACAGCTAAAGCACAAAAACGCCGTCCATGGCGCAGGTTTCACGCGCTACAGCTAAGCACAAACGAAACGCGGCATCAAAATGTCATAGACAATCTTTACTTTTGTTCCAATTTGTAATAATTAAAAAAACCATCAGAGCTCTATACAAAAAATTCTTTTATGAAGGAATATTTTGTTGTGGGAATAATTTACCGGCTTAGTAAAAGTGTATTGACACCTTTTAAAGCTCAATATCTCGACACTTGATTTTTTCAAAAATAGCACGTAGAAAAGTTTTAATAACCCTTATTTTTCATTTTATATACAAACTAAGTATAAGCTGTGTGTACCTAAAGTTTGGCTCTAAAAGTGGATTTTTGAATTTGTGATAATTTATCCGTCTTTTTTTTTCTATTGGAACGGAATGACAAGATGCCGTTTTTATGTAAAAAAAACTACTTTATTATTTGTTTAATGGTTATGACTGACCAATAAGCAACTTGAGGGAAATCCAAAATCAGTTATTATATAGATAAACCTACTCTTCAATAGGAGACAAGACGTTTTAGGGGGAAAAAAAAATTGTAATGTTATGGGAAGAAGTTATTTAAACTTCTTTAAAATGGCCGTCAATGCATAAAACTAAACTAACTATAAAATATGTCCAATTGCCTTCATTTTTTGGTCTAATAGGTTTTTAGATTGCCTTAATTTGTAATACACATTTCAATGAAGGATCCAAGCAGTCTTAACATGGTGTGAACCAAAAAAGTAAACGTCCCCTTAAATGGTGTCTTGGTTGCTCAAGAAATGTTATAAGACTATGTGTTTTTTTAAAGGTAAATATGATCACAAGGAAAATATTTGCAAATTTTCATCACTGAATTTTTCGGTCATTAATTAATATTTTGTTATTATCATATTTAATCACTGCACATTACACTTCCTAATTGTCCAATTTTCTTACGCCCTCAATCGCATACAGCACATGTCAAACCTTATCAACCTGGTTTGCCCTCAAGCACGCACCCTCTATTCATAACAGCACCACTGGTGTCCGGACCGCACACTGTGAAACTCGCTGCAAGACACACTCAAATGTATAAAAAATCTACATCCTTATTAAAAAACAACTAAAGACCTCCTGTTTTTTCTTACAATGATAATTGTCAGGTGTATGGTATGTATGTATGTATCTTATGTTGTATGTATCTACCTGTGCATGTTATGAATGTATGCGGTTAACGGTGGGAGTATCTATGTGATGTTATGGCGTGTGTGTTAATGCATGTTTGTGTCGCTTACATGTATGTGGATTTAATTATATGTCCTGTGTGTGTGTGTGTGTGTGTGTGTTGTTTATATATGTGTTTACTAATAGTGTTATGTGTTTCATTAGGTGTTGTATGTTATATACCTTTGTTTTCTGGTTTTGAGGATGTAATAGGTAACACATTGTTTTGTAATAATTTTATATAACTATAAATTGTAAAGTATCGTCAGTAGCTTAGTTATATCTAAGCTAGGTCTGCCTAAAAGACCATATATGCTTTGCAAACTAGGCATATAAGTAAAAGATATATATATAATATAAAATATATATATATCTATTATATAATAAATATATATATATATATATATCATATATATTATATTATATATATATATATATATATATATATATATATATATATATAGTATATATGATGTATTCTTTATACAATTGCAATAAATAAATCAAATACAAATTGAGGAAATTCATCCACTAAAACCGCTCTCTAAACGGTAGAATGGATGGTGGAAATTTTGACGCCCCCCCTCCTGTCACCAAAGGAGCCGATAGAAATTCCACCTATGTATATATTATTATAGAATGGTATAAATTTAATATATAATTAAGACACCTTCCAAGTATGAAGTACACATTATTGGAAAGTTCCACGTGTAGCCACCACCCAGCTGTGATCAAGGATTTTCCATGAAGGCGATCACTCCATCGCATGTTAAATCCTACACGATCAAGGGTAGTCCATTATATGTAGTCGTTCTAGTCTTACGGTATCTAACGGTATGATACCGTGTAGTTTTTGTAGATCACATAATTTATGCACGGGGATATCCCTTCTTCCATAACTCATTGATTTTGAGTGGGTACTAATGAAGTTCCTATTCCTAGCAACCAAAGGTGTTGTGCATGACGAGGAATGCATTCCTCTTGTTCAGCTGGTGAGTGTTTGTGGATAGGGTTCCCATTATAAAATCAACCACGGCACTGCGGCCTATTGGTTTGTAACGCGTCTGTATGCTGGGACTGGAGTGCTGTGAAGTGTGGGGCAGGTGTATCCAGCTTCTTTCCTGTTACTACAGGAGTGAGGCAAGGTGCGTTCCTTGCCCCTAGCACTTTCACGCTGTATGGACTGGTCTTGGACAAGGTTGTAAGATCAAAGTGATTGTGGAGCATCCGTCGGCAACGCCAAGATCACTGATCTTGTGTTTTGCCGATGATGCAGTAATCTTTGCTGATTCGCTGGAGGTCCTGGTGATGGCTCTTGAGGCGCTGCACGATGAGGCAAAAGCCTTTGGGACTTGGAGTCCTCCTGGCTTAAGACCAAGGGGCCGGGTGTTTTGAGACTTACTAGATGAAGCAGTACAGTCTGTTCATGCTTGCGGCGATTACATGAGATCTTGGAAAGTTTTACATACTTGGGTACGCAGTCCAATAATGACGCGGTCACGTCAAGAAGTCTTACGGCGGATTGCATGCCCACGGGCTATGGACTCGCTCAGCGGGAGTATTTGGCGCTGTCGTTACCTTGTGCGGAGGATAAGTCCCGGATCTTCAAGTTGCTTGTGATCCTGGTCTTACTATTGGGTTGTGAGAAATGGACACTAAATATTGACCTTGAGATACGAAATCTGCCTTTGTAATAAGTTTCTTCGCAGAATCATGGGGTATCGCTGGGATGTATTACGTGTCAAATCACGATTGCACCGTGAGACTGAATCGAGGCCTATTACCTGCATAGTCCGTCAACGCCCACTTCGGCTATATGGGCATGTGGCAAGCTACCCTGGAACCGATCCTTCCATCGGGTTGTAATCTGTAAGAGACAATCCGGCGTGAGGAGGAGGCCAAGGGGGCCACCACAAGGGCTCGTGGCCGGGGCAAGTTGATGTTTCTTTCCGAGAGCTGCTGGTATTGGGAAGGACCTGCATAGAGACCCGCGCGTGGTGACCTCCGGGAGTGTGGCTTCGTAGGGTTGGCGATGTGAGGCGCCCCCCGGCTTTGCCCCCAATGATTGATTGACCAAGTGAAAACCCAGCTGATATTTTTGTCCAGAGGAACACTATCCCAAATTATATACAAGAATTATGGTTTAAAGATCCTACCTGGCTGAAAACTAATAAATGAATGGCATAATCAAAGGTCCTATAGTAAGTCAGACATTCAGAAGATATAATTATGGAACCTATATTGATCCAGAATCCCTGTGTATGGATATAAAAAGGTTTTCCTTATTAATCAAACTATTAAAGACTACTAAAGTTGGTCTTTCAAATTCATAAAGAGGGATAGTTCTGATCCTCTGAAGTTTTGGTTAGAACCATACAAAGCAGGAATTTTCCTGAGGAATATCCGCCTCTCGCCTCGGCCAGCCCCCGTACGAACAAACTTGTCAAATCATTAGGTCTGTACCTAGATACTGAGGGCATCATTAGTGTCGAGGAGCAGTTGGAATGGCTGATCTTCCCGATAAAACCTGCAATCCACATGCAATTCCAAACGTCATCACTAACTCAATTGCTAGTGGATGAATCTCATGGGGAACGTCTTTACATGGCGAATGGCTGACACATTAGCCTTCTCAGGAGGGAATTTTGGATACCGCAGGGTAACATGTCAGTTAAATACTACCTCAAATCTTGTATCAAATGTGCAAGAGATAAGGATGGAAAGACTGATCACCTATCCCGGCCCCCTGAACTCCCCACGTATCGAGTACAATTATTAAAACTGCCGATTTGAGGTAGCCTGTGCGACTATACTGGGGCAATAATAATTTACACGAGATAATGCTCCCCCCAAGAAAGTATATGTCTGCTTAGTCACTTGCACACCTCTACAGGGCTGTTCATTTTAGAAATAGCTTGATGATGAGAGGTGCGAAAAACCTTTTTCAAGTGTTCCGGCGTTTTGTGGCTCGCGGTCGTGTCCTCGGCGATTGATTAGTGATAATGCTACTATTTTTCGTTGAGCCTTCCCCATATTGTTAGAAATATTAAATTCATCCATCAGTACAAAACTCTCTAAAGTTAAGGAAATGCTCATGGACCTTTACTACCCTAGAGCTCGCAAATGGTTTCACAGAGAGAATGATTGGCATAGTTAAGTCTGTCTTAGGAAACTCCCCACAAAGACAAGATAGGTCTAGAAGACCTTAAAACCATAGTGAACTGAGATTGAGAACCGTATCAATAACCTACCCTTAACCTAGGATACTACCTGATTCTCATAAATATAGAACTCTTACTCTCTTCACATTTAATTTATGGGAGAAGACATGAAAAACCCTTTCCTTTAATAGAAACAAGCGAAGATAGACAAGTCCTACAATAAAATTAATGACCCGGCTCAACATCTCCGGAAGGTTATCACCCTTAAGTAAAATTTAAGTTCATGGTATAAGCATTGGAGTGCAGATTATTACTAAGTCTAAGGGAAAATTTTTATGGGGCTCAATAGCCAGAAAATCAAGTCCAATTAAGTAGGATAATATGTAATCCTTAGGGGAGATATGCCCGTTCACAATGGCCTCTAGGAAAATAGCAAAATTGCATACTGATGGACAGGGGATTGGTGAGGTCAGTGAAGTTTACTAGTGAGGGGACAACGATGTGGGCGGAACGGTAAATAATTTGATTCCCCTAGAGTTAGCTGAGAGGTAAGGAGGATTCGAAATCTGCGTCTTGGCAGGCCAGCATTAGGGGATTCCGACCTCGAGGCAAGCTCTTGAAGTGTAAAACCACTTGGAGAAACCTCATAAAGGTGTTCAAATTACCTGAAGCAAACTTCATTTTTGCACGCCCCCATTGTGGGAAATTTCGCACACTAAAAACCGCTCTCTAATTAGGATGAATGGTAATGGTGGAATTTTGACGCCTCTCCTGTCAAAAAGAGGACGAGTAAAAATTCCCATCTCTGTATTACTATTTAGAATGGGTATATTAAGATGCAGTAAATATAGTAATTAATTCTGGTGTAATCACTAGTACCACAATTAATCAAAGTTAAACCCATAATATAGAATTGGTGAAGATACAATATTGGAACGTGTCTTTCGTGGCGGTTCCAATCTTGAGCCCATCTGATCAGAGATTTTCAGTGAAGGGAATTATTCACGTTATAAAACCCTACACGATTAAGGTGTAGCGACTCTCTTGATTGTACACTAAAGTGTAGTCACGCTCATCTTAATATGATTGAGCTATAACCGATCAATCGGTTAAAGCAAGGACGAGGTGGTAAAAACACCACAACAGTGCCGCGCTGCGCCAGGTAACTGGAAAGTTTACCTTGGCACCACCGCGGCCTACCACCATCGCCGCCATTACGTTCACCATACAACAATTATCAGCGCCTTACAGCGCTACCCCGCACTCCCTCAAAATAATAGGTATCATGGGCCAGTCCTAGTAGTTCTTGGTTTAATAGGAAGGTGAGTTCATATCAATTATTACTATAATTTCAACAAGGATGTATTCACCACTTGAAACAGTTAAACATCTCCATCAGGAAAATGCTGACATGATAACTGTCAGAGAAGTTATTTGCCTTTACCCAGAAACTTCCAATTTGGATGTGACGCATTGAAGAAGGGAATTTTGCTAAGTTTCCTTCTTTAGATGAGGCTGCTTTTGCAGAGGAAGTGTCCATTTTTGGAGCACTACAACTTTGCTGCTTTGACTTTTCCCGTATCCTTAACGGTAAAATGCGTTCTTTACTATCAAAAAAACTTCAAACTGTTTCTTTGACTGCAGGTGTTCTGTGAAAAAAATATAATAAAACATTATTATTGTTCTTCGCAAGATGTCAATTGTATATTGAGATCATTTTTACGTCTGTAGGACAATAAAACTCTAACCAACTTTTTGGCAGCTTAAAAATGTCAGAACACTGACCTTTATAAAAATAGGTAAAGATGGAAGCATACACTAACCTGCGCGTGGATCGGTGCTCATCTCCGTGCCATTAGCCCTTTGAGCGTGTAGTGGGGTGAGGACCCGTACCACCCCCGGGAACAGGTATGTGACTCCCAGAGTACCACAGTTCTTCCCCCAGGTACAACCCCAAGGTACCCATTTATCAACCCTCGAAAGAGGGCAGAACATCTGGGTTAGGCGGTCCCGGACTGTTGCTGGCCCTGGATCGAACCAGGCCGCAGATTCGTAGCCAGCACGCTAGCCACTGCACCACGGGGCGACATTTTTTGCGTTACCCCAATTTATACTATGAAACTATTGACCCTACACCTAAAATGGATATGAATACTTTTTGTTAAGCTCAACGAGATCTACCCTAAGCATCTATCCGTTCTTTTTTGCTATACAGATATTTAATATATACAGTTTTTATATTTTAGGGCCTCCTTGTGCCGTTCAAGTGCCAGCAGCATATTGATTCAACCCATACATCTATCTATCCATAGACCACTGTATACCTGGACTGCGCACGGAATATCGGCCTTCTGCACATGGGCCTAACTTGCCCTGAAGTCGGGGGGCCGCTCGGACATCTATATATATATATATAATATATATATAATATATATATCTATACTCATCATATAGACTGGTTTTCATTATATTGATATACTGTCATCTTCGTAAATGTTTGTTCTAAAATATTATCAATAAAAGAGTAAAACACGGTAAAGAAATGCCATTACGAACTAAAAAAATATGCATGAACTTAATATGCACTTCAACTCTTCGCCATTTAAAAATTTTTGCGAGTCGACTTTTTTTCATGAATGGGTATCAATAAAAGAGCAATTTATTAGCTTGTCTATTGCTATATTTCGTTTATCTGATAAATTAATTAGACCCATGCATAAACTAGCGTTAATTAAATAAATAAAATCATCAATCGGGTAATTTTGTTTTTCCGATTGATGAGGTTATTTTATTTTTTTTAGTTTTTAACGCTAATTTATACATGGTGCTAATTCATTGTATCCAGAAAACGAATATATAGTAATAAATAACATCATCAATCGGAAAATTACCGATTGATTATATAATTATTTAATTTATTTTATTAAGCCGTAGATTTGACTGCATGTTCTAAATTAATTTATCAGTAACGAAATATAGTTAATGTGAAAGCTATATAAAGGCCTTCTATTGATTATACCCTTCATGATAAAAGTTGACTCGCCAAAGTTTTAAATGGCGAAGAGTTGAAGGTGAAATCAAGTTCATTATATTTCTTCAATTTCGTAAATGGCATTTCTTAGCGTGTTTTTTACTGTTTTTTTATTTATGATATTATAGTACAAATTTACAAGATTACCTATATCATATATACTGATAAACCAGTCTATATGATGGCCCATAGACCACTATATCTCTTTGTAGGGCGCCCCGCAGCCCCTATGCAGCCCCGCAATTGCAACACATTGTCCGCGTGGCAGTCCAGGTATACAGTGGTCTATGATCCTATCTTATCTTTCATCCGTCTAACATATTGTTGATGTCTTGATATGGAGAGTTTCTGCGGAATCGTTTCCACTTTGAAAAATGTACATTTCTTATTCGCAAGAGTTTTTAAAAACGCTGTATGCAATTTTTCCCTTGATTCTGGAATTTTTTTCGGTAATATACCTAAAGACAAACTTAATTCGGTCATTTCAATGGAATTTAATCTGCCTTATACCACAGGCAGCCTGTTTGAAATATGGATCTGTTTGCACTGCACAACGTTTTATCGTAGGTATATGGTTCTTGAATATTATGGAAACTTTCTTCCTCCCCATTTTCCGCAGCGCTCCTCGTACTACATTCCACGGTTAACGTTTTTTTTTTTTTTACTCAACAATGGCGCTTCAGTCTCTCAGTTTTCCGTCTTGAGACTAGACGTACGCGGTCGAGCTCTCTCTCTAGAGAGGCGAATTTTGGTGAGGACCGCAAGCCGGTAAAAAATTGTACCTTTCTTATATTCGCAAGAGTTTTTACGCATGTGCAATTTTCTTGCCGTTTCTTTCTGTTAAACCTCGAGGCACTTTTTAAGTCTCCCTGCAACCGTTTATATCAGACTGATTCTAATAATGCTACCTATCTAGTGTCCACACAACATGGTGATGTCACTGCTAAACCCACTATCTAAGGCGGGGATGTAAACAACAAATATAGTCTGTAGTCTTTTCTTAATCGATTTATTCGGCCGTATATACTCGCGTTGGATTTAACTGTTTCCTTATTTGTACATTTTTTTCTCACCTTCACTGTTTTTATTTCGTATACTTCTGCGTCTTCTTACATAATGATGTGAATATACGCATCATCCACAGAGTTATATCCTAGACAGCGAGTCCCGCATCCCGCTGTATTGTGACTGAGTGGACGCCCGCAGCCTAGTGCGCGCCAATCTCTGGCTTTCAAACTTATTCCAACTAGTTTCCGACACACCATTTGATATTGGACAAAAAAACTATGCCACCATCGTCTTCCTGAAAAATTTTTGGATCGTATTAGCATAATCTGCAAAATAATATCAATTATACGAAAAGACGGCTACATAAGTAGCGCATAAACATTTGGTTCTTTTCAAATCCTTAGTGGTCAGCTATTTCTCCTTGTACTATTAGAGTTAAACACGGTTTATCTGAATCTCACACTTGCCTGATTATGTTTTCTAAGGATACTTGCCGAGTGACACTATCCAAGCATTGGTTCTTAACCTGGTACCTGTAGCCACCGGGTCGAAACCTTAACACCTGGGGCTCGAGACATCTGACCAATAATGCAATGTCATATTTATAAGGAAGCTGGAAAATTATATATTTATATTATTTTGTCTGTCCAACAATAATTGTCCTTAACACCTGGAGTCCAACGGTTCATCATTAGTCATACAACAATATCTTGTACAATATAGTAGTTACCGTCATATGTCTTTTTTCTATTTACCGTTTCGTACAGAGTTCTATACTCGTGTGGTACTTGTTCATGTGTCTGTCGGCTCAGACTGGCCACTGCCCAAAAAAATGCGCAGAGCTCTCGCCTGGCAGCCGTTGGAAGGTCTGCCGCTCGCGCTCGATCCACACGCAACTGCGCCAAGGTAAAGTCGCCCCTCGGGCGCCGGGTCCCTGAGGTGCTCTACCTACTTGCCTTTGGTTTCGCCACTCGTCACTTTTCAACGTTTCTCTGGAACCTGAACCGCCACAATGAGCGGGAATTTGTTCCAGTGTTTCGTGTTAACTGAGTTAGCTGAACTGTAACCACTTGTCTGTGGATTCCATGTTAACGAGAGCGCTCCCCACGTGTTCTAGTGGTGCCCAGGAGGTCGTGTTTGTTTACCGGGCGGGACTCAACGTTTGTTGGCAGATTCATTATGTCGCCCTTAGCGTCCTTGGTGTGATACGAGTTGACCCTGCTGGTCCTGGCGAGACCAGTGACACAAGGGACCGCAGAGGGCAAGTTAAAAAGGCACTTAAAAATAACCACTAACGCATCACTACACCCCCTTTGCATTCTTTTTAGTACTCTGGTATACACTTCATCTGTCCTTGTGACTTTAATTCTTCATTCCGTCCTATACTTTCTTCTACCATTTCCTAGTTATCACATATCTTTGTGGATAACTTTGGGGAATGGTAGAAAGGTATAGACGCATGAAGAATTTTAAACTGATGAAAGAATGAAAAAAAATAAAACCTATCTCCATTAGAAAGAAGCATTTATTGTAGGACCAGGAAAAACAGTCGGTGTCCTCTGAAAAAACGACGCTAAGTTCTCGTCCATTATAATCCTGCAATTTTTTGTGGCATTGGATGAAAATATCTGGAGCTCTCTTCTTGAAGAAATTTTCATCAGCGCTGGTAGCACTGACGCACCAAATTCTCGGCCCGACAGCCGTCGTGAAGGTTCTGCCGCCCTCGCTCATACACAACGCACAGGTGTAACAGGTCGCCCCTCTTGTCCCTGAGGTGCTCATACACTCTGCCTGCATGGTATTCGCCACTTTCGTTTTCAACGTTTCTCTGGAGCCAACAGTGGCAGGTATTTAGTCTCAGTGCTCTGTGTTAACAGCGAGTTAACTGATTTAGCTGAACTGCAACACTGTCCGTGATTCCTGTGACCGCGGCGCTCCCCACAGGGTTGTAGTGGCTGCCCAGGAGGTCCTTGTTTGTTTCCCGCGTTGCTCAACGTTGGTTTGCAGATTTTCACTCTGTCCGCCCTTAGCGTCCCTTGGTTGTGAGACGGAGGCGAACCTGCTGGTCATTGGGCATAGAGTCAGGCGCAAGGGGGCCCTCAGAGGGCTAGTTAAAGGTAGCAAGCACCAAGGGAGGGAAACCTGCTGTTAGGGACAGGCGAGACCCTCACGGGCAGCTCCACTTGTGTCCTGCACGCTCATGAGTTGGCGGGTACACGCTGTGTGTGGTAGCTGTCAGGCAGAGTTTTTGTGGTGTTGCACTTTTGTATTGGTCTTGTTTTATTTTTACAACTATTAACGGTTTTGGTCTTGTGAGGCTTTAGTATTATTGTTCCTGCTATTTTCTTTGAGGCAATTGGATTACTTTTTTCATCCACATTAATTTTTTGTATGACGTGATGGCTCGTGTCAAATGAAATGCCGTAACTATGAACACCAAGATAAAAGAACAGCTCTGGAAACTCTTATGGCTCCAAGGCATCTCCAGGCAGACAAGGTTGATCCCAGTTTACGATGTTTCCTTGCACTCCATGCTGGCGATGATAACGAGGGAAAAACCAATTTATTTCCAGAGCTGGGGGCCTAAAATAAAAAACAAATTTTTTGGGGAAAAAAAAATTGGGGGTTTTAAAAAAAAAATTTTAATAAAAATACTAACTACCATTTTAGCGATTGTATTTAAATTACTAAATACATCATTGTATTTGGGAAATACATTGTGTAAATACATTTTAACTACATAAAATTATAACATGTCCGAAAAAATGGATTTCCTTAATTTTTGGGTTTCCGTTGAAATTTCCTTCTCACAGGCCTAAATTTTACTTAAAATAATGAAATTTCTTGAAAGTGGAAACCCTGGTTCACTTAACATCATGGTTCCAGATAGTTGGAGCGGGTTTATGGCCAATAACTGGATCAAAAGTATTTACATTTTTATATTATGAGGATTAAATTTAAAATACAATGTATGTAATAATCCAAAAGTATGTATATAGCATGACAACCAATGTAATTATAAAATACGTTTATAAATACACAAATTATTTATTAATACAAATGTATTTAATACTGCCGCAGACTCTGTTTATGTCGGACATTACGATACTACTGGAACAAAATGGATTTGCTGCACTTATCCACCCGATCTGAGGTTTCTAGAAAATTCACAATAGCCAGGGGTCTATGATGTCATTTACGAGAGATGAGATGATTCACAAAATAGAAATTGAACAAAAGACTCCATGGATAAGCGAAGATGAAAATATTGAAAGTATTTTTAAATTTCCCTAAGTTTCCGATTATTAAAATGCTTTCAAACACTAATGTTCTTGCCAAGATATGCATTGATACTGACTGAAGACATTTAATCTGAGTATAGGTTCCTTTGCACGTGACGTCACAGCCCTTCGTTGTGCAGGCGACAGACGCGGATATGCGAGCTTTGGAGGACCAACACACTCCACTTGCGCCTGTTGTTTTGCCCCGCCTTATGTAATTTTTCCCCTAACCAAATAATGTTATCAGTATAAATATACACTGTTTATCTTTGGAAATGTTTGTTATTAATATTATCAACTAAAATAGCAAAACACAAAAGAACTGCTTATTTGAACTGATAATACGCATTCCACTAAAGTCTTGCCATTTAAAGTTTTGCGAGACACTTTTAACTTAGAGCATATCAATAGCAGCGGCATTTTTGTAAGCTTTCCATTGATATATTTTCATTTGTCTGATTAATTATTTAAGCACTGCATAAATTAGTGTTAACTAAATAATAATATCATCAATTGGGTAATTTCCCAGTTGGGGGGTCTTTTTTATTTACTTATATATTTCTTCACTGAGTTTTAACAGGAGGCATAGACATTTTCATGGATGTGATGAAAGTTGGATGAGGTAGTGTTAAGTAACAGGAACTACCACGGTAGGTCTCACGACTTCTGTAGCTTCCTTATTTTCTTATGTTATTAATTTTAGTCTCACCTGCGAACCGTTTATCTCAGACTGATCTAATAATTGCTACCTATCTTAGTATCATCAGCAAACATGCTGATATCACTGCTTAAGCCCACTATCTAAGTCGTTTGATGTAACAACAAATAGCTTTCTTGTAGTCTTTTTCTTTATCTGATTTATGGCGGCCGTAGATCTCGCGGTCGATTTACACTCTTGCAGTTCGTTTATTTGTACATTTTTTCTCGCCTTCACTGTTTTTATTAAGTATACATTCTGCGTCTTATTCATAATAATGTAGAATCTAACGCTCACCATAAGTTTAATATAACTAGAGAGTGAGTCCCTCATCCCTCTGTAATTGTGATGAGTGCGCCCGCACCTAGTGCGGCGACCTCTGGTTTCACACCTTATTCCAACTAAGTTTTCCGACACCACCATTTGATTTGAAAAAAAAACTAGGGCAACCGTCGTCTTCCTGAGAAAATTTTCATCATAATAGCATAAATTTGCAACAATAATATCATGTTTTACGCAAATGACGGCTAAATTGGAGAGGCGGTAGCGAAGTTGTTAGCGTCTCGACTGGCGTTCTCGTGGACCCAGTTCGTCCCCGAAGAAAACCCAAACCTTTCTGCACCGTCGAGTTGGCCTTAAGAACACCCACACGTGCCCTGCCTATCAACTTCTAACTCGCTGCCAGTGCATCGGAGGACACAGGGGGCGGCATGACTGCTAATCACCGGCGTCACTATAAAAATCCTGCCTGCGCCACCACGGCGAGGGCCCACCATCACAGCCTCGAATTGTGCCTCAAGCCTTCCATCCGAGCCTGGGTCACCACTGCCTACAGGCGCTATAGCACAAATTAAAATAAAAAAAAAAAATAAAAAAAAATAAAGTAGCGCTAAACATTTTCTCACATTTTTTCTTTCAACTCCTTCTTAGTGCTCAGTTATTTTTCCTGTACTATTATTTCGACACGGTGCTTGAATCTGCACGCTTGCCTGATTATTTTGGTATATGATTCCGCCTGATGTGAAAATATCTAGAAGTTAGAACGATACGATCACAGAAAAACGATCACAAATGCATGACTGCTAGTTTAAAACACAACATAGGAATAAAGAAACATTAGAGTTGGTACAGGCCAGGTAGTGAATTCGGATCAATATAATGTAATAAGTAACGTTAAGTAATAGTAAGTTAAGTAACCCTAACATAATCTATAATTCTATACGTTCACGCAAACATTTCGTTTCTTTTGCCTGAGAACTTCTGTGTTGGAGTCTATGCTATCAATCATTCTTTCAGTCAGTGTTAGCATCTCCTCATTTTGGGCCTCCTATTTTCTTGATGCCTTCCTTGATTGCTCAAGGCCCTCCTGCATGTCTGCTCTACTCTTCGAGCCTTTGGTAGTGGCCGGATATCTTTATGTGGTGGTGGCCGTGTTTATGTTCTGTTTGTGTGCTAGTTTTTGTGTTTTCTGTGGTTTCCTGTGTTGGTGTGGTGTGACTGTGTTTGTCTGTGTTCAGTGACTTGTTCTTTGGACAAGCCCACCACATGTGGTTATTTTCTTTGGAACGACTCCAGGCCTCCACAAAAGGAAAGAGACGAGCAGATCATAGCATGGAGGGGGCCTGAGCTTTTCTGTGCCTGTCTTCGCTTTTGTTGTTCTAAAACTTGATGGGGAGGAGGTCTTTTATTAAATTTTTATTGGCACTGGATGCTAGTGAGACCCATGCACCTGAAAAGCAGCGAAGGTCAATAAACATAGATGAGGTGGTAACATTCCTAATGTTCCTCAATAATCCTGCAGAAGAGATACTAGGATAAATGGGGAGGAAAGCCATCATATATAAGCTATATGTTTTTTGTAAAGCTCATATGTGAGTCCATACATAGCCTGAGTTAACCACAGGACATGCCACAACACCATTTATGATTTCTTGCACAGTATTTTGTTTGGAGATAGCAGAAGTACAATTCGCGCACAGGCACCACAAACACTACGTGTAGGGTCGCCTGCGCTTCCTGGACTAAGAGTAATCAATTCTCTACATCATAACGTCCCTATAGGATGGAAGGGGACACCAGCATTACAGAAACATTGTATTACTTGATGATGTTGCCAGTTTCTTGAAATTAATGGAATGCTAACAGATTTAGCAAACTTGATTTGGGAAGACTGCTGCGGCTACCTCCTTAAGAATTGTTTTTCTACTCAGTACCCTCAGTATGTAAAGTACATATCAGAAAATAATAATGAGTCCTGTAATAGTTCATATGGCAAGTACATACATGTATGGGTAAAACACACCTTGCAAGCTATTTGGACTGTAGGGACTGAAAAATCACAACCATGACATCTAGAACCGAAAGGTTCTCATTGGATTTGGGAGTCATTCCATTACGGTAATTTTAGTGGAGTTACAGAGTTTATAACGACAGAAAAGTTCCATTATCATTACATTTATTTACAATATGAATGGAATGTCTGTTGTTTTGATGAGTTTAATGGTAGTTGCACTTTGTTTTAGCTTTCTTGTCGTGCTGCCTCAGACAAGAATTATATGAATGTACATGTCAGAAGAAAATAAAAGAAAGCCTGCCTTTTCTCACTAATTGTTAATGGCACTAATAGGAACATGATGAGTGTGTAGGTGCAGACTAGAAGTAAGTGGTGAGAGCTCATTGCTTCTTTATCTTATACTGTAATGAAGGTTGCACTTAGAAGGGCCCCATGCATCGTTTGAAACCATTTCCTCCATTTAATATCTATGTATGTTTCCAAAAAAAAATACCAGTGCATTAACGGTTATGTACACTTAAGAGTAAAGAAGTCAAACAGGGAGGCCCATCATAAACAATGGTATAAATTACTGTTGAACACATTGCACAGCTGTTCTATAACTTTTCTGATAAAAATCCAAATACTCAGTTTTCCTCTCTTTTTAACTCCTATAGGAGACACTGGAAATGAAATGCAATGTTACCACTCATATGCAAGGCTAACGTCAACCCCGTTCTTAAGTGATGAGTGCATGTGATAATGAGATACTCAAGCAGAGCAGTATTTTAAATTGAACAACATTAAATTGAGAAGAGTCTCAGTCGTCGGTGTATAATTTGAGATCAGACAACTGGAATATGGGGCACCGTTGCTCAATCATCTTTGTGTCTTCTATTAGCCTAAGATTTCCGCCAATGCTATGCCGTGAGATACTCCATCTGTGTTTCCTTTGTCGATCTACTGCTGTTTTCCTACTGCCTGGCGTTGTTACAAATTTCCAACAATGCATGGTGCAATTATATTTGGCATCCTGTGACATCCAGGTCGCCGGAGTTAAGTTTTGCAATGAGTCTTGATCTTGAACTTCAGGGCGCATTGCTTAACTCGATCGACATTTTTGGGCATCATGGCATCATGAAGAGATGCACGTTCTCCTGCAACTTCATCACAGAAGAAACATACATCACCTTCAGAGTCGGTCTTTTCGTGAAAACTGTCGCCGCGTGTAAGGGCGATCTCGGATGTCCTTTCACATGGAGGTATGCAACTGTCTGAAGTCGTGCTAGACGACTTGAAGAAAACTCAAACGGCAAGATGATTGGCCACTGTGCGCTAGGTTGGCAAGTGTCCTGAGGGATACCATCGTCTCATCTAATTGTGCTATGTGACGCAACTGGCTGTTCACAGACTGATTCTGGAACCGTTAAATTGTCACCACAGGCGGTGATACCAGCCCCAACATCATGTCCTCTTTGATTTTGCTGGGCACTGGAGAGCGCTGAGAATGTTCTTGGAAAAGGGCACAACGACTCAATCGATGGGAGATAGCCAACTGTCCATGTAGATGATTGCATACTGTAAGCTTCTACGATCTTACATCACTTCTTCGCCGACAGTGTGGGATTGCTACTTGCTGATTCAGTCACCTGCACGAATAGATATTATATTAATAGATATTATTTATATTTTATCATAATATCAGCTAATCGGGATTATAATGCCTTCTAGAGACAAATGAGTGGTGCCATTGCTTCCGGGAGGGGTTAGGTGTGAAAACTGTAAAACGTTGTTATTCATGCTATGGGGGTGATATGTAGAAATATTTCAGAAAGATATGCTAAAATAGACCTCCACGATTCAGATGGCGGCCATCTTGGATTTCCCCACTTTATGGGTGGCAAAGGGAAAATGTGCTTGGCCCTATATCGCTGAGATCCTTTAGTATGTCATGATCATCAAATGTGCCAATTTTCGTGCTTTTACCACAAAAGCCACAATCATATCACATAACTGCCTAGCTATAGAGGCCGGGGCATAGGACTGATCTGAAAGATTGAGGTGTGTCATATTGATTGTAATAATGTTCACAGCCAGGAAGAAGTTAAAGATGCCTAATTCATCTCATCTCCACTAGTCTTAATTTCCCTAATCTCCACTACACACATAATTCATCTGAGACTTGAGACTGCCACTGCATACTCATGGGCACATGTCAAGTCCTTCAGCTTATCAAGATGAAACACAGTATGGTTACCTCTTGAGATTCTTCTGGACTTGACATGCAACTTAAATGTAGCAACAGCAAGTATGAGCAGTTGCAATGAACTCAGCACTCCGGTAAACCCTGCAGTTCTGAAGGATCCTCCAACACAGCGTTTCTCAACCGGGGTTCCCTAGGGTTCCGCGAGAGGTCATTAGGGGTTCCGAGATATAATTATTTTAATTTTTTAAATTTTTTTACATCACAAAATACTGGCCAAGGACACAAACAAGTGGTAACACAAAGCCCGCTTAATTACCGGTCCCTATAAAGAAGACAGTAAGAGAGAATAAAGAAAGGTGGATGGGCCAATTTAGTTCGGGAGGTGTCTTGTTACTCTTCTCTTGAAAAGATTTAGGTCGTTGGAAGGTGGAAAAATAGAAACAGGAAGAGGGTTCCAGAGTTTTACCAGTGAAAGGGATGAAAGAGTATAGATACTGATTAACTCTTTGCATTTAAGTAGATGGACAGAATAGGGATGATAATGTAACAGTCTTGGTGCAGCGAGGCCGCGGGAGGTGGGGGGGAGCATGCAGTTCAAGTTCAGAAGAGCAGTGAGCATGAAAATAACGTAGAAGATAGCAGGAGAACAACATTGCGGCGGTGATTTAAAGATTGAAGACAGTCAGGTAGAGGAGGGAGTTGATGAGACGAAAAAAGCTTTTGACTCAATCCTGTTAGAAGATAGATATTATAGTTTTAAGGGCGCCGGGGGGGGCAACTGTCGGGGTTTTTGACCCTGCTTACATAAAATACACGAACAGTAAAATTAAAAAACAAAATTAGGGGTAGAATTAAAAAATATTTAAAATAACAAATACTAAAAGAACAATAGTACATTAAAAACAATAATAGTGAATATTAAAAACATCAACACTTGTTGAGAAGGCCAGCCCTGCTCAATAAGGTATGGACTTCGTGTCCGGAGAGAACACCTCTCTCCAAATGCCATGGAGAGACGGTGGACACCGTCCGACCCCCGACACCGGGACAAAACTGCTCACGTAGTCCCAAGACTAGGACACTCGACAGCAAGTGCTGCACAGTGTAAGGCCAAAACAATCATCACAGTAAGGAGGGTGGCCCCCTCCCTGAGGAACCCACGTGTAGTGTATAGAGTGTGACCAATACTCAATCGTTGCCAATGCAGTCTCCCATCCCGGATAGCCGCAGTACAGCCTCCAGTCTCGTACTTTTGGCTATAGTGCGTAGTTTATTTTTGCCCTATAGTAATCCAACGTTCCTGCCACTGTGTGAACTGATCTATGATTGCCGACGTATGTCCGTAGCCGGCACTGGCAAAATGTGATAGAGCTGGGCCTCTAGCTGCAGCTTTTGCCAAGTGCATCAGCTTCCTCATTACCTCAACACCCACATGTGTCCGTACCAACAAAAGCTGACCGTCTGGCCTCGCCTCTTTGAGCAGATTAAAGCATTCCATGATGGCATTGGGGGGACCACGGATGGGAGTATTAAAAGTACATAGTGACTGAAGAGCACTCCAAGAATCACTAAAAATTGTAAAAGAGACATCCGGAGATAAGAATAGCCAGAGAGCATTATAAATAGCACTTATTTCAGCCGTTAAAAACAGTGCAACACTTGGAATGCTGACGCCTTTTGTTAAATGATGGGAATATAAGACACCGTATCCAACTCCTTCGTCTGATTGGAACCATCAGTAAAGACAGGGACAGAACCCGATGTGTGCAATAGTGGTCTAAAAAATTGGTACGCTCAGCTGCGAGTAAAGACCCTTTAGAGCGAAAGGCTTTTGCAAAGGACACTCTGGGAGAAGCCATGACCGACTCTCGTAGGTCTATGCGGGCAGATCGTGACACAGGAGGATAGCATCTCCATATAGCTTTTAATCGGAAACCAGGGCTTTGGTAAGGCTTCCTTCGCTCATGTCAAATTTGCGAACCTAATCAAAACACAGCACGGAGAGTTTATTGAGTCAGGGAGGCGTGGAAGCGATAACCACACCTTAACATGCATGGACTGGCGTTTGAAGATCTAATGGGAGTACACCAAGCATCCCCAATAGACTTGGGATGGGAGATGCCTGAACGCCCCGTTGCCAGACGGACACCAGCATGGTGTACCGAATCAGCATCCGCAGTCGAGTGGGTGTGGCAGAGATACACTTCACATCCATATTCAAGCTTCGAAAGGATAAGTGAGCGTGTAGATATAGGAGTGTAGCGGTGATCACTCCCCAGCTGGTGTGCGAGAGACTTCGTAGATCCATGGTTCGAAGACAGTCGTCTTGAGAGACGAAGGTGAGCACCCAAGTCAGTCTATTGTCAAAAATGGTCCTAAAAACCGGGTCTCTTCCCTACAGGTATTCTCTATCGTAAAGATACGGTCTGGGTCGGATGATCCCAACCACGGGTTCTGCAAATGACTGCTACAGTCCTTCGCTGAGAAAACCGGAAGCCACGATTTCGTACGTCCATTCACAAACTTTTTCTATAGCCAAGTTGAAGTCTCTCTCTGCAACTGACATCTCTGGAAGCGCAAAAGAGATGATAAATCATGCCAGCGTATAATGTACTAACAAGCCCCTCTGGCAGTACATCAACAATACCATTGATGGCCACAGCGAACAGAGCTACACTCAAGACGCTGCCTTGTGGGATGCCACCTGGACGCAGGTGTTTCAGAAGACAGTATGTTTGCCAACTCGAACTCTAAGAACCGGTTGGCTAGGAAACTCTGGAGAAACACAGGCAGACGAACCTCTTAGTCCCAAACTCATACAGAGACGCAAATACCGTGTCTCCAAGCTGTGTCGTAAAGCTTCTCAGGTCGAAAAAGATGGTCACATGGTGTTGTTCGCGAGGCCAAGAATGCCCAGCATATGGATGACTCTAGAGTAATAGCGCTTACCGTAGTGAATGATGCTTACGTAATCCACCTGAGAACGGAGAAAAAGTTTTCCCGTTCCAAAACCATATAACGTCGACTATTTACGCATTTTTTCCGAATAACTTACACACACATGAGTTAGGGTGATAGGGGCGGAAATTCGTCGGTAGTGATGGGTCCTTCCCAGCCTTATGGTCGTGATCACCACCCGCCACACCCAGCTACTTGAAGGTTCCTCATCCATATTCTATTATAGATGCTCAACAAGAATCTAGAGCCTCATCTCTTAGAGGACAGAGCTCGCAATGTATATCCCATCTTGGCCTATGGAAATGTCAGCGCAAACCTTCATGGCCTTGACAAAGCTTCACGAGGTGTAAAAAGAACTTGTAAGAATTCCCGCCTCTAGAAGGAAAAATCTATGCCTCTCTGTTCCTGTCGCAGTCCTTTCCCTACACTTGGAGACCGCAAGGGTCTTCCTGCGCCACTGACACAAATGGGAAGCAAATTCCTCTGCTACAGTCAAGGGATCTGGCCATAGGGTCACACTTAATTGATAGAACTGAGGGGTAGGATTGTTTAATTTCCCCTTCATGTTTCTTCTCACTCTTGCCAAACTTGGACACCGGTAGATGGCACCGATTGTCTCCTTATATAGCCCTCCAAGAAGTGACGAGCCTCTTTCATTACCGAACGGTAATCTAGCCCTATGATCTGTGAAAGATATTTTTTAAGTCTACTGAAGTTGGCCGCGATAGTATTCCGCCTCAGCACGGCGGGAGGTGATTCCTCGTGCCGGGTACCGTCCCTTATTCCACCCCGGAACAGGCCCGGCGAGCTAAAGAGCCAGGATGTGCGGATGCTCAGCGAGGCTCAAATGGATTCGAGACACAACGTAATCTACGGCCTCATCTTTGTCTGAAAAGTCATCTATATATGTCTCAAAAACACAAGCCTTTTGAAAGCCCTCCCAGTCTGCACGAGAGAGGCATCATTTTGGGAGACATCGGAAGGGACGATGACACTGTTTTAAGTAGTATGGGATAAATGGTCACTTCCTCCGAAAGAGAATCGCCACCTCCGATGAGTAAGTCCGAGGGGCGACTGTGGACTGCAGAGTGATGTCAATAGCAGTCAATGTTTCCCGTCTGCGAATGGAATGTGTAAGGTTCTCCTGTGTTTAATATATTGAGGTTGTTGCCATTTATAAGAGTTACTGAGAGAACACCGCGACGATTTCTGGTGGAATCTCCCCACAGAAAATGCCGCCCATTCTGTCTCCAAGGAGAAAAAATGACGGTAAGCTGGCGATAAGATCCTCAGATCTTGAAGAGGTAATGTCGTTCATTTGGAGGTAGATATAGTGAGTCAGCCGAGTGTAGGTCTTGTCAGATGGATACGTACCTGCTACAGCCTGGCAGGGTGATTGCAAGCGGGATGACAGTTAAGGGGAACATCCCGACGATGGTAAAGGCCACAACCCGCAACTGCTGAGGTGGTGTGTGACGTAGGTATAAACTGTCGGGTCGAGACATCTTCCCTGCCCTATACATTGTCTCTTGTCAACATAGAATTACTGGTCCACACTCGTTATGAGAAGGCTAGTTCTCCAGTTTGCACGTAATCCACGAATATTCCATGGAGGATGAAGATGTTATTTCGTGCGTGAAGAATGAATGCCCAGTAGAAGCCTTACGGCTTTGTAGACGCTGCGTTATTGAAAGTCCAACACCATCTTTTTTGTGTTTTGTAGAGGATGGTACTACTTTTCAATTTCCTTTTTCAGATGTTGATTGGCGTTTATGTACATCCGCTGGTGAAATTGGGGTTCTTCAATACGATGACCCCGGCAGTAGTAGAGACCCGTACAAATTGTTGTTGCCAGAAACTCCTATGGGAGTTTATAACTGGTCAATTGTTACTTGAATATATTAATTGATTATGATTTTTTCATTGATTACAACTTGAGGAGGATTTAACATTAGTCTTATGACTTCACTATTTGATTATAGTAATACCCTTTCTCACTGGGGGGGGGGGGGCCGGGAGAGTACTGAAATGGGGATGTAATTTAAGGGGCAGGGTAGGGTTTAGGTTAAAGGGAAACAGGGTAGAGTTAGGGGGGCTGCCACCATCTCAGCGAGTATTTCTCCTGTTTTACTCCCTGGGCGCGTTTGAATAATATTAAAGATTAGATTTATCTTGGTAGTCGTGATTGATACGTGGAACTATACCGAGTAAGGCTGACTCTTTTGGAAGTGTGGGGAATTACTATCCTAACACAGAATAATCACCTGGGGTTTTTATAATAAACACAAGAACTATATTTGAAAACATCATCCTATTTATTCATGCTGAAACAGTATGTCTCTTGCTTGAGATCACAGACAACATATAAGGGTTAATCCAACACCGGAAAAACTCTAATCAGATGTAAGAAAAACCTTACAACCTGATACGGGAAACTCCCCCTGTAAAAATGAAGCAAAGCTCTAATGAGCATAAACCTTCCGCAATGAATCATTCTTAGAATTACCACCTATGTCCGTATCAACTGAGCACTATAGGTATACATTGAATATATATATAGGAAAGAAAATGTGAGAGTAATGAGTTGGTGTGGGGATTCACAAGACCATGTGGCCTGGAGAGGAAGGCGTGAGACACCCCCGTCGAAGCCTCTCTCTCTACGGGAAGGATGGGTTGAGACTCGTTAATAATACTTATAAGGATGGGCAGGCCTCCTTTACGTTAGCGAAAACTAAACATCGATACCTATATTTGGAAATATAGATAACAATATGATAACAAGGAAAGGGGGGGGGGGGAAACAGGAGCGAACGTCGGGCGACTTACCTACGGGAAGGATGGGTTGAGACTGCCGTCTCACGGATTTCTCAGGGCCCTCGGCATAAAAGGGGAGTTGTTTGAATGGTCTAGACGTGACCTCAAATGAATAGCTTATAATCCCGAAATAACTAATTAAATAATGAAACTCGTGTACCTAAGAAAAGGCTGCCTATAATACAGACCTGTTACTTTGATATAGAAGAATTTAATATGTTTAATCTAATATCCGAGAAGGGTGTGATTACTTTTCATGTCAAAAGTCCGAACGCGTATTCAGAAGTGAGAGGGTATGGAAGTGAGCATAGAAACTTGGTAGACTTTCAATTTAGCGTATAACTTTACTAAGACATCCATTTATGAACGTGATCTGTAACGATGGGGACTATTTTGAAAGACATTAAGAATCTAGGAGTGTTCCTTGACTGTTTGGGAAATGGGGGGGGGAGGAGAAAAGATTTGAATCCATTATTATCAGATGGGAAAAATTTTTTCCCACGAATTTTTTTGATCCAACCGGCATGTCGGGGGGGGGGGGAAGGGAAAGGGAAAGGAAGAAAAAAATGGCGGGGGGAGGAAAGAAGTAAACAAAAGGCGCTGGGAAAGGGAAGGGCGATGAGCCCACCGAGAAATCTAAAAGAGTGAAACTGCTTTCCCGGACTAACCCGGGAAATATGTAATAATTCCATACTTTTCCCCTCCCGAATAAGGGCGTAACAGATGTCCCCCCAAAAGATGCCGTTTTTACTGCAGAATTTTCCCACTTCTGGGTTTACTGATAGCTCCCGCGGGGTCTTGAAGATTGCTTATCACAGGGCCCTTCAAATTTGTTGCCCCTAGGTTGTGAGACACCTTCCCCCAATCAGGTGTTGTTGAGCGTGTCGTAGCCGCTTCAGGGGTGGTAACGGGGGCAGTGATTTTAGGAGTAAAGTCAGTACTCCCCCAAACCCTATCATGGGTTATCTGGCGCAAGTCCATCCCCTCCTGCTCAGCAATTGTATTTAGCCGAGGGACCCCACTGAATTAAGGACTCTTGGGAACGGTTTTTCGTTTTCGAGACCTTGTTAGGATGGGTTTTTGGGAGCCTCTTAGGGAGGTTTTCACTAACGCATATTTCCCGTGGGGGCATGAAACTACATGAGAGGTGGTTGGAGGCTCTTATGAGAAAGCCCCGCAGACCCACAGAGTCGCAGGTCATACGAGAATTATTCTTTATTAGATGGAGGATTGGGTATAAAGAATTTTTGGTGGTGGAACTGCGAGCTGTTAGGGTTTGAAGAAGCAGAGCCTGCGGATGCGTAGGTCCTGTTCCTCCCCCGCCTGTTGTCTGTGGGAAAATTTTCCCTTCAAAGCGCCCCCAAGAATAATTGGGATTTGCCAAAATAAGGATGTCTTCTTCAAATTTTATAATCCCACATGTCGGGAACTCGGGGGGTGTCAACCACGGCGGGGGAAAACATAGGGCGTTGAGGGACAGCAGCTGTGGCTGGGAACCCAACGCCGAGCATCGACCACAGGAGGGGGGGAATTTACAAAAATTTTGCCGTGCCAAAGCTGTACACTCATACACTGCTAGGGCGTCGACAAAGGCTTTTATCTTAGAGACTGGGGACTCCTGAGGACCCGGGGAGACTTGATCCGAGAAAGTTAAATGATCATAAATTTCCCTTTCTCTGCCCTTATAGACGTTGAAACTCTTTCGGGCACATGTTTAGTATTTCTGCCTCCGAAACTAAAAGAGGTCGTAGTTGTAGACTCGCCTTTGCTGGTATTAAATTTTGGATGAGGTTTGATGTATCAAAAATGTGTCATCGGGATGGGCATGTGGAAGAGCCCGAGCTGAGTAAGGTCCTTGGCTCGGTTTAGAAACCCCCTGCCATACGTTTCAGGTGGCCTTCCGGGATCATTCCAATTTCTTTTTCCGATACCGCGCCGCAGGAAAAAGTTGCCAAAAAACTTTCCTTATAATAATTCACGTACCAAGAATGGTGGGCTATGGCGGCAGGTGGGAAAGATGTAGTAGTTTTCTCAAAAGTGTTGGGATGTAGTCATCAGGGCCGTCTCCACATTTACAGAGCGAATGAGTTCGGCTCTGTAATGTCTCGCTCCAATTTCCATCTTGTGGCTTCCTCATAAGCAAGGAAGCACATCTGCTGCAGCAAAATTTATGTAAATAGGCCTACCTATTTTTGTCCATTGTCATCATAATAAGACGGTGCGGCAACCACACCATAAGGGCTTGAAAATATCATAAAGCTCTGTAAGTCAAGGCCGGGACACGTTGGACAGGCAAAGGGGTCCAACGTAGAAGCCCCTAGGGCCAGCCTCCCTCTCATCCCGTTCCTTGCGTCCTTAAAGTGGGCGCCAGAACCCGGGAGCTGAGGGGGAAGGAAGGGCTCCCGCTTGCGGCCCCGTCGGCTGGAAAGGCGCCAGAGTGGCAATCTGAGAGGATCCAATGGAGAATGTCGAGGACAAAACGGACTCAGGGAGAGAGGGCAGGCTGGGTAAATTTTAGTTGATACATAACAAAATTATTCCTTCCCACGCCCCCACCCACCACGACCCAAAAGGGAAGCTGTCCTGTTGGGGAAGACCTCCACCCAACAACTCAGGGGTAAACGAGGAAGTATACCTCGTTGCCTAGTGTGTGGTGGAGCCGCGGGACCGATGCGGTCCCAAGGCACCTCCGCTTGGCCCTAGCCCAAAGCATGACCGCCGTTTATCCGCGGGGCCACCTTGGGCCTCCAAACCTCCCCAACGCCCCTACCCCAAGGAGCGTGTTGCCCCCGAAGGGAACTACAACCCCCCCCTGGTGGACTAAACTCCCAGATAGAGGGGCGCGCGGGGGGAAAATACCGGGAGCCACGCAGGCAAAACTGGGGGGAGCGGACGTGAAGTTAAAGGAAGAAGCGTGAGACGAAGAAAGGTCTCACCGGGCCTAGAATCGCCCTAGGAAAGGGGAGAAGGGGGAGGAAAACATAAAGAGAGAAAGAGGGAGAAAACCCTAAAGGCGACATCACGAAGGCTCCACCTCCCAGTGACGAAGGGAGCGCTTGGTCCACGAGGCGAGGCCACCCAACCCTACAATGGAGGCAGGGCCAGAGTAGGTGGCGCCGTCGACACGCTTCAAGCCCGCCACCACGACAAGTGACTCCCCACAGCGGGCGAATGAGGAAATTATACCTTCCCTCTTACCAGTATTACTGAACTTTAAGTTAAGGGTAAACAAGATGCGGGGGCCTGAGCCCTTGTAGTACTGCTACTACGCAACTACTGCCTACTGCAGCAGGCGTCTCACCGTCTCACGTCAGACTCAGCACTCGGGGAAAGTACATTTCCTGAAAGTCAGTATAATGGGTTAATAAAGTTTTATCACTAAAAATAGTACTCTTTTCAAAAAGTACCCTTCGAAACTTGTATATCCATTGCGAGAAGCTCTAACATTGTACCGCCATATATGCAGCATTTTCCAGCACCCCCTAAAATTTATTTTCAGCACCCCTGGGGTGCTAGCACCCAGGTTAAGAAACAACTTGTAGATGAAAGATTTTTTTTTTTTGCATATCTAAAAATAAACTAATACTTTAGCTAACCATTAGTCCTGTAAGAACATTATGCTACCCTGCCGAATGGCAGCTCCTACTACTGTGGATCGCGGTGACGTCATGCACGAAAAATGAATCGTCGGATTTTGAATCTCAGGAATGAATGTCAGAAGTCGACTTTGGCAAAACTTTTTAATGGCTTTGGGCCCAGCAAAAGGAACGACGAAAAAGGACGTGGCCATCCAATTTTTTTTCCCTGGGCCTGTCTGGCTCTTTTCAAAACCCTTTTTTCCCCTTAACCTTTCCTTCCCCCTTTACAAATTTATTGATCCCAAAAGTTAGAATTGTATATTTGGCAAAAAAATTGCCCTAACCTTGAAACGTGTTTTCAATTAAAGGCTTAAGCTGTTAAAACAAACCAAAATTGGATGGTAGACATGCGTTTTGGAATTTGATTTTCACAGAATCTAGACTTAAAAAATCATTTGATTTAAATTGCATACCAATTGCTAAAACAAACCAATTTGGTTCCCGTAAACTTAAATCAATTTTTTTTTGTTTCACCTTTATAAATGCTGGGTATGGTACNGCCCCCTTCTTTCCGAGGGGGGGGCCGCGCTTTAAACCCCCCCCCCTCACCTGTCGGCCAGGGGAGGCTCTCCGCCGCCCTCCGTCGTCGGGCTGGGGGCGACACCCCCGGACTGGCGTCGAGGGCGACGCCGGATACGGTGGCCAACGTGCTGGAGGTGGCCGCGCTCACCCGCCGGGACCTGCACCGCGCCCTCACCTGCCGCGCCGCCAACACCAACACGACAGCGCCGCTCACCACCACCGTCACCATAGACATGACATGTGAGTGAGGGAGGTACACGCTGCATTCATATCCTGGTTTTGTTTGTTGTTATTTTGTTGCATAATATATATATATATATATATATATATATATATATATATATATTTTAATATATATATATATATATATATATATATATATATATATATATATATATATATATTAAGGTGGTCCTTATAAAATTATAATACATAATATTTCATATTTTCAAAAAGTCTTACCCATCCAATGTTGTTCCTTTTTGGA
This sequence comes from Chionoecetes opilio, assembly GCA_016584305.1. Taxonomy (NCBI): domain Eukaryota; kingdom Metazoa; phylum Arthropoda; class Malacostraca; order Decapoda; family Majidae; genus Chionoecetes; species Chionoecetes opilio. The sequence goes on from JACEEZ010003366.1 coordinate 69,449, forward strand.
TTGAAAATGCATTGAAAAAAGAGAAAACAAACAAAAAATTATTTAATTAGGTAGCTCATTACACGTCAAAGTTTACAACATTTCGAGTAAAAAAACCCATTATGAACAGTTTCGGCATTTGCAAAAACTAAACTTGTCACATAGTCAAAAATGAATTCCTTAACTATTATACATCAAGAATATAATTATAGAGTACACACCACAAAACTACACAATACAATATTACTAAATATGTAGCTACACTTCACTGCTATTACAGGTCTGCCGTTTATAGCCATTTAGTGTCCGATCACATTCAAACATTATTCTGCGTGCTCTTCAGTGTCAGTTATCTCACTCTCCAATAAGAGTCTGCTTCCTGCTGTCTGGGAAAGCCCGCCGATGTTCTTCGACGACTTGAAGCAGGTACTGCAGTTGAGACTCATCCCGTGTCAGGAGTCTGTTGAACTCCTGTATGAGTACCACTGCACGTTCAGCGTAATCGTTCACGACTTTCATCGAGCAAACGATCCCTCTGGCCTTTTGAAAGTCTTCCCGATCCTTCCACATCTCTGGGTCTACTTGGAGAAATCCATCTGGTAGGTCCATCAGCTCGAATAGGGCAACAGACTTCAGCGTGACGAATTCTTCGAACTTCTTCTCTCGGAAGGACTTGAGGCTGACTGTCACCTTCTTTGCGTGAGATGGAGTAGGCTCCTGTTCTTTCATTACACGCACCATCAGCCTTTTTGTTGATGGATTGACCTGGCTGTCAAAAAAGGCCAAACCAACGAGTGACTGACAAGTACCACAGGTGCTTGGCGAGTTTTTCTGATGTTGCTTTGGAGATAGCTCCGTGGATGCTAGAGTAGTCGAGCAGGGATGTCAAGAGTAGGAAGTCGTTGTATGGTGCACTTGCTGGTTCGGCCGCTGTATTCCACGCTTTCAAATATACACGAACACCAAATATGCACACATCACGGAGTACCATCTCCTCTCTCTTTGTCAGCTTGAACTGCCCTCAGAACATCCAAGTCTTCAAGGAGTAGATGACCTTGGACATCCAGCGTGCGTGGTGCATTGGTCCTGGCAACATGAATCGTACTCCTCGAGAAGGAATGGTTCCAAGGAAAATTAGCGCCAATTCCAGGAACTCGCTGTAGTCATCTCTCGGCTGTCCCCTCACCAGTTGCCTGTTGGCAAAGTCGATGGTCGATGCTTTGATGTCTTCCACGGAGTTTGAGACTTCATCACTCTCGATTCCGGTGCCGTATTTCTCCTTGTCAATGTACGCCCAGCGTGCCTGGAAACGCTTGAATAGTTGAACCTCTGGAGAAGATGTGGAACCCATGCATACTTGAAAGACGACACCAATGATGAGCTCCAAAACATGATGTCTGCAAGCCAGTGACAGAAGCTCCCTACCAAGCTTTTGCTCCAAGAGCACACAAGCACCGGCCAACCTGCCGGTGTTTGACCTGGTTGTGTCGAAGCACATGCTTTGATGTTGTCAGCAATACCCCAATCTGCCACTGCCTCGAAAACTGCTGCAGCCTAAGCCTCACCTGTTCCGATGGAATTTTAGCGACAGCGAGCAACTGAGAAACGTCTTTACCAGAGACAAGTATTGGGAGCCGATCAATCTTCTCTGTTCTGTCAAGTTTTGAAAAAAGTTTTCCATCCCAATGACTGACCAATAATACGCGACCTTGAAACTCAGCCTTGAGATCAGCTGCTCTTTGAACTCGATGCTCCAATCTCATCCGGTGTATGGACGATCTGCTCAAGGCAAGGTTGTCGATATTTTTACCCATACTCTTGACAGTTTCGGCGATGACAAAGGTCGCCTTGCGGTCCGAGACCTTCGTCCTGTCCATTACTGCTGAGAGCTGTGGTGTGATGATATTTGTGTTACCCCTCTTTCTCCTGAGAGAAGTTGAAGTACCAGCAACAGCTCCCGAGCCCTCTAAGTCACTGATCTTCTGGTTATTCTTTTCATCTTCAGCTGACCCGCTGCTGATGGACGAGGCTAGCTCCATTGTCGTTCTCTTTGCCGATTGTGTTTCTTCCCTGCGGCGACGTCTTTCTGCCATCTTCCTCTGTCTATCAGCTAGTCTTTTCTCCTTAGCAAACAGTACATTGTCAACACTTGCCATTGTACCTCGCCTTCCGTCTTCCACGCTGTGCCACCAAGAAGTCCTTGTCTTCAGCGATTGTCATCATGTCGAGAGCTTTGCATGGGCAACATCAAAGAGATTGTCAAGCTCTGAAAACGAAAGCACTCTCGTTGGCTTGCTGTGTAGCAGACAGCCCTCCCTTTGTTTTTCTTAAGGGGACGCCATTTCTCAAATGTCTTTTGTAATTTTGTTTGACAGTCTTGATGATCTCGCATTGGAATCCTTGCCTTCTGCCAAATTGTGGCTATCTCCGATATGGTAGCATCAGAAGACTGTCGCACTGGTTCATTAAGTTCAAGATGGGATGCAAAAAATAAACCGAGTGCCATACGCTGCGACGGTAGCTTATACCTAATAATTCGGGCACAGTGTTCCCAATCAGGTACACTTGGCCTTGAGATCTAGTGGCCATGATCACTGTTCAGGTATCCTGCAAAACAGAAAAAGAACATATTGTTAGGTAATAGGTATATATGTCACTGTCACGAAACTTGAATTCAAAGCCCTTTTTTTTATTTTATTCAACAATCAGCATGGTCATTGGTTCATTAAACATTAATAAACATGGTATAATAAATATGTACCCAGTACCCACAGTACACAACAGAGTTTAATACATGTCTGAATGCTTCAAAGTCCCATGTTCTTGAAGTCACTGCTTCAAATTTCCAAAATCATATATGCCGGCCGCAGCCGCCGCACCACCTGAAATACTCATAACTTCAACCTCATTGAGCTACCTCTAAACATTCTTCAATTGTTCTCATATTTTGTAATAAATTTTATTTAAATATAGGAACACCATGAGAGTTTAAGACTTTGATATTTGTGGGCCTTGGAAAATAAGGACCACCCTAATATATATTATAATATATATATATATATATATATATATATATAATATATATATATAAATATATATATATATAAAATATAATATATATATATATATTATATATATATATATATATATATATATATATATATATATATATATATATATATATATATATATATATATATACATATATATATATTATATATATATACATATATATATATATATATATATATATATATATATATATATATATTATATATATATATATTATATATATTATATATATATATATATTTTATATATATATATATATATATATATAGGGACTCTTATCCTCTACTACTCTCCTTTTTTCTTTGTTATATATATATATATATTTTTTTTTTTGTTGTCTTTGTTTCACCATTACTCCTTCGCTTTCCTCCCTTACTTTCTTTCTTCTTTTCTTCCTCCCTCCACAAGTATTTTTTGCAAAATAAGGTTGAAGTGTTGCAAGGAAGAGAACTTAGCCTCGCCGTCCTCTAATGTATAGTTATCATGCCTAAGGTATGCAATATTATCATATGTCATATAATTAACAACATTTCTAGTCTGTACCCATGCCGTCTCTCTCTCTCTCTCTCTCTCTCTCTCTCTCTCTCTCTCTCTTCTCTCTCTCTCTCTCTCTCTCTCTCTCTCTCTCTCTCTCTCTCTCTCTCTCTCTCTCTCCCCCCCCCCCCCGCCCTCCATTGCCCACCCCCCATCCTATCTCCCTGCACCATTTAGCCCAGCTTGTGCCGTATATTAGGAAAAATACAGACTACTATATTACCATCGCCGGAAAACTCCTTATAGTCGGTGCAAGGGAGACGTTGAGACTGCAGGCGGACCGTAGAAGGTTTTCTGCCGCTGCCGCAAGAGTTATGACGCGTATATAACTAAATTACTGGCGAGAGGACCCATTCATTTACCGCCTCAATTATCCTTCTACCCGCGGGGATGTGACATGCTTCCAGTTTTATCATCCACCCTGCACCGTCAGGCTCTGTGATGCATGAGAGCTGCGTCCCCCCAACCAGGCAACCCATCACCACCTCCACCATTATCATCATCATCCTTTTCACACTTTCATTTTTGTTTGAGTATTTTATTTCACGAGTTGCTGGATGGGTGTATGGAGGTAAGGCCATGGCCCACCCGCCGCTGCCTGCCTGCCAGTTATCATGCTTTTTTGCTGCAAACTGTGACACACCAACCTTAAAATTGATGTCTGACATCTGTTTGCATTCAGATTTTGTGTTTTAAGATATGAATGGCCGTTGTGGTCTTGTGAAAACTCAAACACACGTTGGACAACCCCACCGTTCACGGATATCCATATTGAACCCAAGTCTTGCACGAGTTACTAGAGTTTTGAGAGTATGACGCACACCCACCTAAGGGAGGTCATTGCCTGCCTGGAATAAAGTCCTGCCGCTTGTGTATGTCGTGAGCTATTCCTTGCACGCGGGTATTTTACCCCACCACAAGCCTGTAGCCAAGCCTGTAGCGCGTTCCAAACCTATATCAATTCATATAGCACTTGACCTGTCTCGTTACCCTATCTTCGGCAGCCACTTTCACTTGTACCCACTTCTAAATGCTCGGGGATTCTAACTTTTCTGAGCCACAAGAGTTAATTCCACTGCCTTTCTAGGACTTTCAACTTATTTTTGGCCAAGTTATCGAAGCGGGCACTTGGGGACACGCGATAAAGGGGTCAACGTTAAGGTACATTTTCCTGACATGCAACTCTCTCCCTCCTTCACACAGTCGCACCACTCTGGGTCCGCCTCCTGAGCAGCCGTGATCCCCTCAGCGCCGGGCAGGCCTACCAGGTGGTGTGTCAGGCGGCAGGGGCGCGACCAGTGGCCAATATCACCTGGCGTCTCGGCCCCACCATCCTCACCACGCACATAGACAAGGTACCTACTGCTTACCTATATTATCGACTGTAGAGAACTAATATATAGATAAGTCAATAGTATAAAACGAATTGATACATAGATTGCAATTGAACAAATTTGGTAGTTGTTGAAATTACGTGATACCCTTGGAGTTTTGTGAGGGTTTACACACACACACACACACACACACACACACACACACACACACACACACACACACACACACACACACACACACACACACACATAAAAACACACACACATACACACACACACAGACACACACACAGTGTAGGGTTGTGCGGTATCAAGAAAATACCGGTATTGCTGATACCGGTTTACGGGAATAATACCGGTACGTCCTCACACCGGTATCAGTTACGGTACCGGTATACCGATACCGTGCCATAATACCGGTATTACCGGTATCGATATTTCATTTTTTCGTGTTTTTTCTTACTTGTCCATTATACAGACAATTATTAACCTCTACAGCATCGACCCCCCTAAAATAAAGTTTCCTATAGCGTCGGCCATTTTTTTGTTTACAATTCTTAACCCCTACCGTACAGCATAGACCCCCCTGAAATAAAGTTTCCTGTGGCGTCGATCAGTGGCGGATTTAAGAGGGGACCGAGTAGACCATGGCGTAGGCCCCGCTCCCGCAAGGGACCCGCACCCCAGAGGAAAACAAATATTTTATATGAAAATCGGAATGCTGGACATTTCTTATTTGCTCTAACACTGTTACATTGCATGTACCTTAATATTTCCAAAAATTAGTACCAACATAATGTAAAATATGGGTTGAAAAAGTTTTAATTAAACTAATATGAAATCTGAACCACATTTGGTAAATTTTGTTAGTCCTTTCCCGCCATTATGAGTCGTTTCATATTCTCCAAACCTTCACACATCCTTTCAGATACCTCTAAAACGTAATAATAAAATGAGGGAGAGATTAAAAAATTAAAAAATTAAATACTATCTTAACCTAACCTGGTAAATTGTAATCCTTTCCCACCCTTGTATCTCGTTCAGGAGGTTATTGGTTAGGTTGTAGTGAGGTTAGGTTAGAATTTTTTTTGGGGGGGGTCCAGGCCGGGGGTAATATAAGGGGGAGGGGCCGTTGAAGGGGGCATCTCTCCTCCACTTTATAATTACGTTTTAGAGGTATCTGAAGGGGTCTGTGAAGGTCTGGAGAAAAAAGAAACAGTAATAAGAGTTGGAAAGGACTGTAGAATTTTACCCCACACTTCATTCAGGGCCCCGCACTCCCACCGGCCTAGGGCCCCGCACACCATAAATCCGCCCCTGGCGTCGGCCATCTCTTTTTTTACAATTCGTAACCCTTACCGTACAGCTTAGAACCCCCTAAAATAAAATGTTATGTGGCGTAGGCCATTCCTTTTTTTGCATCAGTAATTAGTATGTATAATAAATATAATGTAACCTCTAAATTAGGAAAATAACAATAATTTGATTCAAATTTCCTTTTAACATTCAATTTTGGACAAAGAGCTCCTGAGATTCCTGGGAAAGACAGTTTAGAGAGTATATAAATACCCCCTATTATTTCATTATTGCAATTGCTATCATTGTTATCATCATACTACCATAGATAGTAGTGGGTGGGTGTGTGTCTGTGTGTGTGTGTGTGTGTGTGTGTGGTGTGTGTGGTGTGTGTGTGTGTGTGTGGTGTGTTGTGTACTGTGTGTGCATGTGTGTGTGTGTGTGTGTGTGTGTGTGTGTGTATGTGTGTACTGTGTGTGCATGTGTGTGTGTGTGTGTGTGTGTATACTGTGTGTGCATCTACGTAGTACGATGGTAGGATCAGTATCTTTATTATTATCATTATGATCATTATCAATATTATTATTATTATTATTATTATTATTATTATCATTGTTATCATAATTTTGATTATTATTATTATTATTCTTATCAATATTATTGCTAGTATCACTATTATTATTATGATTATTTTATCTGTGTTCTTATTATTATCATCATAACCTATTATTATCATTAATGCCATTGACATTATCATTATTATTACTATTATTATTATTAATTTTATCATTATTAATATTATTATTTATATTATAGTTTTTATGATTATAATCAATATCATAATTTATTTTTAATTATTATTATTGTTATTAATTCAAAGGCGTAGACGGAGACACGTGAAACGCGATTTTCTTCAAAATAGATGGTAAAGATATGTGGGTCAGTCTTATCTGTGGTGTGAACCGAGGCCACCGAGATGAGAAGGCCTGGACCGGTATTACCAAAGCGATCATAGTTAAGAACGTATATCATAGCTGGACAAAGTGGCCCATTTTAGTCACAACTGGCTGGCGAATATCATAAATTGGGGGGAGTTTGTGATATAAATTATCACAAACCGCGCCAGAGGCTAAGAGTGGGTTCACCGAGTTCTAGCGCGACTATGATAGAATCTATGAAATTATCGGCCTGCACTATGAAAAAATTTCCCGTGTCAACGGGGCCCGAAAACACAACAGCCCAGGAAGGAATTTCGCCCCATGGGATGTTTGAGTGATTTGAGTGTGACAGCTGATTGGAAATATCGAAAACCCGAGTTTTTGGATTATATTAATATAAAGATTTTTAAATTATCTGCCCCAAAAATTTCTATTCATCGCGTACGGTTTCCAAAGGGGGCGATCTTTTGGCGATCTTCTAGTTTTCCTCTAAATCTTGGTCACCCTCCTGTGGGGGTTTCGGTGAAATTTTTGTTGTTCCCTTGACGTATCAAAAGTTTTTTGATGAGTCTGACCCCAATTTTTTTAAATTTTCCAAAAAATCCCTCATTCGGTTTCTACCCTTTTTTTGTAACTTCATCTTAATTTTCCCTTTTAAAACGTTTCTTTTCGTACTTAAGGGACTTTGTTCTTCTCCAAAATCTACATAGTGGTTCCCCGGGTTTCTTTCCTATCCCCCAGTCTCTTTCCTTTATTCATAAGATCTTGTAAGTCTAACAAAACCCCTACCACTAGGGTACGCGTTAAAAAAAAATCTTTTTCTCAAATTTGGCTGCCTTTTTCCCTATCTAAAATGGAATTCTAAGCGTTTTTTTAAATTTCCCTTTTGCATTTGAGAAATTTCTTACAGCAAAATCGTACTTTTATATTGCACCCTTATCAAATAATTTTTAAATGAGTACGAGGTCCGGGTTTGGGCCCCTGTGTATTGCATCATGCCCCAATAGGGCCCCAAAATGACTAGCGTGGTAAGCTCTTTTGATCTTTTGGTTATCAGGCATACATCACGTGTCACGGCCTCTACTTTTGGCCTAGAAGTGTCCATCAGTTTTCTTGACCTAAAGCAGGGCAGGGTTTCCCCGGTGGGGGCCCGAGCCGGATAACCCGTCTCTGGTCTGCTGCCCCACCACTGCTGCCGCGCCTCTGTCACCGCTTCCGACTCTTTCGGTGCTCTGAGTGTGGATAGAGAACCCCGGAAACCCTCTACGGCTTCACCGGGATCTCCTGGATCTGATCCCCGGACAGTGAACGGGTAAATGCCGACTCGGCCCTTCCCGGGGCGCCAGCGATAGTGTCTCCCGTGGTGGCTGACAAGTTCAGTTTGGGGTGTGATCGAGGTTTACCTGGTGTCCCCATATTTCTCGCCACCCCTCGCTTCAAAATTTTTGGGGTCCGACAAACCTGGGGTCGTCCTCCTCGACTCCCCATCGCGAGAGGGGGACCATTTTGATGTGCAAACCCATGCCCTGTCCGCAGTAGTAGTCACAGCTTTTTGGCCCTTCTTGGGTGCAATCTCACTCTGAGCGGGTGAGGATGTGTTGGGGCCGTCCTTAGTCTGTGGTAAAATGATGTCGTAGTAGAGTTTGAAGTACACCTGCGGGCAGTACTTGACTGGATTTCCAGGGTTTTCGTTCTTTCCATCAGTCCAGCTTTCGGGTCCACATGTACCGAGCGCTGGGCTGGGTGACCATCTGGGGGGGCCCCCTTTCCCAAACCTTGATCTCCTCAGTCGGAGGGGAAAAAACGCCCCCTTCACAGCCTGGACCGTGGTAGGAGCCTGTTGTCAGTGGACTTTTGACCGGATATACCCGGGTACCCCGTGAGATCTTCCCCACCTGGCACTCCTCTGAACTCTTGTTGTACTGAATCTCTTTTCACCGGACGCGACTGATACTGGACCCCGGTAGATGAGGTAGGCCCTCGATGCTGGTGAAAGGGCCGCAGGGGCAACTCGTTTTTTGCAACACCATTAACTCCCAAAAAGTTTTCGTCCCAGCATCTTTCCCCCAAATGGGCGTGAGTACCACCCTTCCCCCCCCCGTGTTGGCCCCAGTTGAGTCACCTTGCGCGATCAGTGATTCGGGGGGTCGTATTCACCCCGCGATCATGAGAGCCTAGGGCCCCCTTTAAACCCGGCTTCTCAGGTACACGGGGTTTTTGGACAAAGGCCAAAGGTCCTTCCCAAGGGGTCCTCTTTTTATGACACAGCTCCTCCCCGTCAAACCCCGGGTGCAGTTTCCCTGCGTCGGGGACTATCGCCCCGGTCTTGTCCCTTTCCCCCCATCGTAACCCCAACCAAAATATTTGGTACCCGTTGCTTTCCCCCGGTCAAGGTCCCTGGGAGATCCATGGGATCCCCGCCTGGCCTCCTCAGCTTGTTAGGATCGCGACCAGGTACGACTGTTTGGGGAGAGGTGGCCCTCAGCGATAAAGGGCCTGGAGGAATCCCGAAGCCAAGGTGCAGCGCATGGACGGAACGTCGAAACCCGGGTGCTTTCCCGCGCCAGTTTCCCGGGCTGGCATTGTGTTTCTTCTTGCACGGCCTGTCCAAGTACGCATCACAAGGGGGCCAGGGACCCCAGCCTTCCCCTGAGCGTCGGTTACCAGTATGGGAGCCTCCTATGCTCCTCCTTCACAAGAATTGATGATAGGGCAAAAGAACCCTTACTTTAGCGGGGCAGGGATGTTTTTCAATAAAATAAAAAGTCCCCTTTTTTTTGCTAGAAAAAAAAGTGCTCAAATAAAAAATTGAAGAAGGGCAAACCCCCCTTAAAAATTTTAATTTTTCATAAGAAACACCTGTTAAAATTTGAAATATCTTATTTTTACTTTTCATTGGACCTACGGGTACCCTACTCCCACTCCTACGCTGATGATTTACCCGCTTTTTCAAAATGTTTTTTAGACGTCCCCAACGGAATAAATGATTCACGGAGGATGCCACCAAAGGCGTAAAATCTGATCTTTCTATAATTTCTGATTGGGGGAAGCAAAACCCTTTTTTTGGGGTTTAATGCCTCAAAAAAAAAAATTTTTCACCCATCTACTCAACAAAAAACCCACCGGATAACTATCCCCTCTTTTTCAAGAACTAACTGTCTCCTTCTTCTACAATGGCATTATGGACTAAACCCTTTACTAAAATGTGAAATGGAAATCTCAAATCTATCTCATGCTATAACAGCTTTTAAAAGTTAGGTGTCCTGTGGCTCTGGCCTTTTTTCTACTCCCAATTGCTTTTTCCTACAGGGGCCCTAGCCCCCCAGTATGGGGTATGCTCACATTTTGGGGAGGGTTCCCCTCTACCGCTCTCTTAAAAAAGGGTTAATTTAAAGCTTTGCGTTCATCAACCTCCCCTCTGACGACTGTCTTCAATCTTTAAATCACCGACGCATGTTTTCTTGTCTTGCCCCTCTTCTACCGTTATTTTTTGCTCAATGCTCAACTGAACTTGCTAATGCATGCCCCCCCCCTCCGCGGGCCCCTCTGCCCAAAACTTTCTACCAATTCATCCCTATTTTGTCCCTCCCCTAAGCAAAATTAATCATATCTTTTCTCTTTTTTCCCTTTCATGGTAAACTCTGGAAAATCTCTTTCCCGTTTTTTATTTTTCCCCCTTTCCCAGACTTAAATATTTTCAAAAGAGATAACAAGACACCCCGAACTAAATTGGTTTACCCCCTTTTTTTTTTTATTCTCTTTCTGCTTTTTTAAGGGACTGGGAACTAAACGGGGTTGTGTTACCCCCTTTTTGTGTGCCCTTGGGGTCCTTTGTGATGTAAAAAAAAAAAAAAAAAAAAANACGGGTAATAAATTTCCATCACTCTCCTCCTCTGACTGACTGTCTTCAATCTTTAAATCACCGACGCAATGTTGCTTGTCTTGCTCTCTTCTACCGTTATTTTCATGCTCAATGCTCAACTGAACTTGCTAACTGCATGCCTCCCCCCCTCCCGCGGCCTCTCGCACAAGACTTTCTACTCAATTTCATCCCTATTCTGTCCATCCTCCTAATGCAAGAGTTAATCAGTATCTTTACTCTTCATCCCTTTCACTGGTAAAACTCTGGAACTCTCTTCCTGTTTCTATTTTTCACTTTCCTATGACTTAAATATTTTCAAAAAGAAGATAACAAGACACCTCCCGAACTAAATTGGCTCACCCCTCTTTTTTTATATTATTCTCTTACTGTCTTCTTATAGGGACTGGCAACTAAGCGGGCTTTGTGTTACCCATTTTTGTGTGCCCTTGGCCAGTCCTTGTGGATGTAAAAAAAAAAAAAAAAAAAAAAAAAAGACCGTGTGAGTACATATTGTTCCTCACCAACTTTGTACAAACAGCTTTTAGATCGAAAACATCGCCATCTGACAACTCTGTCCCGTGTTTACACAGATACTGCTCAACGGTACATCTCTATGCTTTATTTTCGGGAATGAATTACTACATTACTCTCTGTTTCACTGCCTAAACATGTTATAAACATAGGGAATAAGTATAGATCATAAAAACGTGGTCAAGGGATGAATTTACTGATTATATAACCATTTTAAAGAAACAATGACACTATATTTAGCAGGCGACTATGATAGATGGTTGTGCTCTAGATTCCAAACTTATAATATATGGCGTGTGATAAAAATTTATGATATTTAAGAGCTATGATACATTTCTGTCATAGCTATGATATACGTTTTGGTAATACCGGTCCTGATACATCGCCCGTGACGTCACACAATATAGTGCCCACCCGCTCCGCTCCCCGTACTAGTTTACCTACCTAATATATGTTTATCAGTATTAAAGATATACTGTTATCTTTGGAAATGTTTGTTCTATAATATTATCAAATAAAAAACCGTAAAACACACTAAAGAAATGCCATTATGAGACTCTCAAAAAAATGCATGAACTCTTCGCCATATAATATTTTGCGAGAAAACATTTACTTGGCGAATATCAATAGAAGCGGAATTTCATTAGCTTTCCATTGATATATTTCGTTTTCTGATAAATGAATTAGCAACATGAATAAATTAGCGTTAACTAAATAAAGACCATCATGAAATCGGGTAATTTCCTACCTAATATATGTTTATCAGTATAAAAGATATACTGTTATCTTCCTAAATGTTTGTTCTATAATATTATCAAATAAAAAACGTAAAACACACAAAAAAATGCCATTATGAGACTCTCATGAAATATGCATGAACTTAAACTCTTCGCCATTTAATATTTTGCGATAAAACATTTTACATGGAAAATATCAATAGAAGCAAAATCTCATTAGCTTTCTATTCATATTTTTCGTTTTCTGATAAATGAACTAGCAGCATGCATAAATTAGCGTTAACTAAATAAATAACATCATGAAATCGGGTAATTTTTCAAGATTGATGATGTTATTTATTTAGTTCACGCTAATGTATGTATAGTTTTAATTCATTTATCAGAAAACGAAATATAACAATAGAAAGCTAATTAGAATCCGCTTCTATTGATATTCTCCATGTAAAATGTTTTCATGCAAAATATTAAATGGCGAAGAGTTAAATGCATGCATATTTCTTCAGAGTTTCATAATGGCATTTCTTTAGTGTGTTTTACGGTTCTTTAGTTGATAATATTATGGAACAAACATTTCCGAAGATATCAGTATATCTTTTATACTGATAAATATACATTCGAGGTGGTGACTTGGTTGAGGCAGGACGTGCTCTTAACAAGCTCCGTGTGTGTGTGTCTAGTCAGGTCAGACCTGAGTCAAGATGTCAGCTGCAGAAGGGATTAGCGCCGAGTGTTTCGGTTGAGGCGGGGAGAGAAGTGGCTCTGAGTGCTTCTGCTGGGGTGGAGAATGGTAGTGTGGTAGTAGTGAAGGAGGCTGAGGTGAAAACGAGTGTGGTAGAGAGAGAGAAAAGGGTCGAGTGTAGTGAAGTGTGTGGAATGGCGCTCAAGTCTATTCTGGAGGCGATCGAAGAATTGAAAAGGTGCTTTGTAAGTGAAGTGAACGATTTGAAAAGCGTGGTGAAGAAGCAGGAAATAGAGATACGATCTCTTAAGGGTGGAAGTGGAGGTCCAAGTGGAGTGAATCGAGGGGCACATAGGAGGGATGTACCTGGAGGGGTACCAGAGCGAGACGTGCCTCGGGCGACTACTAAGGCTCCTTGTAAGTCACCAGGTATTGGTGAATGGAAGGTAATTGATCATGGTGGTGCGCGCCCGAAGGAGATAAAGGTAAACAATGACCATGTTCTGTGTACGAACTCATTTCAGGTACTCTCGGGGCTGCAAGAGGAAGACACGGAGGTAAGGACGGTAGACGATACATCATTACCCGCAGGTAAAATCTTGGTTGTTGGTGACAGTCAGGTTAGGCATCTCGACAGCAGGTTCTGTGACAGGGAAGGGATGCACATGAAGTCGGTGAGTTACCAGGGAAGGGGATAGGTTATGTTAGTGATAAGATAGTTGAGTGCATGGCGGACCCAAGGGAAAAAGCCCATCGTCTGCCTGAGTGCTGGGGGAAACACGATGTTGAGTGTGTAAGAAGTAAGCAATTGCTACGGCGGTTTCAAGAAGGCTGAGGTAAGGTTAGGGGACAGGGGTGGGTTCCCTGTGGTGTGTGGTGTCCTTCCAAGACGCTATGTTGACGACTTGTGGTACTCTAGGGCTATTGCTTTGAATTGCGGTTGGCATATCATTGCAAAGCCAAGGGTTTGGGCCTTTGTCGACAGCTGGGTCCTCTTTTTCGGGCATAACCACCTCTACCGCAGGGACGGGGTGCATTTTTCGAGGAAAGGGAGTTCAGATCTTGTCTGAATCCCTTGCAAGGGCGGTAGATGCACTGCAAGGCTTTTTTAAGATAGAGAAACCGGGGATTAGACACTGGGACATTGGTGGGCGCGTTAACGAAAAATTTATCACGATAACCGATAAATCGATAACGATAACCTTATCGGCAATAACCGATAATCGATAGCTGGCGATAAATGTATCGCCCGATAAGGCGATAACCGATCAATCGATAAATCCAAAATTCCGATACTAACGATAACGATATTGATATTTTAAATAAAAAAATCTAAAAATATGTAACGAGATAGTACATACATTCATATACACGTGCACAAAAAATTAGAACGGAAGAAGCACGGGAACATAGGGGAAAAAATCATCAAAGAACGCGTAAAACCGGGAGCGCGTAGGAGCAACACCTCCCCGTCCAACAGCTGGTGAGAGACTGAAGCTGAGCGAACGTTTTGAGAAGGTGTCAAGACTGTTAGCTGGGTTTAGACCGTTGTTCGGTTCTCAGCTCGGACCTACCTATTTCTGTCTCCAAGGCACGCGCGGCTCGCCCCTGTGCTAAACTGGAACCAAAAAAAAAAAAAATCGATTATCGCTAGTTTGGAACCAAAAGTATCGGCGATACCGATAAATCGATAACGCAAGAAATGGTTTTCTTCGGATAACCGATAACTCGATATCGTTATCGCGATAAATTATCGCGAAAATTTATCGCGATAACGCCCACCTATGCACTGGGGTCGGGGTAAAGGAATATTGCGACACTAGGAGGAGTTTCAGAAGGAAGGAAACTAAAGTGATTCGTAAGAAGAGAGAGAGGAGGGGCTTAGTTAAAGATAAAGGGAAAATGGAGGAAAAGAAGAGGAGCTGCTTGAAGGTCTACTATACAAATTGTAGGAGTATTTTAAACAAGATAGATCTCTTGTGAGGAATAAATAGTGTAGATGATTTTGATATAATAGCATTAACAGAAACATGGTTGGATATGTCAGGAAAGGTATTTGATCCGGAAGTCGAGATAGTTGGGTATAAATTATTTCACAAGGACAGAGTAGGCAGACGAGTTGGAGGAGTTGCGCTTTATGCAAGGGATACATTGCAGTGTTGGGTTAATAATGTTATAAAAACAGATGACAGCATAGATTCTATATGGGTAGAGGTTATGGAGGGAACTGAGAAAATGGTTGTGTGTGTAGTGTATAGGCCTCCAAACTTATGTAAAGAGGATTCAGCTCCTATATGGGAAGAAATAAACAAGGCCTGCAGATATAATCGACTATGCGTGGTGGGAGATTTAATCTTAGGAATATAGACTGGGATAAAATTTATAGGAGACAGCGACGCAGAAGAATTGTTAAATATAATACAGGATAACTTCCTAAGCCAAGCAATCAAGGAGCCTACTAGAGGAGATAATATTCTAGATTATTACTGACAAATAGGGAAGATTTTGTTACAGATGTGGAGGTTGGTGGGAAGTCAGATAATAGTGATCATTATGAAATCAGATTTTGCTTAAAATGGGAAGTTGGAAAATTTAAGTCAACAAAGAAAGAATACCTAGTTTCAGAAAGGCCAATTATGCAGGATTAAGAAAGCACCTGGAGTGGATTAAAAAGGGGTGTTGAATCTAGGGGAAGAAAGGTTCCAAGGATAATGCGGTCAAGGGCAGGGGGATGACAGCTGGAAAGGGCCAAACTATGAAGGATTAGGAAGACACCTGGTGGAGATTAGCGTTGAAAGTGATGTCGGGGCGGAGGGGGATTATAGCTTATGTAAAAAATTTAATTGATGGACAGATAAAACATATTCCTTATATGGAAATAAGGTCAAGAAAGAGTGACCCAAAAATGGATCACCCTTAGTTTAAAAACACAATATTAGAGTAAAGAAAAACATGTATTTAAGATTTAAGGCTGGTGAAGTAAGCAAAGAACAGTATAACGTGATGGGGGGACAGTGAAGAAATTAACTCGATTAGCTAAGAACAATTATGATATTAAAGTAGCAGGACAGGCGAAAAGTGACCCAAAGGGGTTCTATCAGGTATATAAAACCAAGACAAGGCAATTAGTGGGGCCGTTAAGGTCAGGGGCCGGGTGAGGTCTTAAATACAGATGAGGATATGTGTAAAAGTTTAAATGATTATTTCTTAAGTGTTTTTACTGAGGAGGATACACAGACGATACCCGATAGTGAACAGATGTTCAAAGGAAACGATGATGAGAAATTCAAAGATATTGTGATAACTAGGGAAATGGTGGAAGAGGGTATAGAAAAAATGAAGAATTTTAAATCGCCAGGACCAGATGAAGTGTGTCCTAGGGTATTAAAGGAATGCAAGGAGGTTGTTAGTGAGTCGTTAGTGCGCATTTTTAGGAAATCGGTTGATATAGGCGATGTGTCATTATTGTGGAGGAAAGGAAATGTTGTTCCCATATTTAAGAAGGGAGACAGAGGACTAAAGTCAAATTATCGACCCGTAAGTCTAACGTCAGTGGTAGGCAAATTATTGGAATCTATTATTGCAAAAAAAAATTAGAGAGCACTTAGATAAACATAGTTTGATCAATGACTCACAACATGGATTCACCAAGGGTAGGTCATGTCTTACCAATTTATAGAGTTTTTATAGGAATGTTTATGAGACGGCAGATAATGATAAGGATTATGATATAATATATCTGGACTTTAGTAAGGTATTTGACAAAGAACCACACGAGAGACTCTTAAATAAGGTTAAGGCTCATGGAATAGATGGGAAGGTTTTTCGTTGGATCAGAGCTTGGCTAAGTAATAGGCAACAAAGGGTTAAAATTAATGGTTCTAAATATGAATGGGACTGGTGACAAGTGGAGTTCCACAAGGGTCAGTTTTGGGTCCATTACTATTTCAGATTTACATCAACGACTTGGATAGTGGGATTAAGCAGTGATATCAAACAATTTGCTGATGACACTAAGCCCGTCAGGGTGGCATGGTGGTAGAGACGTGAGCTTGCAATGTGCAGCGTCCCTGTGCATCAGGTCAGCGGTTCGAGTCCGCCTAGTTCGTGCTGACGTGGCGGCGCTTTTTATAGTCAATAACCTTGTAGTTGGTAATTGCAAAGTGTCTAGATAGGATGAAAATCTTATCTTATTGATGACACTAAGGTAGGTAGGATTATTGGATCCACAGTCTGATGTAAACATATTGCAGGGAGACTTAGATAAAATTAATGGGTGGGACAGTCAGATGGCAAATGGAATTAATATGAGAAGTGCAGGGTTATGAATGTTGGTAGAAAAAAACCCTGGTAATAGATACACCATACACAATGTATCGCTGAAAAGATCAGAAGGTGAAAAAGATCTTGGAGTGAGGGGTGAGCCCAGACCTCCGACCTAGGAAATAATGTATGAGGCTAGAAATAGAGCTAATAGAGTGTTAGGATTCATCACCAAGAAGTGTTAAAAGTAGAAGTGCGGAAGTTATTATAAAGCTTTATCTGGCTCTAGTCAGGCCTCACCTAGACTATGCGGTTCAGTTTTGGTCTCCATATTACAGGATGGATATAGCCTTGTTAGAAAACAGTGCAGAGAAGGATGACCAAAATTATACAAGGGATGCGTAGCTTAAGTTATGAAAAGAGATTGAAGTTATTAAAGTTACTCTCACTCGAGGGGACGCATAGTTAGGGGCGATCTGAGAGAAGTTTTAAGTGGATAAAGGGATTTAATAAAGGAGAGGTAGGAAAAGTTCTTACGGCTTTTAACCAGGGTAGAACAAGAAAATAATGGATTCAAGCTCGAAGGGCGTAAATTTAGAAAGGAAATAGGGAAAAAACTGGTTCACAAATAGGGTGGTGAATGGACTCAGTAGACAGGTAGTTAGTGCGGAGTCATTAGGGAGCTTTAAGGAGGGGCTGGATAGGTTAACGGATGGAGATGAAAGGTGGATGTAGGAAGTGTTCTGTGACAGGAACTACC
>JACEEZ010003368.1:0-18999 GCA_016584305.1 Chionoecetes opilio
AAATAGTGGGGGGATTTGGGGGGGGGGGGGGCAGTGATGTAGATAGTGGGATTGGGGGGGGGGGGCATTTTTTTTTGGAAAATTTAAGATAGTGGGGGATTAGCGTGATGTGGGGGAAATAGTGGGGGATTTTTAAAATTTCATGTTGTAGGGGATGGGGTGGAATTTTTTTTTTTTTTTTTTTTTTTCATGATGTAGATGGGGGTTCATAGAAATTGGGATTAGAGTGATGAAATGGGGAAAAGTGGGAATTAATTAGCATGATGTAGATAGGTTAGCAGGGATGTTAATAGTGGGAAATTAGCGTATGTAGTATGGGATTGCGTGATAATATGGTTTAGCAGTGATTAGTAGTGGGGGGATTTTTTAGCAGTGAGTGATTGGGTTTAGCAGGATGTAGAAGGGGTTTAGCAGTGATGTATAGTGGGTTTGGCAGTGATGTATAAGGGATTAGCTGTATCCAATTTTTGGGATGATACTAAGGAAGTGGATTATTGATACAGTCGATTTAAACATTGCGGAACTTAGATAAATTAAAAAAGTGGGAAACAGACAGATGGCAGGGGGAATTTTTTAATTTTAAGAATGTAGCGTAATGAATGTTGTTAAAAAAATCCCTTAATAGGACACTATCGCAATGTTCGCTCAAGATCAAAGATCAGAAGGTAAAAAGATCTGGGAGGCGGGTAGCTCGACCTCCCCCTAGGAAACAATGTTTGAGGCTAGAAAGAGCAAAAAAGGGTGTTTTGGTTTTATTACCAGGAGTGTTTAAAAAAAAATAGAATGCTGAGGTTATTCTAAAACTTTTTTTGGCATTATCAGACCTACCAGACTATGCGGTACATTTTGGTCTCCATTTACAGGGTGGATATACCTTGTTGAATCAGTGCAGAGAAGGGTGACAAAATGAACAGGGGGTGCGTAAAATTTGTTTGAGAAGAGATTGAATTTAAATTTACACTCACTCGAGGGGCGTTTGATAAGGGGCGATCGATAGAAGTTCTTTTGGATAAAGGGGTACAAAAAAACATTTGGGAAAAGGTTCTTACGGCTATTAATCAGGGTGAACAAGAATACCTGATTTAAAAGGGAAAAAACGTATTTTTAAAAAGGAAAAAGGGAAAAACTGGGGTTTAAAATAGGGGGGGTGAATGATTGGAATGGACTCAGTCGTCAGGTGGTCAGTGCGGAGTAAATAGGAAGTTTTAAAGGAGTCTGGATAAATTCATGCATGGGGATGAAAGGTGGATATAGGTAGTTAAGTAACAGGAATTACCTCATGTAGGTCTTGCGGCCTCTTGTAGCTTCCTTATTTTCTTATGGTCTTATGTTCTTAAATACAACTAGACGAATACAACTATATGAACACATACCGTCCACAACTGCCACCTAACATTCCATCATGATATTTCATCTCACTGAGCCTCGAACACACACACACACATACAAGGCCGGTATATATCATTAAGACTTTGTATAATGTTTTGTATATATATATATAAAATATAATATATATTTAATTATATATATTAAAATATATATATATATATATATATATATATATATAATATATATATATATATATAATATAATATATAATATATAATATATAAATATAAAATTATATATATATAAAATATAGATATATATATATAATATAATATATAATAATATATTATATATACTAAAATATATATATAATATATATATATAAAATATATATATATTATATATAAATATATATATATATATATACTAATTAATATATATAATATAAAATATATATATAATTAAAATTATATAATATATCTATATATATATATATTTATATAAAACATATATATATATATATATATATATATATATAATATATATATATATATATATATATATATATATACGTAGCAACAGTAGTAGTAGAAGTAGTAGTAGTAGTAGTTGTTGTAGTAGTAGTAGTAGTAGTAGTAGTACCAGTAGTAGTAGTACCAGTAGTAGTAGGAGTGGTGGTATCTATATTATTAGTAAAAGAAGCAGATATTATTATTATTATTAGTAGTAGTAGTAGTAGTATATACTACTACTACTACTATATAATAAATAATAATAATAATAATATCTGCTTTTTTTTACTAATAATATAGATACCACCACTCCTACTACTACGGGTACTACTACTACAACTACTTACTACTACTACTACAACAATACTACTACTACTACTACACTACTACGTTCTACGTGTATTTTATTATACTTGCTGCTACGAAAATGACAGACATAAGAATAAATGATAAAAAACCCATGAAACGCCAAATTCTGGACATGGGGTAGCTATTAACGCAATAGGGTTAAGCTTTTTTTTCTGAAGTGAAGTTTATAATATTTGTTTTAAAGTCATAGTTATTGTGCTTATTATAGTATTGGCTATGTCGGGGTTTGGGGTACAAAGATTATGTGGCCGGTGGACGGGGGACGAAAGCTAGTGATTTATAGGGATTGAAATTTATCTTTAAAATTTAAGTTGTTTTTGAACGAAATTTAAAATAAAGTATGGACACGTAGGCAGGATAGTTATAACACGTACGAGTTAAGGAAAATTACTACAAATGGTAGAAACAAAAAAACACACAACACAACACAAAAACAACACAACAAAAACACAACCAACCAAAACAACACAACACAACACAAAAACAACACAAAACAAACAACACAACACCACACAAACAACACAAAAAACACCACAACCCCAAACCCCCACAAACACACACACCCTCTTTTTCCTTGCCCAAGCTTCATCTGCAAACCCCTCGTCCGCTAGTCCGTCAAGGGGCTACCCAAACATCCACCCCACACTGCCACACAAAAAGTTTACTACGCGGTGTTTCCCCGGGCCGAGGCCCCCTCTGCCCCCTTATGCCTCCCCCCTCCTCCTTCTTCCTCTCTCTTCTCTAGATAACTTACAGAGGGGGATGAAAGGTGGATTGGGTTTATTAAAAAGAAACGAACAACCTCGGTAGATCTCAGGCCTCTTGTATATTTTCTTAGTTCTTATTTTCCCCCCTTCCTTTCCCCCCCATCCTCCTTCCCTCGCTCCCCTAAACCCCTCGCCCTCTCTCTCCTCCTCTCCCCTCTTTTCTCCCCTCTCTCTCTCCTTTTCTCTTCTCTCTCTCTCCTCTTTTTCCCGTTCACCTGTTCCCCAACCACAATTCATACTTTTTTTTTTCTTAAATTATTTTCTCTTCCCGCAGTTTACAGTTTAGGGGCTTTCCGCCCGGTACGTATTTTAGGGAGTAAGGTGGTCCCACAAGGCATTACGTGCGCATTACGTGCTGCGGGAAGTGATGCAGAACGGGTGTGTCCACACAAGGCATTACGTTGCGCATTACGTTGCGCATTACGTGATGCGGGCAGGAGTTTACTGCTGAATCATCATAACATTGCCTGACTTGTACCAGAGAGAGCAGACGGTATGGATGCGCTGTACAGGAAACTGTGTCCTCAGCGTGTGCATTTTCTTAATAATAACCTCAGGGGTCACGATACATTTGATTCTGTTTGTCATTTCAGCGCAAATATTGTCTATAGCTATACTTTTCAGGTTCTTATTTCTGTAGTTTTTGCTTTTAACTTTCCATAAACATGGATGGTGCTTTACTAAGTCTAAATACACTAAGGTTTGTGGCCTGCTCCAAGACGAAAGACTATCCTCATCCATAATTAGTGTTGTGTGGAACAGCAGGCGGCGTAGCTGTTATCTCAAAGACAGCTCAACGGCTACTGATGCGCGCATTACGTTGCAGAAATGCCCCGCGCTAGATTTGCCTCCCGCATTACTTTTCCGCATTACTCAACACGAAAAGCGAGTTCCCGCATCATAATGCGCAACGTAATGCGCAGCGTAATGCCTTGTGTGGACGCACCTTTATACAGAGAACCTAGAGTGGACCATTCAGCCGCAGGTGAGGTTGTTCTGTTGAGTCAACTTGAGTGCGTGGATGGTAGAGAAAAGTAATAATGGATGTAGCTTGTAGCCTATACACGGCTAGCCACCTTTATGTAGAGTGGTGGTACCACTTCTACTAATTCTACTATAACTGTTGCTAATACTCTACTGCTGCCACTGTGCTGTCTCATCCAAGCAAACCTATCTACTTTTGTGCCATGATAGCAGTAGTTATGGTAGTAACTGCTGTTGTTGATGTAAAGATTAATTTGTTTATATGACTACGAGAGAGAGAGAGAGAGAGAGAGAGAGAGAGAGAGAAGAGAGAGAGAGAGAGAGAGAGAGAGAGAGAGAGAGAGAGAGAAAAGAGAAAGAGAAAGAGAAAGAGAGAGAGAGATCAACAAACTTGCCAGCACGCCAGCAATTTATCTTTAGTAAGGGGCAAGTATTGTTGGCAGCCACCTCTGCCCCGGGAGAAGGATTACATCATATCCAAACGACGACGCGATAAATTTGTTGTTGTTGTCGAGCCAGGGGCAAGATCCAGCAAACACATACGCCGGCGTAAGTCAGCGTAAAGCCCTGTTCACATTTTCCCGACTCTCGACGCGCCCAGTCGATTTGCGTTCGGCGCCGGTGTCGGGGGCAAGGTCTGTTTACGGGGGAAGTCTTTTTACTAAAAAAAGGGCGGAAGAAAAGGGGGATTTTTATTTGTTGATAAACAAAGGGGACCCTTGCACGTGTCCCGGTGTAACTCGCGTTTTGTGACGAACTGTCCGAAAGTGGGAGGGGATACGTTTTTTTTTCTTTCATAGGAAAAACTTTCATGAACGAATAATGCGCTTTTTTTGTTTTTACTGATGTAAAGGCCCATTAATACCCTTTATGCGTAAATCATGAGAAAATTTTACGGAATAAGCATCTTGTAAGAAAAAACTTTTTGGTGTACCAGATAAATATGATGCCTTTTTTGGGCAAAAGCATTTGAAACGGATGTTTAGGGCCCCATCTCCTCTCACAAGATTTTTCGTACGAAATTTAAATGCCTCTTATCATATATCTCCAACCCTACCGTAGATAACAATAGCGCCAGAAGCAAAAATTTTCGCCAGCCCATATATTACAATACAGCACCCTACTGAGTGTAGTCCCATAAAGATAACACAGTATTTATTCTGATGTATAATCTATCCTGTTCGGTTTGTTTTATGTTTGTATCGCAAGTAATTATACGGTTTAAAAATTTCGTCTCGTTTTTTTTCCTGAGGGTAGATAAATTTTTAGATTTGAGATTTGAAAAATGCAACTTTGCCTTGACCTGATGGAAATTTGCCACCTCGTATAGAGACTTAATTATTGTCAAAAAATTTCCAGCATTTCACTTGTGGGTTAAATATCATTTTATCTTTTTGGTTTTACTAATTACTTTTTTGTCCATTCCATATAACGGCCTAAGGGCGCCCCCAAGAGGGCCTGTTAACCTGATGAGTGTTTTGTAGGTACATTATGCATAGTAAAGATTGAATTGGTGGGTGTCATAAAAAGTTTAATTTCTTTTAGTTATAGTAGTTTTTTGGCTCTGAGTGTGTATTAGTTTAGCCTTTGCAGTTCCAGAGGGTGTTCAACGGGTGATGAAGTGAGTGATTGAAGTCAAGGGCGCCAATACCGGGAAGGTATAGTGAACTGTTACCCGGTAAAAGAATTGAGGGTTCTATTTGGTGAGCTGGAAATGTGTCTTTGCATAGTTGTTGCTGGTATATAGCTACAGCACATTAGTTAAACCCAGTTGATGTGTTTTTTTAGTAAATTTTAATTTCAGGTAGTCCTTACAAAAATTATTGCCAATGATGCATTACTTATTTTTTATTTTTGAAGGGGAACTCCTAGAAGTTAGGGTTTGGGTGATCATGAAGAAGTAAAAAATATGTATAAGTAGTTTTTGAGTAAGTATAAAATTTCTTGCTTTGGGTACAAGATGATAGCCTAAATGCAAACTGGTATATTGTTTTTATTAATTTTTTTTGGGATTGTAATATTTTAAATATTGTTTTTTCTATTGCTATTTTACTGTATTTTATTTTATTTTTTTTTTAAACATTTTTTTTTTTTTTTCCCTTTTAACTGGCCTTCAGACGTGTGGGTCTCCTTTAAACCCCTGAGCAGTTCGATCACACAAGTCCCAGTTTATAGCAAAAAGACTTCTATTTTCCCTTATAAAGGTGCTGTGCCCTCCAGCCAAGGCTAAGTGTTCAGCGCCCCGTGGCTGCCCGCCCCTTTATACCCTATTTTTTTTTTTTTTTTTTTTTTTTTTTTTTTTTTTAATTTTATATTACTAGTTCCAGGTTTTTTTTTTTACAGTTGCCACATGCTAATTCCCACACTCACAAAACACACCCACACACACCACACAACACACACCACACACCACCCACAGGACCCGTATGAAGGATAGCACACCGGTTCCCAAAAAACCGAGAAGCCCCGGGTTTCGACCCCCGTGCGGAGTGGAAAAAAGGGTTTTTTCTTAAAAAACCCAAAGCCCCGTCCACCCAGCAGTGGGGGTACCGGGTAAAGGGGGGTTTTTGGGACCCGCCTCCGGGGGGGTGGTTTCACCCAAACCAAAGCACTAAGGGATGAATCAAAAAAAATTTTGAATGGAGAGGGGGCCCATACGAGCTTTGCTCACCCTGTAAAAACAACTAGATGAATCATACACACACACAAACAATACTACCCACAAACCCACACACAAAATAACACACACTCACTCTTGTTTTTTTTCCTTGTTTGTTTTTTTTGGGAAATCCTCAAGATAGTGATCTCCGCTGCTGCAATTTAGTGTGGCCGAAGCCACCCCCCCGGGGGGGATTTAAAAAACCCCGGGGCCCCCGGGTACCCATTCACTGCTGGTGGACCGGGGTGGGATTTAAAAAAGCCCCATTATCTTTCGCTCCCCCCGGGGATCGAACCGGACTTCCGGTTTTTAAGCCGAGCGTGCAAACCCACTACACTACAGAGGCCCCTTGAGAGTTGGTTTCCCCGTGGATTCCCTCTCACAAAACACACACACACACACCACACACACACACCCACACACAACAACACACACAACACACACCACACAACACACATAATACATACATACATACAAAACTAATAAAACCCCCCACACATCATCCCACAGCCCCCCAACACACATAACAACATACATACACACCACACACACCCCCCCACACACACACACACACACAACACACACACACACACACACACGCCTCACAATACACACACATAAAAAACACATACATCACACTAGTGAGGCCCGAATATCGCATTCGCAATTGCAAATTGATTTTTTTCAATTTACTTCACATTCGATTCGCATTCGCACTCCCACCGTATGTTTGCGAATTGCGAATATTTTGCCAAATCAAAAACCCCCAAAAAAAAAAAGAAAATAAAAATGAACAAATATTACAAAGAAAACATACAAAAAAATTTTTAAAGTTTAGCCGAGCATTAATTAAAGAACGTTGAGGGGCGTGGGGTAGCCAAGGCCTGTTTCCTTGAACACAAAATCCATTTCCCCCCTTCAACAGGTAAACACCCGCTTCTCTCAAGGTACTGTTAAAAACTAAAACCTTTGTTTGCCGTGCTTTATTGTGAAGTAATTGTGTAAAGAAAAAATTGGGGTAAGTAATTAAGCATCTTCTCTTTCACCCACGAGACAATCAACTTTCTTTGAAAGAGAACAGTTTTGCGGGGCCCTCTGCGTAAGACGTCCGTCACACTGTGGTTTGGGATTTTTTCGAGTTTTTCCCCAAAGATATGCCAGTGAAACTTTGAAAATATTTATGAATTTTAGTTTAAAATTATTCTTGCAGATATTTCATTAAATTTTTTCGTGTAAAGGGGGGTCCTGCCCCCGCAAGCTGGCAAATAAAAAATTTGAATGGAATTTACTTAAAATTTCTTTTTTTTATGTCTAAACTCTTAAAATACTACAAAAATTTCATTTACCTGTATTTTAAAAAAAATTGCGTATAAATGAAATGTTATGTAATTTCGCTCGCATTCGAAAATAAAAACCCAAATATCCTTTCGCATTCGAAATAAAAAACCAAAATATTCGCATTCGCATTCGCATTCGCGAATACGGAAAAATAGAATTCGGTCATCACTAATACACACACAACAAAATACATACACACATGACTCAACAAAAAACAACACACAACAACCCACACAACAACAACCCACACACACACAAATTATTTTTAAATTAAATAAGTGGGTTAAAAAAGAGGAGAGAGATGAGAGAGAGAAAAGGGAGAAGAGGAAGGGAAAAGGGAGAGAGAGAAAGAGAGAGAGAGAGAGAGAGAGAAGAGAGGGAGGGGAAAAGGGAGAGAGAGAGAGAGAGTGAGAGAAAAAAAGGGAGAGAGAGAGAGGAAAGGAAGGAGAGGAAGAAGAGAGGAGAGAGAGAGAGAGAGAGAGAGAGAGAGAAGAGAGAGAGGGGGGAGAAGAGAGAGAGGGGAAGAAGAGAGAGAGGAGAGGGAGAGAGAGGAGAGAAGGAGAGAGAGAGAGAGGAGAGAGAGAGAGAGAGAGAGAAAGGAAAGAGAGAGGAAGAGAGAAGAGAGAAGAGGGGGAGAGGGAGAGAGAGAGAGGAGTGAGAAAAGAAGAGAGAGAAAGGCGAGAGAGAGAGAGATAAAGGAGAAAAGAGAGAGAGGAGAGAGAGAAGGGAAAGGAAAGTCCTTTCCACTTCTTTCCCTTGTTAAAAAAAACATTAGGCGTTTTCGGGGGTTTTTTGGTTGCAATGGGAAAAATTTTTCGTTTGCAAACGGTCCAACAACAACAACAAATTTTGCGGGTGGGCCCAATCATTTCCCGGAGGGTTAAAAAGGGTTCGAAATTTGAGCAAACAAAAATTTGGGTTTGAAAATCGGGATCCCAAAAAAAACCCCCTCTTTTTAAATTTTTCCCTTTTTATAAATAAAGAGGGGATTTTTGGTCGGGGGAACCTAAACGTCCCCTTGTTGTCAAACAAGAAAATTTCCGTTTTTTCCCCCTTTTGTTAGTAAACAGACGTCCCCGTAAACAGACCTTTGCCACACGACACCGGTGTGGTGGGGAAAGTGTCGTTTACGGGGGAACGTTGTTTATAAAAAAAGGGGGGAAAAAAAAAAGGGGAATTTATTTTGGCAAAAAGGGCATGTCCCGGTCCCCTAGACAACAACCCCCGTTTTTATTTATAAAAGGGGAAGATTTAAAAAAGTTTCTTAGGTTTTTTCGCGGAGGTTTCTTTAGCAGCGAAAAAAATTTGTTTGCAAACGTCATTTAACTCGGGTTTTCCCCGCAGAAAACCGTTTCCGTCGCTTGCTCCTGAGATGGTGGGCGGGGGTGAATGAAAAAAAACATGGCGGCGGCCCCAAGTTTTCGAGTGTTTTATGCGGGGATCGTTTATTTTTACCAAAAGGGGACACTGTATTGTCAAAAAAGCGCACAGAATCTTTGAACAGGGGAATGCAAAGGGACGGATGATGGAAGATGGCCGCGGAGGCTTTTCACAGGTTGTGTGTGAAGACTTTTTGAATGCTATATATAATATATAGGAATAAAAAGGAGTCCCGGTTTTTTACCCTTAATTACAAGGCAACCCCCTTACCTGATTCAAGATTATAAAAAAGATTTTAAAAAAAAAGGAGGATGTTTTTAAAAAAACCCCTTTCACCCCGAAATTTTTTTAATTTTTTTCCGCCACTGCAAAATCAATTTGGGGGTCTCTAAGTTGCCCCGCGGGAAAGCTGACTGTGCGGGGGAAGTTTTGTTTTTGTTTTTCAAATTTTTAACCACGAATTTTTTTTCCTGGCATTTTTATATACGTTGGTTTGGGAAATTTATTCTGCCTTATGAAGACAAAAATAACCAGAAAAAGCAAATAAAAGCGAGTTTAAGACTTTAAAAAAATTGAGAAAGAGAAAAAAAGAAATACTTACGTCCCACTTGTAGCTCGATACTTTCCCCCGAGTCGACTTTTTTTGGTTTTATATGCCAAAAAAGGGGGACTTTTATAGGGTTCCAACGTACCATTTTAATTTTTATTGGCCAGTAGTTTTTAGAAAAAGGAGGAAAACTGAAAACATGTTTGGAAACGGGTAGTAAGAAGGGGGGCACACGCTGCCTGCTGAAGTGCACCCGGGGACAGGGCCCCTTCACTTCAAATCCTTCCACGGCGAGTGACATTGTTTTATTTTATAGGCTTAGCTTGGGTCTTTTTTCGCCCCCCTCAGGGGTGGCGTGTGCAGCCAGGCGCACCCATCCGGCAGTGCATCAGGCCATAGGCCCGGCAGCCACGACCCCAGATGCCCAAATGCTTTGGGGGGGCACCACGCCCCGGAACCCTCGTGCCCCGAACGCCTGCGACGACTGCCGGGAGGGAAAGGGGCCTACAGGGCGGCGGTGACCGGGGGCCGCAAGGTTCCCCCTTTTTGGCCGATTCCCTTTTACGGGCCGGATGGGGGGGGCGGGGGCATGGGCCCCCGACGCCGAGGGATCGAGGGGGTTAGCGAGTCTCTTCCCAAACCCTGACACCCGATTCCCCGGGATTTTTGTGGACCACGATAGGCCGACACAGCGACAGAGGCGGAGATGGAAGAGAAGGGGAGGGGCCCCCATAGTCTAGGGCAGGAGGGGTGCGGGACCCCATCCCTCTCCCACCCCCGCTACACTCTCGCCGCCCCCTGCCGTCACTGTCTCGCCCGTTTCCCCCGCCATTGCGGCCACTCCCCCCCTCCCCCCCCCCCCCCGGCGTCACAACGCGCCCCTTCACCCACCCCCCACCAGACCCCCGCTTCCACGCCCTCCGAAATTATGCCCACGCCGATCAGGGGTCGCTGGATTTCCCCGGCGACGCCCACGGCACCCCCCCACTTTCTCGGCCGGGGCACGCCCCCCTCCCCCCCTGACACAATGACGAGTATCCCCCCTTAGTCCGGACTTATAGTTTCGGATGCCGGATGCGCGACCCCTGGAGGGTGATGTCAACCTTTTAGCCAGGCCCGGGTGACTCCCCAGGGACGAAGGGGGAAATTTGCCTCCCTCGGGGCCCAGATTTAAAGGGGTTTTGGTCTTTGGCCTCCCCTTCCCTCCCCGACAGTCCCCCATCACCCGCCCTCCTTCCTTCCCCCCCACTACACAGCCCCTCCCGGGGCTGTTTTACGTATAAATGAATCACGGCTGATGAAAAAAAAGTGATGGGGAGGCACCGTGACCTCCCCCCACCCCCCGCCGCCCCTGGCAGGTTTAAAGGGCTCCAATGGAAAATTAAGGGCTCCGTGGGAAGAGACCGAGGTCTCCAGGGATAGTGGAGGGGACCTTGACCTCGTTCTCCGCAGGAGCGCTGACCCGGAGCCTTTTAGTGGGAAAATAGGGGATACAGGTGTATCCCTTCTTTGGCGA
Source organism: Chionoecetes opilio (assembly GCA_016584305.1). Taxonomy (NCBI): domain Eukaryota; kingdom Metazoa; phylum Arthropoda; class Malacostraca; order Decapoda; family Majidae; genus Chionoecetes; species Chionoecetes opilio. The sequence goes on from JACEEZ010003368.1 coordinate 11,402, forward strand.
GGATGGGCGTCGAGGCTGTGTGGTAGTGGGACGCAGCGCTCTCCCGCCCCCCGTCGTTGAGGGACCCCCCGGGGCTGTGGCGAGGGCGTGGAGGGTGGGGATGCAGTGGAGCTTTTCCCGGCCTCCCCCGGGGTATAAAATTTCAACGTGTACCAGCTGGGGGAGGCAAAATGGAGGCCGAAGTTCTCTCCCCCGCCACACACGCAGCGTTCCCGGTGGGTGGCGACTTTAAAAACCCACCACCCGATGCTGAGTTGTCTCTCCCACCAACCCGTGCGGGCCGCCACCAGCCGCGGTGGGAGGAGGACCCGGAAAATTTCCCCCTAAAAAACCCGGGGAGCCCCCCCACGCCGGAGTGCAGGCTGGCCTCACCTTGACTCCAGGACCTGGCACCGGACGCCTCCTCCGGTCCACCCCACTTTGACCACAAAACCACTAGCAGTGCCCTACACGGGTCAAAAAGGGCCGCTCCCAGCTCCCCCCGCCGCAGTGGAATATACAGCGGGGGACTGGGCATTGTTTCAGGCCCTCCTGGGCCGTGTGGGGGCCCCTACGAGCCGCCGGAGGATCTGGGCCAGCGTGAAAAACGAATGACGTTTGGGCCCTTGAGAGGGCGGCGGAGGGAGCCCCTAACGGGAAGTCCCCCTCCCCGGGCGCAGTAAACCAGAACTGGTGGTTTACAACCCGGAGGTGCGGGAAAAAAGAACCAAATGGTTACCTCCCCCGGAAGTTTTAAAGCAGGCGGGGCCCACACCCAAAAATCTGGAGCTGCTGCGTGAGGTTTTGAGGGACACTCGGCAGGGCACGGGGCGGGTTCGGGAGGCCCAAAAGGCTCGAATGGTGCGAGGTTTTAAAAACCCAAAACCAAGTGGCCCAGCTGTGGGGCAAGGTGAGGGCTGCCCCCGGGAAAGAGACCCCCCCCCCCCCCTCCTGCCCACCCCCAGCCGACAGGAGGCCGGCGCCTGGTGGGGGTTGTCTCGAGGGGGAGCAGCGACCCAAATCCCCGCCCGTGTCCAGGGGTGCAGGTTCAGCTTCAACCCGTGCGCGAGGCTGTCATCGGCGCCGCTCGCGCCCCCCCGACGCCATGATCAGCCCTTTTACTTCCCGGGGCTGGGAAGGGCCCCGGAAGGGCGGGACACCCTCCGGCGCTGAGGCGTCACCCACCGATGCTGGCCCCCGCTGGGGCGGCCGGGGGGCGGCACTCCTGGCCTGTCAAAACCTCCGGGTGGTGGGGCTTTCCCTCGGGTGGGGAAAGGGGGGCCGCATCCCCGCCCCCCCTAAGCCAGGGAACCCCCCAAGCCCCGGCCCAATCTCCCTGATAGTGCACGGCCCAAAAACGGGGGGAGGATGGGGCGACCCGCCTCCCGTGGGCCCGGGAGACCTCCACCCACACATCTTCGGCTTCACCACAGGGGTGGGGACCTCCAACAGCGTATGGGGCCCCCTGGCCCCAAAACGAAACCGCCCTGCTGTCGCCGTCTTTTCCGACCGGAGAAGGCGTTTGAGCTGGCCAACGCCCCCGCCATCCCGGCCCCGCTGGGCGGCGGGGGGGCGGGGCAGATCCTCGCCTGGATTGAGGATTACCTCTGGACCGCCGCGCCAGGGTCAGGTTCCAGGGGGGCGCAAATCGACAGGGGGGGAACGGCACGCCGCAGGGGGGGGTCCTAAGCCCCACCCTTTTCAACCTTGATGGAGCACTGGTCGGCCGCCTTCCGGGAGGGCACGGCACTTTCAGCTACGCCCACGATTGGTCCGGTGTCACTGGCCGGGGGTGACCGGGTGTCTCGACCCCCGCAAGCCCTTTTACCCGGGCATTGCAAGGCAGAGGCGGGCCAAGATTCGGGTAGAAGTCCAAGGGTTTGGTGTCCCCGGCCGCTGCCCCCCGGTCTGTCCTCTACAGATACGGGCATAGGGTGGCTTTTGGGCCCCGCCTTCCCTACCTCGGAATGTGGCTTTACCGGGGCCCCCACTTCTACCAGGTCACTATCGGGGAGAGGGGTGAACCAGGCTAACGTATGAGGGCCCTGACGAGGACACCCCGCCGGGGGCCCCGTCCCTAGTGCTGCGCCCCCTTCTACGTGAAAACCTGTGCGCGCCCTTTTTAGATACAGCGCGCCCTTTCTTTTTCGTTACGCTCACTCAGCAGATGAAATAGAGGTCCTTCAGAACCGGCTTTTAGGGGCCCTGCTGGGGGCCCCCGGGGCAAACACCCGCGTCATGCAGGCGGAGGCACGGTGGGCCCCCAGCTACCGGGTTCGACGATCGGGCCGTCGGGTGGCCAAGATCCTTTTCCCGGCAAAGGGGCTGTCGCGCGGGACAGGCTGTCAGGGTCTTGCCACAGAGCAGCGTGCCATCGCCGGGCAACACCTGGCTGCAGAGGGGGCAGACGCCCCATCCACCTTTCCCCCCCCCGGCCACCCCACCTGCTGCTGGACGGAGGGCCGCCCCCCCCCGCAACGCGTCGCTCCGCCAAAGTGGAGCCCTCTGCCCCCCAGGGGATTACGCCAAAATGCCGGCCGCGAAGGCGTTTTGCACCGGGGGGGGAGCTGAGGCAGAGCCCTGCAGGCATGGCGCACGCCAATGTTCCCAGCACGTCGCCCTGCAGGCGGGGGCGACGCCAATGTTCCCCCCACGACGCGGTCGCTACTTACACCGACGGCTCCCTTGACCCTGAAGAGGTGACAGGGTGCGGTGGTTTCGGGCGGTGAGGTGCGTCTGGAGGACACCCGGACCATTGCTCACGCGCAGACGGAGTGGTTTGGGGATAGAAACGCGCCCTTCGACGCCCTGGGCCGACAGGAGGAGGCGTGGTGATTCACACCGCTCCATGTCTGCCTGCAGGGCCTACGGCGCCCCCCCACAACCCCAGGACAAAAGTGAGGTCCCACCGCCACTGGGCCAACCCCGGGCCTCCCGCAAAGGGGGCCGCGTAAGGTTCAAAAGGGTGCCCGCCCATAGGCGTCCGTGGCAAAAGAGGCGGGCCCATGAGGGCGGCCCGGGGGGCCCCCCAGACATCCAGCGGTGGCCTTGACTTTTACCCCGCATCCAAGGGGCCAAGGTATGGCCCGACGCGCGCCGTCTGTGCCGCAGAGCAAAAGTTCGGCCCCGGGCGACTTTAGGAGGGAGCCCGGACAAAAAGCCACGAAACAACCGAGGCCCACGCCCCGCCAGCAGCTGTCCAGCCCAGGGGGTGTTCTACAAGACTTGGTGGTAGGGAACCCGGAGGAGCGAGGGGGGTTTGAGGAGCGGGGCCTGTGAGCAATCCTTTTAAGACCCCCCCCCATCCCCGACCCCTACCTGCTTTCCCGTCCCGCTAAAAGAGGGCCAGACAGTGCGTCCGGAGAACGCGGCCCCTCGTACGGGGTTTTAGAAAAAACTGCCCTGCGCTGGAGGGGGGGCGTGCGTCCCCCCCCCCCCCCCCCCCGAGAACACTAAGAGTGGGGGTGACCCCACGCCCGCCACCTGTGACTGATGTGGCTGGGTACAGCGGGGGTGAGCCGCTCATTTTACTTTTTTTTTTTTATGATATATTATGTTAGTATGGTATGTGTATGTATGTGCATATGTATATGTATATGTATTATGTAATAGATGTAAATAGATAAAAAATAAAAAATAAAACAAATCTTTTACGCAGAACATTTTGACGCGATTCTGATAAATACTTTATTTTTGGCGATTTTTTTTTTTTTTTGACGCAATTCGCGTCAAAAGCTAAAATGTACACGGGCCCGTTTTGACGCGATCGCGTCACCGTGCGTGAAAGGGTTAACTAAAGTACACTACTGTCACATTTTATTGAAGCACAAACCACCGCCACGTCAGCCGAATGCGACAGTGCCCAAACAAACATTTCGCTTGCTGCCGCAACAAATTCTTGCGGGTCGGGCAATCATCTTCCCTGGATGATTGAACAGCAAGCGAAATTTGAGCAATCGAAATTTTTTCGCTTGCAAGCGACATTTCACTTGCTCCCCCGCAGAAAACGCCTAAGGTTTGTTAACGAAGGAGACGAAGTGGAAGAGGACCTATGAAGCGATACTAGCGACAAGATAACAAGCGAGTTCCATAGGGGTCTGTTTTGTGGCTTACTTGATTTACATTAATGACTAAGACAGTGGGATTATCAGTGATATTAGTAAGTTTGCCGATGGTGCTAAAATATGTATGATAATTGGTACGGACCTGGAATTCTCACCTATCCGAATTATCGCCACCGTCGGCGAGTGCTCCAATTTTTCACGGGGATTTCTGTTCACTTTATTTGATTCTAAGAAACATTCTCTCTATGAGCTTCCGTCGCAAATCACTACATTCGGAGATATAATATGTTTTTAACAGGAAGGAGTGTATACGAGATATGAAAATTAAACTAACCTAACCCCACCTTTTGACTCGTTAACCAAACCTATTCTAACCCCACGTTTTATCCTCCTAACTAAAGCCAAATCTGCATTAAAAAGTGTCCGCGGCAAGGGAAGAACAGAGGCGATGCAGGTCACAAGAGCCCGTCAGGGTGGCAAGGTTGGTAGAGACGTGAGCTCGCAATGTGCAGCGTCCCTGTGCATTCGGTCAGCGGTTCGAGTCCGCCTAGTTCGTGCTGACGTGGCGGCGCTTTGTATAGTCAATAACCTTGTAGTTGGTACTTGCAAAGTGTCTAGATAGGATGAAAATCTTATCTTATCTTAGGTCACAAGAGGAAGAAGGGTGAGGCGCACGTAAACACTTGTCTCTCGCCTCCCTATACACACATGTATATCTCCAAAAGTAATGATTTGCGACGGAAACTCAGAGAGAATGTTTCCTAGAATCCAGTAAGGTTAACAGAAACCATACTTGCAATTGTGTAGGGAATTTCGGTTCTAGTGTAAAATACTACTACTATTTTCGGCGACAGCTCCAGTCCTTGTACTTGGTATGACATTACCCATTATGTACGCTTAATCTTAATCAGCTTTTACCCGTGTTTATGGGTACCTGGAACTCTCGCCGCCGTCGGCGAGTGTTCCAATTTTGGTTACATTCTATAGAGTCCTTGGTATTATTCTAGTGTTTGCCCATACTCCCCCTCTCCCACAAAACCAGCTTGGGGACCTGGGGAAATGCGGGATATTTGGCTGGGATACAAAATATGCGTCGCAACCACATAGTTTTTGAGTTAGGGATGTTGAAAAACTTCCCTAGATCTAGGTAAAATTCATTGGATTTCTTCTGAGTCCAGCGACGTGTGAACCTGACGATCCTCACAGAATGATGACCGAAGTGTCGAGAACCCCCCCAACCCCCCGCTAGGAGGTTTGGTTAGATTTGGTTAGGCTAGGATAGGTTAGATTTGGTTAGCTTAGGTTAGATTCGGTTAAATTCAGTTAGGTTAGATTTGGTTAGGTTAGGTTATCGGTGGGTCAAACCCTCCGCTAGGTTAGGTTAAATTTGGTTAGACAAATTTCTCTTGATATAGGGAAATTACCCTAGATCTAGGGAATTTTAGCCCCCCTACATAACTCTTAAATTACGTGTTTCCGACGCATAATTTGTTCCCCACCCAAAAACCCCGCATTCCCAGAGGTTCCCAAAATTGTTTGGGGGAAGTGGGAGAGTATGGACAAACACTAAGAATTTTATAGAGTCCTTTCCCGCCCTTACAAGTGGGCTTTTTTCTCCAGAATTTCACAGATCCCATCAGATACCTAAACATTAAATATTAAAACATAATTATAAAGTGGGGGAGAGATGCCCCTTTCCTCCCTCATCCCCACTGGACCCCCAAAAAACATATTACTAACCTAACCTGATAAATAACGTTGCGAGACCAAAGGGCGGGAAAGGACTCAAGAATTTTACCAGGTTTGGTTAGATTATTGAAAGTTGTGAGGGTCCGTAGGAAAAGGAGAGGAGGATAAATAAGGAAATAGAAGAAGAGAATGGGGGAAGCGAGAGAATACTGATAACGGTAGTGGGTAGAGAGAGAGACGACAATGTTTTGCTGACACAAGTTATCCTTATCAGCCCGCGAGGGGGTGAGCAAGGAGGCCACCTCCAGTTTTGCTGACATAGGTATTCAGCATATGAGCGTCCACGAGGAGGAGTAAGAGGAGGGAGTGAGGAGTAGGAGGAGGAAGTGAGGAGTGAGAGAGAATGAGAGGGGAAGAAGGAACGAGAGATGGGAAAAAAGGGGTAAATAGTGCTGAGCCAACAGAGTTGCCCGCGGTCAAAGAGCCATCAACTCACGCCGTCACCTCAACCTCACTCCATACTGTCGCACTGAGATAACCTTTGACTTGTAACCCACCACACAAGCCTGGCCTCTCCCTGAACACAGAGGAGAGAAGATCAGAATCTATATATCCTCCCGGTGCGGGCACACGCCTTACTGCGTCGCGGTGACCTCTTATACGAGACTAAGTGTATTGTCTAGGTGCAGCGAGCGAGTTTACGCGTTTATTCCTTCCAGGTCTCTTAGGGCGACGCACGCGCTCAAGTTTGTGGCTGAGTCCCACTCTGCGCGCCCGCCAACACACGCCACGCCCTTAAACGACGCCCCAACGTTCGCTGCTCCGCTTTGCACCCGGGGCAGGTGCTACTCAACTCTACGATGCCCCGAAGTCTTGCCAGAGCACCTTCCCCTGTGGCTTTGCTCCTGTGTTTCCCCTGGGCTTTTGAGACGACGGGGCCACGGCGGGGCGACCAAGGAGCGCCCCGCATTGCCCCACGGGGGCGGGAAGTGCAACTCTACGGTGTCACGACGCCCCTGCAACACACCCGCCCCTGTGGCCTTTCTCCTGGGCCCCCGGGGATCTCGAGGCTACGGCGGGGCGACCAAGGAGCGCCCCGCATTGTCCCACGGGGCGGGAAGTGCAACTCTACGGTGTCACGACGTCCCTGCAACACACCCGCCCCTTGGGCTTTCTCCTGGGCCCCCAGGGATCTCGAGGCCGCGGCGGGGCGACCAAAGAGCGCCCCGCTTTGCCCCAGGGGGGCAGGTACGTGCAACTCTACGGTGCCACGACGTCCTGCAACACTACCTGTCTCTGTGGCTTCTCTCCTGGCCCCCGGGGATCACGGGGCATTGGCGAGACACGCGGCGGGCTAGGGAAGGAGGTGAAACTCTACGCTGCTACGACGCCCTACTAGACACCTGCTCCTGTGACTTCCCCTGGGTTCCCCCTGGGACCCCGGGGCATGGCAAGACACATGCAGCAGGGTTTGAGGACCCCTTGAGTACCACGTACAGGTCCACCAGAGGCTACGCAGCAGATGGTGATGTATTAATTATGATACAGTGCATGACAGGGCGGGCGATTAAGGATGCCCCGAGGAAACTGTGCAAGTCAGGGACCTCGCGGGCGACAGGCAGGGTCGCCCCACCGGCAATGCCGGGGCGTTTAGCAGCCTGGGGAGGCAAGCTCCCCGTATCTCCGACGCGAGGGGGCACCTGCCCCGGTTAATGTGCAAAGTAAGTACTTTGGAGTACCTGAGATATGCCCAACCCGGCACCTTACAGGTAGGGGTGCCGGGATTAGTTGTCATGCCACGTCAGCGACCGATTGATAGAACCGTAGCGGGTGGGGGACCGCTAACACGAGCACCACCCCTTTAGC
>JACEEZ010003369.1:0-10000 GCA_016584305.1 Chionoecetes opilio
GGAGCACGCACGCAAACACGTGGGGAGCGGAGCGTGAAGTATAAAAGGAAGAAGAAGCGTGGGGACGGAAGAAAAGGGTCTCACCGGGCCTAGAATCGCCCTAAGAAAGGAGAGAAAGGGGGAGGAAGCATAAAGGCGACATCACCGGGAAAGGGCTCCACCTCCCAGTGATAAAGGGGGGAGCGCTTTGGTCCACGAGGCCGACGGCCACCAAACCCCAACAATGGCAGGCAGGCCGCCAGAGTAGGTGGCGCCGTCGACCACGCTTCAAGCCCCGCCACCACGACAAGGTGACTCCCCACAGCGGGGTGAACAACAATATGATTTAACATGTATCAATAATGACATTGAATTACTTACTATTATAATTATTACTGAATCTATCAGTTTTCTGATTTGTGAATATATAGGACCAAATAGAAAAACATATTCCCAAGTGGGACGAATCACGAATGTCATAAATACAGCATTACAAGGCAAAGCAAAACAGAAAAAAAAAACTCATAGGAGAACTTTAATATAAACTTATTTGAGCATAAAACCCCATACACCAACAAAAACTTTCTAGCAAACATTCAAACTTTAAATTTGTTCCTCACATCTCCAGACCCACTAGATTTCCAGATAGTTTAAATTGGGTGACCCTTCTCTCCTAGACCATATATACACTAATTTTTTTGGAAAGTTTACCACAGGTATTGTACACTTGCCCATTTCGGACCATCTTCCTATTTTCTTAAATATTTCCTTCCCCCCCAAAAAAAATCAAACGTCAATGAAATAGAATTCAGAAATGTAATCCTAATAATAAGGAGCTTTTTTTCTCAAAAACTTCACCCCCATATTATGGAACATTCCTTATCTTCACAAAAATATAAATTTAAACTTTAATACATTTCTAGAAAAACTGAGTAATTTTTACAATGAATGTGTTCCCAATAAAAAACAAATATATTTCTGAAAATCGGCTAAATAACCCTTGGATAACGTCAGCTGTAATTAATCGGTCGGGACCAAAAATAATCTATTTAAGGACTATAAAATAGGTGTTGTCTCTGAAAGTTATTATAAAAAAATACCGCAATGTCCTAAATAGGATTATAAAAAATCATAAAATTTCTACATATGTCGATAGTTACAAACTTTAAAAATGATACACGCAAAATATGGAAAACCATAAATCAGTTTGAAAATTAACTATAAAAAAAACTATCTCAGTTACATAAAAATGAATAATAAAGTAATGAGATGCCCATCCGATATTGCAGAGGCCTTCAATAATTTATTATACAGATATTGCTTCCAATTTAGATAACAACATCCCACCTTCCGATATTAACCCACTTGACTTTCTGAGAGGTAATTACCCAAACATCAATGAGTGTTCCTCCAGTACTACCACAAGACGTTGCAGCTGTAATAAACTCATAAAAAAACAAAAAGTGTAATACCCATGAAATGGTCTGTCTCTCCCCTAAAAGCTAATAAAGAACAAATAGCTGGTCCATTATCAATCTTGTTAAACCCAGTCATCGAAAAAGGAATTTTCCTCAATTTTTAAAAAACATGCAACCGTAACCCCTATTTAAAAAAAGGCCCAAAAAGACAACATTGCCATTACAGACCAATATCACTGCTAAGCAGCTACTCAAAAAATATTCGAAAATTAAAGAAAACAATTCTATTAAATTTCTTAACCAAGAAATCTATTATCAACAAAGAAAAATTTTTGGTTTCGAAAAGGGCTTAAGTACCTTTAGTGCTTTGCCCGCCTTCACCGATAACATCTACTCTGCCTTGGATGCTCAACATACAATGCTCACTATTATATAGACTTTACTAAAGCTTTGATACAGTGAAACATGATATCTTACTACAAAATTGAAACATTATGGTATACGTGCATCATAATGCTGGTTTAGAGAATACCTCACCGTAGAACCCAAAGTACAAATTTCAGAATTTTCTATCTATACCTAACATATTCAGACGGAGTCCCTCAGGGTAGTTCCTCGGTCCCATTTTATTCCTTATCTATATAAATGATCTCCCAAAAGTATTTACAAATTTAAAAACAATACTTTTTTTCTGATGACTCTACTTTATTCATTACTGGTGCAGACCTACATCCTTGATAGAAAAGCCAAACCAAGACCTAGAAACATTTTATAAATGGTGTTTGAGTAAAAGATAACCGTCAATTTAAACAAAACGTATTATAGCCTTTACCAAAAGGCGACTAAAATTCTTCCTACTCTGTTATACAACAACAATGTCCTCAACAGAAAATAATCAACACAAACTACTAGGTGTAAATTTTTATGATAACATATCCTTTAAACCACACATTAATGAAATATGTCTTAAATTGTCTAGAATCGTATCTCTTTATATCAAATTAGAGACCTTATGCCTAATAATATACTTAAAATTCTACATAATGCCCATGTATTGCCACACTTTCAATATTGTACTCCAGTCTGGTGCAACCCATATCCCACTCATTTACTTCCCCCGTTCCGGCTACAAAAGAAAATAATTAGGATCATTTCAAATTCGGGCTACTTTGATCATACTCACCCTTATTTAAGAATATGAACATCTGAAATTATGACAAAACAAATTACAGATTGGAATATATATGCACAAATTAGTTACTGGTTGTCATTATATTAACTTGTTCCCTAAAAATAAATACCCCCACCCGCAACGTGAACACCTCCGTGTACCACAACATAACCTGACAGTTTTTCAACACTCACTAGCTACTCTGGTCCCCAAAATATGGAATAATATACCCGACTCTGTTTAAAACCTTACCAACTTAGTTCATTTAAAAGGCAATAGAAAAAGTATTTTTGTCCCAATACTGACACGATATTTGTTCTAAATATTTGTTCTAATATTTTTTTTCCAATGATGGTCATGTAGATCTATTATAGTGCCAACAATATATTTTATTAGCATTCTACAAATGAATTTTGAGCAATTGTCTGAATTTCTCTGCTCTTTTGTTTGTTTTTTTTTTTTGTTTACCTTGTTTTTTCTGTTTGTTTTCTTGTTTTCTTTTTCTTTGATGTAATTGCTACGACCTCGGCCTAGATAAACTTTTGTAAACTACAGAGATGCTGCCCCGAACTAGCTATGCCCGATAGCGAATAGCCGTATGGCTCGTATGGGCGGGGCGCTTACACAAATTATGTTATCATAACTTTATTAACGTTTATGTATTATGGTGAGCATAATTAAAGTGTTTCAAGGTTTCGGTGCTATCATGACCCTGGACACGGGTGAACGTTGAAGGCTGGTGCTGTAGTAGCGCTGAGTCAGCGTGAAGAAGACTTTTAGAGCTATTTGTATGCATGTATGTTATATATGTGCGTGTTGTGTGTGTGTGGTCGTGGTGTGTGTGTGTGTGTGTGTGTGTGATGTGGAGTGACGTTGTGTGTGTAGTGTGTGTGTGTGGTGTGTGGTGTGTGTTGGCAACACATACAAAAACGATATTATCAAGCGTGAGAAGTGAGCACACAAAATATCCTATCATGGGTCTTAACTTTACGCCACACTGTTTCTTCTCGTCTCATCTTATCACAATTTCCCTCAAACAAAAATTTGAAAAGAGGAAAGAAAGCAGGATAGGTTAAGGGATGAAGATGGTGCCACACCGCCTCGTACTGCCTCACGTGTGTTGGTCACCAGAAGCAGAGGCGCGGCATGAAGTTTGTTAAAGTTTTCACAAAAAAAGCTTTCATATTCACATTACTCAAAAAAGGAAAATTTAAACTGTGCATAAAACAGTTCACATTCAACTTCGATTCCCACTTCCGTTACTCCATCTTCTTCTTAGCGCGGCCGCGAACGAGATGACACAGGCAGCTCGCAAAGTCGCCGCAGGAAGGGAACACCAGCAGCAGCAAGGCGCCAGCAAGAGTCCCACTACGGTCCCAGCATCAGGAACTGCACCCAGGAGAGCGTGCCGCAGGGCCACATCAAGCTGGGGCGGCCCCTCGGTGGCGGACACGTACTCTGTCCAGACACTGCGCGCCTCCTGCGGCGTCGTCAGCTGATCCATAAAGGACGCCGACATCCTCGCACGTTCCTTTGTACCTGAAAAAATGACAACAAACAATCAGAACGACCAAGACCACTCCGCCACACAGCCTGTCTGGCCTCTTATCACGCAGGTCTCCCGGAGGCCGTCAGAACCACAGCTGAATATACACACTGGACTGCTGAGGGAAACTAACTTTGGCTGGGTGATGATGTCAGTGAGGGCAGTCGACGATGCTGTCAGCCAGTAAATTCCTCCCACACCCAACATGCGACCCAGACCAGAGTTTTCCACAAAGAGCGTTCTTTGGCTGGTCCCGAACCTGGGGAGGACGAGGTAGGGGGCGTCGCTGTGAAGATGGACTCTGAAGGCTGAGGAGGCCGCCGTGGGGAGATGAAACATCTTCCACACTGTCGTGAGCTGCGGCTACAAAGGGTGTGTGAGGCGGGCTATACCAGACCTGAAACAGGCAAGAACACAACACAAGACTCCAAGTGGCAGAGAGGCCTCTCATTGTTAATGGTGATTGGCCGACTTTTACCGATGACGTCTGCTGGGGGAGCCAGCTGCTGATCTGACGTGGTCTCGACACGCCCTCCAGGCTTCCCTCATACGCCAGAGGACCCGCTGTGGCAGTCTCCCGGAAAGCCTTCAAGGAAGGCTTGGCGGTACTGGGCGGCATGTTTCCCGGCGGGCGACGGAGCCCAGACTGAAGTAGATGACGCCTGCGAGCCCGACCCCCGCCAGCCACGACTCGAGGTCCTGTGAATGACGGCGAGGATGCCGAAAAGTAAAGGTCCCTCAATCATGACAATTAAGAGAGAGAAGACAACTATGGCAAATGATGTTGTTCACCTTGGGCAGGGGCTTGGCGGGGCGGCAGTGCATGGCGCCCACCTCCACATTGGTGAGTTCTAGGCGGAGGGGCAGCGGGGATCAAAGCTGAAGTGAGTGTTCATCACAGTAGTCAGACTTCGGTTCCTCTCAATCTCCAGTGCGCGCGTCAGGCCGGGAACTGGAGAAATCTGGAAAGAGAGCGAACATTTATTCATTGTGAATTCCTCAACACTAATATTGACATAAAGTCTGCTGACCTTGGTCATCATCTTGCTTGACTGATAGTGTGCACATACTGAGTCTGATGTGTAAGGAGTCAATGTCAGGAGCTTCTCAATAAACATGCATCGTACAATTGTATTTATAGCTTCTCATGGACTGGCTGTCATTCCAACTTGGCGCGGTCTTAAAGGGTGTGGTGGTTCGAGAATTCCTTCGAATTGGTGAACAGGTAGGGGATTCGGTCACTCGTGCAGAAGAGGACATTCATGCCTGTGACGGGGCCGTTATACTTTCTCATGTACAGATTATTTTTTTCGATTTCGATTAGGAATTCTCTTCCTTCGAATTATTACTCCCCAGTGGTGTCCTAAGGCAGTGTCTTCAGCGTGACTCTTGCAGTGGCCATAATAACATGTTGCGTACAAGAGGGAATTTAATGCATTTATTGTGTGTGAAGATTTATCGACTTCGTTGTGTTGCCTAAAGGATGTCTGTATCCGAGAGATTGCTTCAACGACCCCATCGACGAGTTTCTGGAGTGGCGACGAATTGCGGAGTTCATACATTAATTTTTACCCAATGAAAACAGCGACGATTTTACTTATGTATGGCCCCGTGGGACTCACCCGTCCTTGACCGCTTCTAGATGGACCGAATTTACTATACAAGGACGAGGCGAAACTTTATAAATAGATTGACGTAGGCTCCCCAGCTGCGTTTCATCAAGTTGGCCTGTCTAAGAGCATCTACCTACGGAAATGATTCCCCCACAACTTGTTTAGAATGAATGAATGTATGAGAGCTGACCGCACGACGCTCACTCCTGCCACCAGCAGTCATTATCTTTCGAAGATTGAAGTATGTATGAATGTAAAGGTACGTCTTTTATATATCTTGCGACCTCGGTTGAGGACTTTGTATACCATGCTGGTTTCATTTATGTCCGTCTCTCATCCCGTTTTTTTTTTTTTTTTTTTTTTTTTTTTTTTTTTTAATAACGTTAGTAGCCTATAGCGCCTGTAGGATTATGGAGAGTCTCTGAGGTGAGTCAATCTCGCCCGCTAGTGGCGCCAGGCTGGATTTGTTATAGTGACTATGGTCTAGGTGAAGATCCCGTTTTATATGATGATCGGATCTTCAGTCAGATCATTGTAGCCCTAGAGTTTACTTCGTCACACTCGCAATCGAAACCAGTAATTGCTGCATGCAGGTTTCTTTCATCCACTCGACGATGGATTTGACAGTTGCTCCTTGGTGGGACATAAGCTATCCGGGACCTTTTCTCCCTTACCATGATCTTGAAAGAGTTGCCCCCGGACAGGATTAGAATCGGAGGACATTGAGTTCACCACGCCAGACGCTAACACTAGAACCCGCCTCCCCAATGTCTGTCGATAGATGATGGTGTTCTTTCTGCGTTTGGATCTTGACGCTTTGTCCGGACGTAAAGTATTGTTATCGTCTTATAGTCTACCGAGGCTCTGCATCGTGACAGGCTGTCCTTGTGACTGTAAACACAAAATTTTTAATCTGACCAGGTCTTTCAAGGCTGTTTGGGTACGAGTGAGGATGTTCTTGAGACATTTCGATTCTTTTAGTACGAATATCGCCAACATAGGACTGCGAAGATTGCCTCACCCTGTTAGAAGGTAACGTCTTTGTAAAGTTCTTCTGATATTCTAATGTCTATTTATGCTATTCCGAATTATCTCATATTTCTGGTGATTGACTGTAGTATCTCAGCTTTGTCAGATATCTTTTCCAATCCACTATTCAAGGAGATCTTCGAATGGCTTTACTTCAATAAACGCGGGTGATGGCTGAACGGGCGGCTTTTTGTTATTAGGTCCTATGCAGATCTGTCTATAGAAGGTGAATGCTTTGACCAAAGCTGCCGCTAGCAGGCCTACTTTGATCCTGTTTTCAGTTAAGTACCGGCAAAAGAGGCGCCCAGAGTCATTTGAGGCGTTCGCAAGTATGTGGACGAAAGCTGTTTTGAATTTACCTCGATGTGAAAGCGTACCAAAAGTAGACATGGTATTGTTAAAATGAGGACTAGCGTTCAACGTTACTTGCTGATGGATAGTAAACTTCGTCCCAATTAAATAATCAATCAATCAGTCATGACGGTTTCAGATAAATTCTGTGTTCAAACACAGACATTACATATGACTAGCACCGTTTCAAGGTCCTCTGTAAGAAGTGGAACTCTGAGGAAGAAAGATTACGTGGCAAAATCTAGTAATAGACCTGCCACACACCCAAGCGGAATGTTAAGCGCCAAATAAATGAGTTGGAGTTCCATGAAGGAAAACTCGAATAATATGTATTGCTAGAAACACGTTAAAATCTAGCAAAAGGAGATGGGCCGCCATGTAGTGCCAGGGCAGTCAAGGATCAACAGAAAATACACTTCGGGCTACGATGATCTAGAAACTGAACTAAATAAAGTTTGGCTCATGAAAATGTTTCCTAGTGTTCTTCCAAAGAATCTGATCAGCGTCTATTCTCGTTGTATGTACTTTGGTACCTCTGATGCGGACTCCAGATAAGATCATCCGTTAGTTTCGAAACACAAAACTTTATAGTTGTAGGAATATTTCTCGGCAGAACAGAGTACATTGAATACTAAACACCAAGCAGAAAGATGCAAAGAAGGGAAGAGTAACAGGGTTGCAAGTGTCTGTCACTGACTTACCTCTTTTTGTACCAGCGGCATGGACAAAACCAGACCTCCAGACGAAAAGAATCCAGAGGTGCATGTAAGTGTTCCTCAGCGATGCAACAAGGGACATGGGAGGGGGTAGCTGCCTAAGAAAGGTGGGGGCGTAGGACGGGTTGAAGGACGGTTGCGAAAGCGGCACTCTTGCTATCGGTCCTCCCGGGCGTGGCAACGGTGATGAAGGGAACCTCGTGCACGAACGGGGTACGCGGATTCTGGGACCAAAACGAGGCGATGGCGCTGGACTGTGTTGTGATAGCGGCCTGGCTACCGCGTGAAGGGGGGAAGGCCCGAGAGGCAATTTGTATCAAACAACCTTTGTATCAAAGACTCACCTATTTGAACAAAATGATCAAGTACGATGAGGTCAAAAGTCTTTTCTTTTTTCATACATTTTCTTGACAGCTGGCACCTTGTAAAGATCCTTGGCCAGTTCAGGCAATAGTTCCTTGATATTTCCAACCTCCAGCTGAAGTTTTGACTGCAAACATGGCGTCTAGAGTTTATGCTTCTGCAATCAGGCATGGTATATCTCTGTAAACGTTTGGGTGATTGAGCTAGCGGTAAGAGCTGAGGATATCTATCTGTCGGGGAGAAAATCTTTATGTCAGCGAAAAAGATAAAATTAATGTCATGATTTACTGTCTATTATTTAACTTCGGCCAAAGTCCGTGGCTACGGCAAGATGGATTGTGTGTGTTTGTGTAAGTGCCATCGTGCTTAATCTCAGTAGCCGAGCCATTATCGTGCACAAATGTAGGGTGCACCTACGCAGGGGAGGAGCACCGTGAAACCTTTATAAGATTATCTCTGCAAAGTGCTTCGTTGCAGAGGGTTACATGTCATTTGGTATGAACGCGAATTGGTAACGAGGTCAAACATGATAACGAGTTCACTTCGGCCACGCGACTATGGACACAGTTAAATTAGGCCCCAAACAGACTCGTCCACGACTCAATTGGGACCCACTTCGAAATGCGCCATAAGAGTCAGATAGACCCAAAGCGTGGAGGGAGAGAGAGAGAGAGAGAGAGAGAGAGAGAGAGATGAGAGGGAGAGAGAAGAGAGAGAGAGAGAGAGAGACGAGGAGAGAGAGAGAATGACGAGAGAGAGAGAGAGAGAGGAGAGAGCGAGCGAGCGAGCGAGCGAGAGGAGAGAGAGAGACGAAGAGATTGAGAGAGAGAGATGGAGAGATTCGAGAGAGAGAGAGAGGGAGAGATGAGAGAGACGAGAGAGAGAGAGAGAGAGAGAGAGGAGAGAGAGAGAGAGAGAGAAAAAAAAACTTAATATACAGTCAGATGAAAGGAAGGAAGGAGAACAAATTTCCTGACACACACACAAACACACCACACCACACAACCACACACACACACACCACACACACACACACAACACACACACACACATACATACATGTTATTGTGGTTATTAAAGATGTTGATGAGTTGTGATAATAGTTGTGAATGACGTTTGTTGAGGTAATTTGAATAATAGTGGTGACGTATAAAGCAATAGTGGTGGTTAATGGGTGTCAAAAAAAAACTCGTAGGATAATTGTAGTGTGGTGGTGGATATGATTGGTACTTAGGGCTCTAGTGTAGTTATAGTGTATATAGTATATATTATATAGCGTATTTAAGGTATAGTGCGTCTATTGTCTATAGTGTATTATAGCGAGGCCACCGAGATGTCATCTCGGTGGCCTCGATTATAGTCTATAGAGTGTGGTTGTGACGGTAGGACGGGTCAGGGGAAGGCTCCCCTTTTCACACGTCAGTGATAATGCGACAACGATGAGAGAAGAAGGGAGGGAGCGACCTGTATTTACAATTTCATCCTCCCTTCCTTCCTCCCTGCTCTCGCTCTCTCTCTCTCTCTCTCTCTCTCTCTCTCTCTCTCCTCTCTCTCTCTCTCTCTCTCTCTCTCTCTCTCTCTCTCTCTCTCTCTCCTCTCTCTCTCTCTCTCTTATATATATATATTATATATATTATAATATCTATAATATATTAATTATATATATATATATATATATGTATATGTAATATTATATATATATATATATATATATATTATATATATATAATATATATATATAATATAATATATATATATATAGATAATATATATATATATATATATATATATAATATATATATATAGATAGATAT
>JACEEZ010003369.1:17500-22500 GCA_016584305.1 Chionoecetes opilio
CAATAAAAACAAAGAAAGAAGAAAACAACAACAAAACAAGAACATAAGAGAAGGAAAAAAAAAACCACGAACCGAAATATCAATTTGTTTTTAAGGTCAGTTACTGGTACTGATTGATTTCTGAAAGAATTATATACCGATTCGCCATTATAACTCTCTCTCTCTCTCTCTCTCTCTCTTCTCTCTCTCTCTCTCTCTCTCTCTCTCGCTCTCTCTCTTCTCTTCTCTCTCTCTCTCCCTCTTCTCTCTCTCTCTCTCTCTCTCTCTCTCCTCTTTCTCTCTCTCTCTCTCTTTCTCTCCTCTCTCCTCTCTCTCTTCGCTCTCTCTCTCTCTCTCTCCTCTCTCTCTCTCTCTCGCTCTCCCTCTCACTCTCTCTCTCTTCTCTCTCTCTCCCCCCCCCCCCTTGTCCATGGTCTTACCCGTGGGGGGCTCCATGACACACACAGACACACGAAGCAAGGGAAAACAAGCCTAGAAAGAAGGGAAATTGGAACTGACTAATTGGAATTTTGATCTGGAAAGAAGGGATTGGAACCGAGACAGAACTAACTCCGAGCTGGCAGGCGACCAATCAGAATCCAACCTCAACCTTCAAGTAGTGAAGATACAACCAACTTGCAGGTTAAGGTTGGAGTTAGCATCATACACGCAAATTAGATCCAAGCTAAAATTTTTCACATCCTAATATGCTACCCAGCATGTTTGGCAGAACTTCAGCAGCAAGAATCAGAGAGAATGTCTTGAACCAGTATCATGGACAAGAAGACAGTGATGAAACACAAGACAGGCAAAGTGATCTGTTGACAGTGTTGATGGTTCGGGGGCTGGGCATCGCTGCCTTCCTGCACACCATCTGGCGGGACGCCTCGAGGGTGTCTGAGGCCCTGCAGGCGTGTCCGAGGACAAGGGCCCCACGCCACTGCTGGCCTGTCAGGGCCACGGGAGCCTACGGCCCACTGGTGGTTGGCTGGGGCCCGCTGCGCCCCGCCTCGCCTCAGACAAACGCTGGAGGCCGGAGAGGTACTGGTCCCACCGAAGACTGG
The DNA here is from genome assembly GCA_016584305.1 of Chionoecetes opilio. Lineage (NCBI taxonomy): Eukaryota > Metazoa > Arthropoda > Malacostraca > Decapoda > Majidae > Chionoecetes > Chionoecetes opilio. The sequence continues at coordinate 18,544 of JACEEZ010003369.1, forward strand.
TAGAAACCTCATCGTGAGCGTCTCCGGCCGCCACAAGGCGGTTTCCTGAGATGCCTCGAGGGCCCAAGCGGTCAAAGATGAAGCAGAACACGCGGTGTTTACGGACCAAAACTCACAAGTGTTGCCGTGTGTTTCCTGGTGAGTGTGTGATTGGTTTGCGCGGTGTTGTAATTTCGCGCCTTTCTTGGGGACAGAACCAAGGACACTGATCCCATGATCGAATCTGGCGATCAATACGCGCCACAGAACAACCTTCCCAGACGAGGACGGTTAAGGTTTGAAGATCACAATGAAACGTTAAATCTGAAGTAATAATAGATAAGGCATCAGTGACACCTGCACCTGCTGTGGCGGATACACAATCGTCACTCCCACATAACAGGCAGCAGTGCGGGGAGGTGGAGGACTGCAAGGATCCCCGTAAGATTCTGTCCCATCAGGAGCTTGCGGCTGCCGCGACCTGTCCGCCAACAAGTTCCGGAAGACAGCTCTCCTCCCGCCACCACAGAAATGATGAAAAATACGAAGAGGGTATTTCCATCTATCAGAGTGCCTGAGGCCACCGCGTTGCCGCAGCCAGAGTGGTTGATGCACACGTCCCGCACACAGGAAAGGAGGGACACTCCTGAAGAGCTCTTTGCCCTAAGTCGTTCAAGGAGGAGGGTTATCTGCGTGCTAGAAGACAAAGAGCTGAAGGAGATGACCAGTTCTCAAGGAGAGATGCTTGGCGCGGAGGAGCAATATGGCTCGGGCCACAAGATGTTGATTCTAAAACAGGTCAAGAACTAGTCATTACGACCTTCTATAGGGAAGATCTTCCGCATTTAGTCATCGAGGCGGTGAATCTGCATGCTTTGCAGGGGTCCGGGAGTGCAGCATATGGTTGCGTGAGCGTGTCAACACCCGCCAGCGGGTGGGACGAGTTTTGCCGGTCAAACCGCCATTAAGTACTCCGTGCTGCACCCGTCCCCCGCGTCGTGGCTAGCGTATGCTTCCAAGGTGGCGCGCACATTGCTAAAGATTATCCGTAAAGGCTTCACTCACAACGGCCATAAAGGTGACAACGTATGCGTGGAAATGTCGAGCCGTGGCTTTGGCTAACTGTTATTGACGTTGGCGTTGCACGCCGATAGGCAACCGAGATGTCTAATCCAACAGACGCAAAACGTGAACAGTATCCTGCAGATCGCGCCTGAGTCCTATTGCACACCCAGGCTGTTCCGAGGGCCTCCGATTTTCCTCTATGCTGATTCTTCTTTGCCCCTCGTTTATGGGTTGGCTCTGTTTATCCTCGGGCCAACTGGAAATGTACGGGAGTACGCTCGCGCCGCCCAATGAATGATCTCGCGGTGGCTGAGGACGAGCCCGACTAACCCTCTCCTGATGGGCGCCCCCACATCTCCACAAGATCATCCAGGTGTTGAAGGCGCTAAGCCATCACAACTCCGATTCCTCAAACATCGCCAAGCTGAGCGAGTTTTAAAGCCAAAAAAGTCCTGCTGCAGAAAAAACTAAAAAGTGGCCTGAGCTTACAACTCTTCCCATGTGCACCAAACCAAAGGGGGCCTGAGCTGCCCCTCTTCCCAGTGCACCAACCAACTGGGGCCTGAGCTTCCCCTCTTCATGTGCACCAACAAATGGGGCTTAGCTTCACCTCGTCCCATGTGACCACACAATGGGGCCTGAGCTTCACCTCTTCCCATGTGCCACCAACAAATGGGGCCTGAGTTTCCCCTCTTCCCATGTGCACCCACAATGGGGCCTGAGCTTACCCTCTTCCCATGTGCACCAAAACAATGGGGCCTAGCTTCCCCTCTTCCCATGTGCAACAACAAGGGGGCCTGAGCTTCCCCTCTTCCCTATGTGCACCACCAATGGGCGGAGCTTCCCCTCTTCCCATGTGCACCAACAGGGGCCTGAGCTTCCCCTCTTCCCATGTGGCACCAACAATGGGGCCTGAGCTTTCCCCTCTTCCCATGTGCACCATCAATGGGGCTGAGCTCCCCTCTTCCCACTGTGCACCAATCAAGGGGGCCTGAGCTTCCCCTCTCCCATGTGCACCATCAACGGGGGCCTGAGCCCACCCCATTCTCACCATCAATGGGGCTGAGTCACCCCCCTTCTCACCACAATGGGGCCGAGCCACCCCCTCTCACCAGCAATGGGGCCTGGAGCCACCCCCTTCCCACCATCATAGGGCTGAGCACCCCCCTGCTCACCATTAATGGGGCCTGAGCACCCCCCTTTATTCACCATCAATGGGGCCTGATAGGCCACCCCCCTTCCCCACAATGGGGCCTGAGCCACCCCCCTTCTCACCATCAAATGGGGCCTGAGCCACCCACTTCTCACATCCAATGGGGCCTGGAGTCACCCCCCTTTCAACATCAATGGGGCCTGAGGCCACCCCCTTTTTTCTCACCATCAAGGGGCCTGGAGAACCCCCTTCCTCACCATCAATGGGGCCTGGCCAACCCCCCTTCTCACCATCAATAGCGCGAGCCACCCCCCCTTCTCACCAGCAATGGGCTGAGCACCCCCTCTCACCATCACTGGGCCTGAGACACCCCCCTTCACCATCAATAGGCTGAGCCACCCCCCTCTCATCCATCAATGGGGCTGAGTCACCCCCTTCTCACATAAATGGGGCCTGAGCCACCCCCCTTCTCACCATCACAATAGCTGAGCCACCCCCTTCTCAACCATCAATGGGCTGAGCCACCCCCCTTCTCAATCAATTGGGCATGAGTCACCCCCTTCTCACCATTCAAATGGGGCCTGAGCCCACCCCCCTTTCCACCATCAATAGGTGAGCCACCCCCTTCGCACCATCAATGGCCTGAGCACCCCCTTTTCCCACCATCAATGGGCGAGCCACCCCCCCGTCTCCACCATTCAAGGGGCCTGAGTCACCCCCTTATCACCATCAATGGGTCTGAGCCACCCCCCTTTTTGCTCACCATCAGGGCCTGAGCCAACCCCCTCTTCCCACCATCAATGGCCTGAGCCAACCCCCTTCTCACCATCAATGGGCTGAAGCCACCCCCCTTCTCACCACAATGGGCTGAACCACCCCCCTTCCCACCATCAAATGGGCTGAGCAACCCCCCCTTCTCAAACATCAAGGGCTGAGAACCCCACTCCCAACATCCCAATGGCTGAGCACCCCCCTTCTCACCACAATGGGCTGATCCACCCCCTTCTCACATCAATTGGGCCTGAGCCACCCCCTTTCCACCATCAATGGGCTGAAGCCACCCCCCTTCTACCATCAATGGGCTGAGCCACCCCCTTTCTCACCACAATGGGGCCTGAGCCACCCCCCTCCCACCATCAATAGGCTGAGCCCACCCCCCTCTCACCATTTCAATGGGGCCTGGAGCCACCCCCCTTCTCACCATCAAGGGGGCCTGAGCCACCCCCCTTGTCCATCAATGGGGCCTGAGCCACCCCCCTTCTCCACCATCAATGGGGCCGAGCCAACCCCCTCTCACCATCAATGGGGCCTGAGCCACCCCCTTCTCACCATCAAATAGGCTGAGCCACCCCCTTCTCACCATCAATGGGCGAGCAACCCCCCCTCTCTCACCATCAATGGGGCCTGAGCCACCCCCCTTCTCACCCTCAATAAGGCTGAGCCCCCCCCTTCTCACCATCAATGGGCTGAGTCACCCCCCCTTCTCAACCATCAATGGGGCCTGAGCCACACCCTTCTCAAAATCAATGGGGCTGAGCCACCCCCCTTCACATCAATAGGCTGAGCCCACCCCCCTTTTCACCCATCAATAGGCTGAGCCACCCCCCTTCTCACCATCAAATGTGCCTGACCACCCCCTTCTCACCAGCAATGTGGGCCTGAGCCCACCCCCCTGCTCCACCATCCAATAGCTGAGACACCCCCTCCCACCATCAATAGGTTGAGCCACACCATTCTCACCATCAATGGGCTGAGTGTAC
>JACEEZ010003369.1:27500-52500 GCA_016584305.1 Chionoecetes opilio
TCTTTCCATATCCCTTAGTGTCTCAGATACACAAGAGAGTAGCTGCAGCCTGCACTCTAAAGACAATTCCTCTTACTACTCACATTACACAGCGCGCCAAAGCATTGTTCGCGACATCATAACACAGCGCTTCCATACGGGAATTCAGAAAATATACTCTATGGCAGCCTACTGACTTCCGAGAGAGATATCTTACATATGGCAGCTTGTTTAAGGCACGGGCAGTCCATCAAGACCGTTGAGGAATGTTCAGATGCCACTTGTCAATTATAGACGAAGCATTTTAAAAAGTATCGCCTTCCTTCCCGCGAGTAATTCGAACAGACGCGCATTGGTATAACTATCATTATTTTGCATAATGAGTGGCAAGAAAGACCTAACAAAGCAGCAAATCATAGTTATTGTATCTCTACACAAGGCAGAGAGGCCAGTGGAAGAAATATCAAGGATTGTGGATGTTACGAGGAGATGTGTGCATAAGTGGGTGGAAAGTTTCACGGTGGGTTGCACCGTCGCGACAGCCGCGACACCAGAACATTATAAGTGGCCAGGGCGAGGATGTTAAAGTCATATCGCAATATTTTTCTTGCTCTTAATTGAGGATGGGCATCCACTTGAAGTTTCATGACATTTAGGGTGCTTGCTGATGTTTTACATCCTTGCCCTGGCCACTTATGATGTTCTGGTGTCGCGGTTGTCGCGACGGTGCAGCCCACCGTGAAACTTTCCACCCACTTATGCACACATCTCCTCGTAACATCCACAATCCTTGATATTTCTTCCACTGGCCTCTCTGCCTTGTGTAGAGATACAATAACTATAATTTGCTGCTTTGTTAGGTCTTTCTTGCCACTCATTATGAAAAATAATGATAATTATACCAATGCGCGTCTGTTCAAATTACTCGCGGGAAGGAAGGCGATACTTTTTAAAATGCTTCGTCTATAATTGACAAGTGGCATCTGAACATTCCTCAACGGTCTTGATGGACTGCCCGTGCCTTAAACAAGCTGCTATATGTAAGATATCTCTCTCGGAAGTCAGTAGGCTGCCATAGAGTACATTTTCTGAATTCCCGTATGGAAGCGCTGTGTTATGATGTCGCGAACAATGCTTTGGCGCGCTGTGTACACTACATGCACTTACATCCCTACACTATCTTCACTCAAAATTTTATTATGCCCATTAATCGCCCTGCCTCGGAGTCCCTAACTGGGGAGGGGACCAGAAATATCCCCAGGTCGGACAGTCTTCAAGATGTCGACCCGAGGTGTCTTGATACTTCTTCTAGCCTCCTCTCCTTAAACTTCTGCAACATTCGCGGCCTTAGATCTAACTTTCTTTCTGTCGAACACCATCTCTCCTCCTCTAAACCTCATCTTCTTTTCCTCACCGAAACTCAGTTTTCTAGGAGCACTGACAGCAGACCTTTTTCTGCCTCCTCTTACTGTCTCTATTCTAATTTTAAATCCAAAGCTGGCTGTTGCGTATATGTGCGCAATGACATCACTTGCTCTCGTGCCCACGCCCTTGAATCTTCTGAATTTTCTACCATCTGGCTTCGACTTCAATGTCACTCTTACTAAATTTATCTGTGCTGTATATCTCTCACCTAACTTCTCTGACTATGTTGAATTCTTCGACTATTTAACATCAAAAGTGGAGCACATCTCATCTCATTTTCCTTTAGCTGAAATTTCCATTCTTGGGGACTTCAATGTTCACCACCAGCTTTGGCTATCATCTTCTTTCACTGACCAACCTGGTGAACAAGCCTACAACTTTTCTATCCTCCAAGACCTAGAGCAGCTGGTGCAGCACCCTACCCGTATTCCTGACCGCCTTGGAGACACGCCCAACATTCTTGATCTTTTCCTAACTACTAACCCTTCTGCTTACTCTGTGAAACTATTCTCTCCGTTGGGTTCCTCCGATCACAATCTTATTTCTGTAACCTGTCCTATCGCTCCGGTACCGTCTCGGGACCCACCTAAGCGGAGGTGCTTCTGGCACTTCAACTCAGCTAAGTGGGAAGACCTAAGGCAGTACTACTCTGATTTTCAATGGAATGATTACTGCTTCCATGTCAAAGACCCATCTCTTTGTGCAGAGCGCATAACTGAGGTCATAGTCTCTGGCATGGAGGCGTACATTCCACATATTTTCTCTAATCCTAAAGCCCGTCAACCTTGGTTTAACTCTGCTTGTTCTCATGCGGTCCGAGATAGAGAGGTGGCTCATAAACGGTACCGTAAGCATCCATCTCCTGAAACTTCTGCCCGTAATCATGCCAAATCTTTACTTCAGCTTACCAAAAACTCTTTCATTCATAGAAAATGTCAAAATCTTTCTGAATCAAATTCCTCTCGTGACTTCTGGCATCTAGCTAATAACATTTCTAACAATTTTTCTTCTTCATCTTTCCCTCCTATGCTTCACCCAGATGGCTCCACAGCTGTCTCATCAACTTCTAAAGCTGAACTCTTCGCTCAAACATTTGCTAAAAATTCCACTCGGGCTGATGAAGGGCTTGTTCCAGCTTCTCCTCCACCCTCTGACTTTATTATGCCTGTCATTAAGATCCTTCGGAATGATGTTTTCTTTGCCCTTTCTGGCCTAGATCCTCGGAAGGCTTACGGTCCTGACGGAGTCCCTCCTATTGTTCTCAAAAACTGTGCTTCTGTGCTTGCACCTTGCCTGGTCAAACTTTTCCGTCTATGTCTATCTACTTCCACCTTTCCTTCTTGCTGGAAGTTTGCTCACATCCAACCTGTTCCTAAGAAGGGTGACCGTTCTAATCCTTCAAACTATCGTCCTATAGCTTTGACTTCCTGCCTTTCTAAAGTTTTTGAATCTATACTTAATAAGAAGATTCTTAAGCAACTATCTGCTCACAATCTTCTATCTGATCGTCAGTACGGTTTCCGTAAAGGGCGATCTACTGGCGATCTTCTAACTTTCCTAACTGAATCTTGGTCATCCTCCTTTAGTGGTTTCGGTGAAACTTTTGCTGTTGCCCTTGACATATCAAAAGGTTTTGATAGATTCTGTCACAAATCTTTAATTTCCAAACTACCCTCATTCAGTTTCTATCCTTCTCTCTGTACCTTCATTTTAAGTTTCCTTTCAAACCGTTCTATTGCAGCTACTGTAGACGGACATTGTTCTTCTCCTAAATCTATCAATAGTGGTGTTCCCCAGGGTTCTGTCCTATCACCCACTCTCTTTCTATTATTCATTAATGATCTTCTAAGTCTAACTCAAAGCCCTATCCACTCCTACGCTGATGATTCTACCCTGCATTTTTCAACGTCGTTTATTAGACGTCCAACTCAACAGGAACTAAGTGATTCACGGAGAGATGCCACCGAGCGCCTAACTTCTGATCTTTCTATAATTTCTGATTGGGGGAAAGCAAACCTTGTTTTGTTCAATGCCTCAAAAACCCAACTTCTTCACCTATCTACTCGACAAAACCTACCAGATAACTATCCCCTCTTCTTCAATGACACTCAACTGTCTCCTTCTTCTACAATGAACATTATTGGACTATCCTTTACTAAAAATCTGAACTGGAAATCTCACATCTCATCTCTTGCTAAAACAGCTTCTAAGAAGTTAGGTGTGCTGTGGCGTCTGCGTCCTTTTTTTTCTCCCTCCCAATTGCTTGCTCTCTACAGGGGCCTTATCCGCCCATGTATGGAGTATGTCTCACATGTTTGGGGAGGATCCACTCATACAGCTCTACTAAACAGGGTTGAGTTAAAAGCTTTTCGTCTCATCAACTCCTCTCCTCTGACTGACTGTCTTCAATCTTTAAATCACCGCCGCAATGTTGCTTCTCTTGCTCTCTTCTACCGTTATTTTCATGCTCACTGCTCTTCTGAACTTGCTAACTGCATGCCTCCCCCACTCCCGCGGCCTCGCTGCACAAGACTTTCTACTCACTCCCATCCCTATTCTGTCCATCTTCCTAATGCAAGAGTTAATCAGTATCTTTACTCTTTCATCCCTTTCACTGGTAAACTCTGGAACTCTCTTCCTGTTTCTATTTTTCCGCTTTCCTATGACTTAAATCTTTTCATAAGAAGAGTAACAAGGACACCTCCCGAACTAAATTGGCCTAACCCTTTGTTTTTATTTTATTCTCTCACTGTCTTCTTTATAGGGACTGGCAACTAAGCGGGCTTTGTGTTACCCATTTTTGTTGTGCCCTTGGCCAGTTCCCTGTGATGTAAAATATACATTTCTACCTGTTCCTCTATGAGTTCGTCTATCTGTCTAGCTGTACATGTCATTGCAGGTTCATTTAAGCTCCCTATAAGGAATGCCGATCCCAGAAGTCATCACTTGTCTGGTGTCACGGGCCACTTATCTCTGTCTATCCACCTTTTCCTTATAAACTACAACTTACATATTCACAAACACAGTGAATACCTACTACATCACTTGAAGGAGGATTACTGGTCATCTTGCAGTAGTAGGGGTAATGCAAGTTAGTAAGGTTAGTTAGGTTAGTAAAATAAAACTATAATTTTACAAGGGTAGGTTAGGTTAGTAATTATTTTGTTATGGGGGTCTCGCTATGAGGTTATTAGTGAGATTAGGATAGGTTAGGTTAGGTTATAGTGAGGTTAGATTTGTAAAATTAAACATATTATATTTTTGAGGGGTCCAGGGGGATCGTTAAGGAGGGGAGGGGGTGAAGGGGGCATCTCCCCCCCACTTTATAATTATAGTTTAGAGGTATCTGAAGGGATCTGTGAAGGTCTGGAGAAAAAAACACTCTAATAAGGGCGGGAATGGACTCTAGAATTTTACCTAACTCACTGCGTGTTGTATACTTAACATGAAAAACCCAGCCTGTCTCATCCCTACCTCAAAAGTCTTGCATACTGCATACTACTCCCGCAACTTATCACAGCTCAGCTAAAGCCCCACAGCTACATATCATTTGCAAGTTACTTATCCATGCACAAGTACATACATTAATAATACATCAAAATGGTCTTCACAGCAATAGTATGAATTTTCCTTCATCGAGAAATCACGCCTTGCAGACATCCACCACTGTTTCCTCTTTTTCTTGTCTTTAGGCATAGTTATGAACACATTCTCTGGAGTTTTAATTGTGGTGTTTTTGCACATTAGCACAAAACAAGCATAATATGTTCTTTTTTGTCTGGGACATATATTAACACAAAGGAATATATTTGTTATCATCATTTTATAAATTATATTCACTGTGGGCTGGGGTGACGGATCTTCAGGTGGGAAATCCTGGGGTGACGGATCTTTAGGTGGGAAATCCTGGGGTGACGGATCTTCAGGTGGGAAATCCTGGGGTGACGGATCTTCAGGTGGACATTCTGGGGTGACGGATCTTCAGGTGATCCATTTTTTTTTCTTCAATTAATGGAGAGGGGTTTAAATACAGTAGAACACAAATTTGAAGAAAAAATATACTTCTGATAACCCACATTTTCCCACGGTTCACACATGCTGTTCACATTATTTTCTGTCATACAGTATTGTTCTCACTACTTCATAAAATATATAAGACTTCTAAATATTTAAAGAAAAATACTTTACTACTACTACTACTACTACTACTACTGCTACTACTACTACCACTACCACTACCACTACTACTACTACTACGGTACCACCACTTCCACTACTACTACTCTACTACTACTACTACTACTACTACTACTACTACTATACTACTACTACTACTACTACTACTACAAAAACACAATAATAATAATAACAATACTTTAAGCCCCTCCCCTCCCTTTTCTTTCCTTGAGTTGGTTTGCTTTAGGAAGTAGCCAAACAGGTTTCAAGGGGGGCGTGGCCATATATAAGACGGTGCTCAAATTCTCGCTCATCACTAAGAGCTCTACGACGGACTCCAATACATTCAAGTAAGTAAGCCGTGATTTTAGAATCTACTTAGAGTTTTAGAATACGTTCTCTCTCCTGTATCAATATTTGCATAAACTCGTGTTACACCCTGTGAGAGAGAGAGGGAGAACAAGTGGGATTTTTACGTGTATTCATCTACCTAGTTGTATTCATGTAGTTGTATTTTAGATATAAGTGTTTTGCTATTGATTTGCATGTAATATGAGGGAGTTTCAGTGGTTTGTGATAGTTTTTGGTGGTTTGTGATAGTTTTGGGAGGTTTGTGGTTAGTTTGCTGAAAGATATTAGTGTTTTGCTATTGATTTGCATGTAATATGTGGTAGTTTGCAGTGGTTTGCTGTTGGTTTGCTGAAAGATATTAGTGTTTTGCTATTGATTTGCATGTAATATGTGGTAGTTTGCAGTGGTTTGCTGGTGGTTTGCTGAAAGATATTAGTGTTTTGCTATTGATTTGCATGTAATATGTGGTAGTTTGCAGTGGTTTGCTGGTGGTTTGCTGAAAGATATTAGTGTTTTGCTATTGATTTGCATGTAATATGTGGTAGTTTGCAGTGGTTTGCTGGTGGTTTGCTGAAAGATATTAGTGTTTTGCTATTGATTTGCATGTAATATGTGGTAGTTTGCAGTGGTTTGTGGTTAGTTTGCTGAAAGATATTAGTGTTTTGTTATTGAAAATTGCATGTAATATGAGGGAGTTTCGGTAGTTTGTGGGTGGTTTGCGGCAGTTTCTGGAGATTTTCGGTAGTTTTTGGAGATTTATGGTTAGTTTGCAGAGAGATATTAGTGTTTTGTTATTGATAATTGCATGTAATATGAGGGAGTTTCGGTGGTTTGCGGTAGTTTTTGGAGCTTTGTGGTTAGTTTGCAGTGGTTTGTGGTTAGTTTGCTGAAAGATTTGGTGTTTTGTTATTGATAATTGCATATAATATGAGGGAGTTTCGGTAGTTTGTGGGTGGTTTGCGGTAGTTTTTGGAGATTTGCGGTAGTTTTTGGAGATTTGCGGTAGTTTTTGGAGATTTGCGGTAGTTTTTGGAGATTTGCGGTAGTTTTTGGAGATTTGCGGTAGTTTTTGGAGATTTATGGTTAGTTTGCAGAAAGATATTAGTGTTTTGCTATTCATTTGCATGTAATATGAGGTTGTTTCAGCGGTTTGCTGGTGGTTTGCGGTATTTTTTGGAGGTTTGTGATTAGTTTGCTGAAAGATATGTGTTTTGCTATTGATTTGCATGTATTATGAGGGAGTTTCAGTGGTTTGTGATAGTTTTTGGTGGCTTGTGGTTAGTTTGCTGAAAGATATTAATGTTTTGCTATTGATTTGCATGCAATGTGAGAGAGTTTCAGTGGTTTGTGGGTGGTTTGCTGGTGGTTTGCGGTAGTTTGCGGTGGTTTGCGGTGGTTTGCGGTGGTTTGCGGTAGTTTGCGGTGGTTTGGGGGGTGTTTGGGGCCCCCGCCCCTTTGGGTTTAAAACCCCTTTAAATTCTATATGCTTTTTTTTTAACTCCTGTTCGCCCACAAAAAATTTAAATTTTTTTGCCACTGTCTTTTTGGGGTGTTTTTTGGGTTTTCCTAAAAATGTCTTTGTAATAAAAGTTTTTTGCTGTTCGAAAATTTGATGTTAATTTTTTTTTCTATTTCTCTTCAAGACGGAAGCAAGTACCCAAAAAACCATGGCACCGACTTCAACAACCGGGGGGTGCTGGGCTGCTTTTCCTTTTTGGCCTGTGTCTCTCAATGCGTTTAGTACTGGGGGAACCCGAGTAAAGTTTTTAAAAAAAGCTAAGTGTGACCCCAAGGAGCCCATGGGTGTACATCGAGAGCCAGCGGGAAACCCCAAAAAGACGATCTGCCTGACAAGACCTATTACCCCCACTTTGGCCCTCGTCCGGCGGTGCCTTTAAGGAGTTTTAGCCCTTTTGTGGCGAAAGCCCGTGATGGGTTGGGGGCCGGACAAAACTTGCAAACCGGACCCACCGAAACCGAAACATGTCGTTGTGAAAATCTACCATGCGTTGAAAATCACGGGAAAATCACGCTCATTTTGGAAAAACAAGGGCGTGCAATGTTGGGAAAAACCCGATGGTTTATGTTTACGTTGACTGGGTTTTATGATGTTTGGGTGCTGACTGCCCCCCCCCCGCCCCCCCAATTTTTTTCTTTCTCTCTCTCATTTTCTCTCTCTCCTTTTGCCCCCCCCCGTCTTCTCTCTCTCTCCTCTCCTCTCTCTCTCCTCTGGTCTCTCTCTCTCTCCTTCCTCTTCCCCCCTCTTTCCCCCTTTTTCTCCTCTCTTTCCTTTTCAATTTTCTCTCTCCCTTCCCCCTTTTCTCTCTCTTTTCTCATAATCAATTTATATGATCATCAAATCCCTAGTAGTAAAATTATGATGAAAAACCCATATTATGCCCCATGTACATACTAGTACTTTTCAAATAAGTTTCGTAAATGGGAAATTTAAAATGTCCCGGCTAACAGGGGTTTTAATAAAAAATAAGAAATTGTATTACCACTGCATGCCTTAAGGAAATGTATTATCTTTAATATACCCACATTTATTATATTGTGCAGCCTATCTGGGCGGAGCCTAAAAGACCTACATTGATCATCTGTTTCTTGGGCTCAAAGAAAATAGTCCGGGATAATGTTCTACAAAATCAAAATATGACCCTACTGACCCCTTATTTCATAAACAAGCTGTTAAAAGTACCTGACATATTGTTCTTGCAAGCCTGTATATTTTTTTTTTAACTCCCTAAACACATACTCTGACATTTGTTTCCAATACACAGCACATGATGGTGGCAGAAAGACCCTTCAACTAAGTAATCCCACGGTGCACAACCACACATGGCCCACAAAACATAGGTACCCGGGGGGTCAGATACTGGAATGATTCACTCTATATACACATGGTTCCTCATGGAGGGGGCCACCAAGGGTAGCATATAGAAAATAACAATATCCTTGGGGGGCCCCCCTCCTTAACTGTGATGATTGTTTAGTCCCCTTAAACTGTGGGGGGCACTTGCTCGTCATTAGAAAATTAGAAAATAAGGAAGCTACAAGAGGCCGCGAGACCTACACGTGGTAGTTCCTGTTACTTAACACTACCTACATCCACCTTTCATCCCCATCCATGAAATTGTCTAGCCTCATTTTAAAACTCCCTAATGACTCTGCACTAACCACTTGACAACTGAGTCCATTCCAGTCATTTACCAACCTATTTGTGAACAAGTTTCTCCCGATTTCTTTTTTAAATCTATGCTTTTCTAGCTTGAATCCGTTACTTCTTGTTCTACCCTGGTTAAGAACTTTTCCTACCTCTCCTTTATTAAATCCCTTTATCCACTTAAAAACTTCTCCTATACTTATACTTATGCCTGCCTATGCTTTTCCAGTTTAAATCCGTTGAGGACCAGGACGTAACTGCCATTGTAATTTGGTTACCATTAGACGGTTTTTAGTGAATATAGGGAATTATTTATAGCTATGACCTGTTTTATATGCTTGTCCACTACCTACCTAAAGTGGTATATTTAGTTGCTTTTTGTAATCTTATGGCTAACAATTCGTCAATGCCATCTATCCTAGTCTCTACGTGAGCAATTTTTGTCCTGGTGTCGGGGGTCGGACGGTGCCTACTCTCTCACTGGCATTGGGAGAGAGGTGGTTCGCCCCGGGACATGAGGGCCATACCTTTGTTGAGAGGGCTGGCCTTCTCAACAAGCTATGATGTTTTTTACTATTTACTTATTGTTGCATTTAATGTACTATTGTTCTTTTATGTATTTTGATATTTTAAATATTTTGATTCTATCTTAAAATTAGTTTTTTAATATTACTTGTCCTGTCTTATGTAAGCAGGCGTCAATAACCCCACAGTTGCGGCGCCTTAAAAAAACTATAAATCTACCCAAAGGGTACTGGAATGATTTTACCAAAAATATTCAGAAAGCCCTTTTCTTTGGTTTTCTTGAAAGGGATAATGCTTAAACAACATTTTGTTTAAAACGATCCCACCCGAAAATTAAACTATATTCCCTTTATTTTTACAACTTTTCCTTTTTTTGACATATTTTTAGAAACTGTGTTTACAGGGGGTTTCAAAAACCCACAGCTGCAAATTTTGGTATGGGATATACCTTCCAAAACCCAACAACCTTCCAAAACCACAACCAAGGAGGGAGGAGGAGGACTTGATAAAGTTTGGAGTAAGATGAAACAGATTTTAAATTTTACGATGTTATTAAGCTATTAATTTTTTATATATAAACGGATATAGGTTGTTTTATTTTTTTCCCCAAATTTATTATTTTTATTTTATTATTTTATTATTTTAACATTATTATTATATTTTTTACCCTCTTTATTACTTTATATTTTTATTATATTTATTTTTTTAATTTTTATTATCTTTATTATCATTATCTTTATTATTTTTTATTTTTAAATTTAATTTTTTATATGTGTTTGGGTTGTTTGATAAAAAAAATTTTAAATTATTTTTTTTAAACCTTTGGGGCTTTTAAAACTACTACACAAATTATATTTACTACTACTACTGTTTACTATACTACTACTGCAAATTACTACTACTTTTTACTACTACTACTATTTGCTACTACTATTTACTACAAATTACATTACTTCTGGGGCCTATACTAAAACTACTGCTGCTATATACTACTATTTACTACTACTACTACAAACTATACTACTTTTATTTACTTTTCCTACTACTATAGGCTACTCCCTGCTACGCCAAACTACTACTATTTAATACTGTACTTTACTAAAAATTTCCCTTTACTACACTACTATACTTTTACTACTTCAAAATTTTTACAATACTATTTAACCACTACTACAAAAAAATACTACTACACTATTTACTGCTATTTTATTACTGTGACGAAGACACACCCAAAAATAAAAGACAGGGGAATGATCAGAGGGTTTGGCCGAATCAATTTCAACCCTCAAGGGAGCGAGGGGTATATAAAGCGCGCACAGCCAAAGGCGGGTTTGGGGACCAATTCACCGCCTGGGGGAAAGCCCCTGGCGGGGGATAAAAAGCCCCCCCCCCATGGCAGCGGGCCGGGCACCCCCCTATGGCCACTCTTCCCCCTCACCCCCGACGCGTGGCAGCCTGCCCCCCCCCCCCCCACACGGAGAGTGTATCCTCCCTGAGTGCCCGAAATCCTCGTCAGGAGGGGACAAGCCGCCCTCGTGCCCCCCCGCCAGCAGCAGGGACCCCTTCCTCTCTTGGGGAAAACGGCGATTGGGGCCACCCCCCTCGCCTCCCGTTTTTTTGCCCGCAGCCTAGCCCCCGGCCGCGTTTGCCGCCTAGGCTGCCCCCGACAACGCACTCCACCTTTTGCGACATAAAAAAGCATCTCTCTGCGGGCTCAAGCAGCCCGGGGGCCTCCCCTGTTGGGGACCCGATAAAACAAAAAAACAACAACACAGGCGGGGCACTTTTTTGGCTCGCCCCGTTTTTTTAAAGAAAACAAGAAGAAAAGGGAAGAGAAGAAAAGGGAAGTTTAGGGGTTAGGGCCGCCCTAGTCCCGCAAACTGACGAAAAAAAGGACGGGGGAAAGAAAAAAACCACAAAAAATGGGCTATGGGGGCCTGTGTGGGCTTGTGGGGGTACGAAATCGGCACCGGCGGGGGCAAAGGGGGTTTTGGGAAAAACGGATGAAGCCGAGTCCCCCCCTGCAGTGGGAACGGATATGGGGCCCCAATTATTGAAAAATTTCGACAGGCCCAACACGGGTTTTCCGGGACTGGGCCCCAAAAGGGGAAATATATTAAGTGGATGTGACATAAATTGGCCGGGCCCAAAGGGGCCCTTAAATGGGGGTTTTAAAAGCTCGGTTTTAAGGGGTTTAATTTGTTGATTATTGGGTGGCAAAAATCGGCCAGCTTTTGGCCACTCGGGGCCCTTTGTGACGGCGTTTTTTCTAAAGCCAAATTAAAAATTTTACCATTTAAATTTGGCCGGGGGGCCCCGCAGCTAAAATTTTTACGCTCTTACGGGCCTCTCGGGCTGAGGACCAAATTTCATCTATCCCCCAAAGACTTAAAAAGGGGTTACGTGGGAAAAGGGGTTGGTGACAATTTAGGGATGTAAATGCTCAAATTATGGGACAAAACTTATAAAAGCCTCGGGAATTTTTCCCTTTAACCTCAGATAAAACTAGAGTCCTTTCCCGCCCTTTTTTGGGTTTTTTTTTTTTTTCCTAAAAGCCCTTTTAACAGATCATTTCAGAACCTCTAACACGTAAAAAATAAAGTAGGGGAAAGACCACCTTAAAACCCCCCCCCCCCCCCCAAACCCTTGGGAAATTCCCCATAAAATTTTTAAAAAACCTAACCTCACTAAAACTTTACCAAACCTTCCCAAAAAACCTCCTAGCGAGATTTAAATTGGGGGGGGAATAAAATTTTTACCAGGTAGGTTGGTTTAAATTGAGGTAAGGTTAGTAATTAATTTTTTTTGGGGCCCCCTCTAGGGGGGTTTTAAAAGGTTAGGTTGGGTTTTATAGTGAGGTTTAGGCTAGGTTATTTTGGGGTTAGGTTAGGTTATAGTGGGGGTTTAGAATATTAAAAATTTACCATTGTATTTTTTTGAGGGGTTAAAGGGGGGGTCTTTTTGGGGGGGAGGGGGGGGAAGGGGCAGCTCTCCTCCACTTTATAATTAGGGGTTAGAGGTATCACAAGTGATCTGTGAAGGTCTGGGGGGAAAACCCCCCCCCAAAAAAGAGCGGGAAAGGACTCTATTTTTGGGTTCCCGGGCTTCAGGGAGTTAAGTAAAAAGGTTTGGGCGTGGGGGAAGATGTTATTGGGTTTGTTTGGGTTTTCTCCCGAAATGCATTTTAAACCCTTTTACAAGGCACGAGTTAAAAACCGTCCCCCAAGTTATAAAAAGAAAATTTTGCAGCATTTTTAATCCCTAAAACCCGAGGGAAAAAGGGAAATAAAACACATGGGGGGTCGGGAAAGGGGCGAAACCCCCTTCCCAGCATCCCAGCGGGTTATAAAAAGGAAAGTAAAAATTTGCCCGGGGTGGGTTTTATTTAACTGGGCCGGGGGGGGGGGGGTCTGAAGGGGCCCGCACCCCCCCAAAGTTATGTCGGAAAATTTTTGGGAAAAGGGGGATATACAAAACTGCAGTTTTACTGGTAAATTTGATGAAGGGTGTTTGTACCCTTTTTGGTACAGCATTTACGGCCCCTACGGGCTAATTTTTAGTCAGACTGGGTTGGATTCAAGTTTTTTTCACCTTTTACGGGTTTTATAGATGGGGGGTTTTCCCTCCTTTTCCACCCCTTTTCCCCAAAAAAAGGTTTGTTTGAAAAGGGGTGTTTGCAACCTTTGCAACCCCCAAATCCTTTTAAATCCCTCATCAAAAAATATTGTAAATGGCAAACATTTAAAAATTTGGTTAAAGTTTTAAAGTGATGAGAACGGGGGGAAAAGAAAAATTAAATGTTGTGCAAACAAAAAAATTTTTTCTTGGGTCAGGTTATTTTAAAGGGGGCCCAAGGCTAAGTTGGGTTTTATTTTAAGAAAAGGGGCTAAGTTGGGTTTTATTTTAAGGGGAAAGGGCCCAAGTTAGGTTATTTTAAAAGGGCAAAGGCTAAGTTAGGTTATTAAAAGGGGGCAAGGCTAAGTTGGGGTTATTTTAAGGGAAAGGGGCAAGTTAGGTTATTTTGAGGGTCAGTTTTAGTTATTTTAATAGTTTCATTAGGTTATTATTTGATCCCTTTTACAAATGGAGGGGTTTTTTTCCGCCCAAAACGTCAAAAAGTGTTTTTTAGAAATGCGCCCACATTTTTAAACTTTTCACCCTTCATTTAAAGAAGCAACCCCTGCCCGGTTTTTACTGCGTTTGATACATTACAAGGGCCTTTAATTAAACTGCCTTCAACTTGTAAATCTGCCCATTAGCAGTATTTCTTAAAAATATTTTGGTACAAAAAAACCATTAATTGAGAGGGGTTTAAAAAAATTTTCTTTTCCTATGTATTCTGGTGTGAAAGGGAATTTAGGGTCTTTTTTTAAAAAAAAAATCGGAAAGCCTCATTTTCCCAGTTATCCCCCATTACTCTTCCCTTCGGGTTACCCCTCCCGAAAACAAGGTCCGGGTTTGGATTAGTGGGTTTTATTTTAAACCCCTTTTGTGCTGATCTCAATTCTAGGAAAAAGTTTGCATTGCGTAGGTTTTGGTAGAGTTTTAAATTTTATTTTAGCGACCCCCCGAAAGTGCAAAAAAAGGTGTAAGAAAAAAAGAAAAAATGTCGTAAATGCCCAAAAGTTTAGGATACCTAAGGTTTAACTAAAAAAACAGTTATTCTAACTTCAAGGATTTTTTACAAGGGCAATATTTTAAAAGTAATCAAAAATATTTTAGACAGTTTTTCCATCCTTTTGGATTTGCCCCAACACTCCGTTTTGGTGGTCATTATATGGTTTTGTATTGTGGTCAGGGGGTTTACCCAAAAAAATTAAAAAAGGGGGGGGGGCCCAAATTTATATATTTTATATAATAAAAAATTTTATATAGATATATATATTTAAAATAAAATTTTATATATTTTATATATAAAAATATATATTTTATATATACTATATATATTATATAAAAAGATAATTTTATATAATATACAAAATTATATATATTTTATATTAGATAAAATATAATATAATATATATAATAAAATTTATATTACATATAAAAAAAAAAAAAATTGAAAAAAAAAAAAAAAAAAAATTTTAAAAAAAAAAAAAAAAAAAAAAATAATAATATAAAATTTAAAAATATCAATAAAAAAAAAATATATAAACAAATTAAAAAAAGTAAAATAAAAAAAAAAATTTTTATATATAAAAATCAAGAAATAAAAAAAAAAATAATATGAAAAAAAAATATATAATAAAAGTATAAAAATCCTTTATAAAAAAAAATAAAAAAAAAAAAAAATCCAAAAAAAAAAAAAAATTAAAAATATATAGAAAAAAAAAAAAATAAAAAATAAAAGGGAAAATAAAAAAAAATATAAAAAAACCCAAAAAAAAAACCCATTTTTTTTTTTTTTTTTTTAAAAAAAGGGCCCTTTTTTTTTTCTATCTATCTATCTTTTACCCTATCTATCTATCTATCTTCTACCCTATTATCAAATCTCTCTCTCTCTCTCTCCCCTCTCTCTCTCTCTCTTCTCCTTTCTCTCTCCCCCTCTCTCTTCTCTCTCTCTCTCCTCCCTCTTTTCTCCTCTCTCTCCTCTCTCTCTCTCTCTTCCCCTTCCCTTTTCCTTTTTTCTATTATCTATCTATCATCTATCTATTGGCTATATTTTTTTCTTTGCAAAGGGGGGGGGGGGGGGGCCAGGGCCCGCAGGGCCCCTCCATCCTCGGTCCCCCACTGTTTTGGGGGCATATTGTATTGTAAGGTGTAATGAATGATTGCGGGTTTTAAAACCAATCCTTTTGTGAAGATTATTGGCCGATTAAAACCCATAAAAAAAAAGAAAATCGGGTAAAGATTTTAAAAAAAAAATTATGACAGTGCACCCGGATCATGAAAATCTAATCTTAGTTTCTTTTTCAGAGAATTTGGTGAAAAAAAACCCTTTTTAGGGGTGAAGAAGGCCCCAAAACATGGGGCATGGCACATGGAATCTTTAATGAAACAAAAAGAGGACCCCATTTCCCTCCCGTACAGGCCCGGGCCCCCGGGCCACATTGACAGATGGGGGAATTTTATTATTTATCCGTTTTGGGCAGGGGTTTGAGACTTAACATTTCGGGTTGTGTAAGTTCTCAGGGGTTTAGGAAAAACCTGATAATTTTCGATGCTTTTCGGAAATTTTTTTTTCCCCCTTAAAAACCTTTAACCTAACCAAAATTTAAAAGGGGTTTGGGATAGACTTTAAGGCACATTTTCCTTCTTCTTTCTTTTTTAACTTTGTTTTTCCCCCAAAAATTTTCTTATGGGGGCGGGACGATCGAGAAAATTATCCAATTTTTTCTGGGTTCATCTTTTAGATTTGCAGCATCCAATATCATAAATTGTCAAAATATGGGACATAGTACATGAATAGGGGTGAGCGGGATGAAGTCCCAAAGATCTTCCCTGTTTAAAAACTATAGGGTTAGGGGTAAAATTTTTAATATATGGGATATAAAATATTTTTAATATATAATATATAGTATATTAATTTTTAATATATAATATAATATATTAATTATATATATATAATATATATGTTTATAAAAATATATAATATATATATATATAATATTTTAAAATATTATATTTTATAAAAATTTAAAATTTTTAATTATTTTTTTATTCATTCGTGTATTTGTTTTTTTATTTCGTTTTTGGGTCGGTTCTTTAAAAAGAAATTTTACCACTTTTTATTTTGGGAATTTTTTCCACTTTTGTAACAAATTACGTGTTTAATTTTTTAGGGAAAATTATTTTTATAACACAATTCCCTTTTTTTTCTTTACAGTTTTTATTCTTTTTAGCAGCCTGAGGGTTTTGGGCACACATTGAAAATTTAGATTGTGACTGCCGGGGCCCGGGACTGCCTAAACCCACACCCCAAGGGGACTGAAAACTGCAGCCGGGGATGATGTTTATGGTTTAATTTGAAGTATTGTGAAATTTTTTATTTGTTTTCACTAAGGCCTTTTGGCCCTTTAAAGCTCATACGGTAAGAGTTGAAAAAACCTTTAAAAATCCTGGAAACCCGGTTACCCATTCAAAAACCCTGTTTTCTTTTAAAATTGGGGGGTTTTGTAGCGCCCCGCTAGTTTGCCCTGCCCGGTAGCTCCCCTCCACGACTACGCACACGTCCCAAGTTTGGAAAGTCTCCACAGGAAAAAAATTGGCCACGCCCCCAAGGACCAGAACATTATCTCAGATTCGCTTATTTAACCTAAAAAAGGGCTAAAAAACCCTTAACCCAAACCATTTTTAAACCAACCAAACCTAAACCAAATCAAAAACCCAAGCCTTAATTTCCCCTTAAATTTAACCTAATCAAACAAAAGAAAAATAATATCCCTTTGGGCTATTACATTATAAAAAAAAAGGGTTTAAATTTGGGGTTTAAGTTAACGTTTGGTTTTAAAGGTTTAAATTTGGGTTTGGTTTTTTTGGATAGGTTTGGAGTTAATTTTTGTAGACTTTTAGGTAAAAAAAAGCGAATCTGACGAAAAATTTCTGGTCCGGGAGGCGTGATAAATTTTTTTTTCCTTTTGTGATGTCATTGTCGAAATTTGCGAAAGCCGGGGAAGGGTAACTGGGCGGCGTGCTAAACCGGCATTAAAAACGGTAAAGCGTTTCAGGGGCTTTATTGGCCGGGCTTGTGGCCCACATTCAGCTGCTATTTTGGCCATTTGGGGGGGCACTATTCAAATGCAAAGTGGGGCCTGCTTGTGGCAATTCAAATCCCAAAGTCGGCCTGTTGTGGCACAAATTTGGATGCTAAATCGGCCGGGTTTTTGGCCGATTCAGTGCTGTGTAGGCCCCCCCCTTATGGAAAAATTTGGATGCAAAATTGGGCTTCCCCTTTGTGGCACGATGCAGTTGCTGTTTTGGCCCCGCTTATGGCCCCGATAAAAGATCCCTATGGGGGCCCAATTTGTGGCTCAGTAGGGGAAATATTTTTGGGTTAGGGTTTCCCGAAAAAGATTGAAAAAGAAAGGGAACGAAACCGACACAGGCCCGGGGCAAACTGAACGCACAAGTTGTGGTCCGCAGCCGGGGCCGATAAAACTTCATTAGGGTTTTTGGCCGATTCAAGCCAATAGGCCTTTTGTGTTTTTTCCCGGGCCCTTTTTTTTGAGGGCCGGGCCCCGTCAGACAATGTTTGCGGGAAAAAGGGACATCTACTCTCCCCAACGCCCAACGAATATTTTGCCTTACCATGCCTCCCCACCCTGCCTGTGTTTTCGCCCTGCAAAATTGGCCCCCCACCCCTAAAGGGGGTGGCGCCAGCCTTCCGTTTGTTTAAAAAATTTCAATACCACCTTTCGTAAAAAATTTGGGCTTCTCTCGCCGAAAATTTAATTGCATTGGCAGTCCCCAAGGCCCCAGGGATAAAAAAACCCCTTTGCGGGTCGGACTTTGCCCGGGTTTGCTTTTCCCCCCGTCCCCTTTACCTCGTTTTTCTTTCCTCCCTCCTACTTTGTCTCGAGAAAGCCCAAATAGCAAATTTTCCTCCCCGTTCCGAAGGTATATCCATAAAAGGGAAAGCCCCCAGATTTTTCCAGGGGTAGCGGAAAAGCTAGGGGTTTCCCTTTCCCCATTTTTTTCTATCCCTAATCCCTCCCCCTTATCTCCTCACATGTTCGGCACCATGACTTTCCCCACAACCCCCTTCCCCCCTTTCACTGCCCCCTCCCCAAAACTCACACTTCGCTATACCCTTTTAACCACTACACCCCCTGCAGACATAAGCACAGCCTTTTTTAACCCCCCCCAGAGAAACCCCATGTCAGGGTTTCTTCTACCCCGGGGAAGGGAAAAACTTGTTCGCCCAGCGGACAATGAAGACTACACCAACAAAACCAACAAAAACGGGAAAACAAAAGGGGGAAATCGTGAACAATGGGTTCACTTGGTGGGGAATTTCCCTGCAAGGGCCCCGGACTGGGCCCGAACCCTCATGGGCCCTTTCCCGGGTTTGTCAAACTCTCCCCCAGCCAACCAAACCCCAAGCCTTTTCAAAAACATAAAAAAAGCGCAACGAGGGGAAATGTTTAGGACCTCTACCTGATTCGCAGCTCCAAAAAAACCCTATCCTAAAAATTCCCCTGCTCACACCCAAAAAAAGATGCCAAGAAACTCCTTCGAGAGGCATTAGGGTAGGTTTTATCATAATACCCCTAAACATTGAACCCGAAAAAAAACAAACCCATACAACAATGCCTAAAATGCTACAAAAATTTTGGGCAACCCCCCATACCGCTGTAAAAAAGGGTTTCCCAGTTTCTCCCAAAATTTCTGTTAAGGCCCCATCCAAACCCCAAGCACGTCAGACGTGCACAAATTTTCTAAATTGTGACGGAAAAACACACTGCGGGTTTTAAAAGCTTTTCCCACCAAAAAAACTCGCCCCCCAAAAAAACAAAATACCCCTGCCCCCCATCCCCCCAATAACCCGCAGCCTCCTATTTCCCCCCCCACATTTCCCCAACCCCTTTTCCCACGCTCAAGCGGGCCCAAACCTTCCCCCCCCCCCCCCCTCAACACCAAATACCACCTTCTTACCCCCAACCCCAAAACCCAACCCCTCCTTTCTCCTTTCCGGGAACCCCTGCCCCCGGGCCCCGTCCACATGAGCCCAAGGTTTTTTTCCCGCTCAGCTGCTGCCAATACCCTTAGTAAAGGAGGGCATTTAATATATTGCCAAAAAAGTTTCCCCAAAAAACCCAAAAGATAACGGGCTTTTCCAAACATACACATCTCAGAGGCCGTTTTCGCACTGCTCAGCGAGGCCCAACCCCGACTCAAAAACCCTCATCCCCCCCAGATTCACGGGGGGACCCCCCGCGCCCCAAAGCCTCGGGGTAAATTCCCCTGCCTCCCAAAACTGCAGTCCCCCCAGCCAAGACGGATGGCATCAAAACCCCTCTCACACCGCCCCACCCCCCCAGCCGGCCTATGAAAAAATTTTTCCCCCTTCCCCTTCCCAAAACCCCTCCCCTTCCCTCCCCTTTCCCCCAAACTTCCTCTACCTACCCCTCCCTTTTCCCCCCCCCCCTATCCCAAACCCCAAAACCACGTTTTAAAAAAACAGACCCCACCAACCCCAAACCCCCTCAAAATCCTACACCAAACCCCAATAATTTTCCCCAGCTCCTTCCCCTGCCCCTTTACCCTCCCCCTCCTCGCTGTCGATCTAAACATAGATAGGGAAAACCCGAGGGGAAAACCCCAAATTCTCACCCCTTCCCTATCCGACCTCCCCAAAAACTCCTTTCCCCTTTCAGTTACCCGTAGCGGAAAAAAGGCCCGAACCCCCAATCCCTTTCCTTATCCTCTTTAAAAAGTCATTCATCTCAAAATTTCCCTTGTTTCTACACAAAAAAAACACCTAATATTTTACCCCATAGAAAGAAAAAAAACCTGACATACTACCCTTAAAAAAGCACTGGAGTACAAAAAAACACCCATTAAATCTTCGGTTTCACTACACGCTACATACAGAAAAAACAGCACGACCCGGCCCTTGCTAATTTTCATTTAAAAAAAACCCCTAAAGGGATGAGTTTTTCTGAGTGGAGGTTCGGGCCCTTTTTCTTGGGCCCTGAAAACTAAAAACAATACATGGGGCCCCCCCATGGTAGCTAACCCCCTACACCAGGGCCCCACAACACATCCCGACGCAGACCTCAATACCTTTTTAAATACAACATTTCCCCAAAATTATTTCTCGCAGACTTTCAACGCCCCACACACAGCCTTCCATTTACACCGTAAATAATCCACGCGGGACTAAACTAATACGATCAGTACACGAAAACACCTTAGATTCCTAGGCCCAAAAAAACCTCCCACCTCGTTCAAAACACAAAAGGCCGTGGGCCCCCCGACCTCCTTTCACAAACCGTCAAAACCTGTTTTTCCCCATCACATCCCCGGAACTTGTGTGGATTGACCACACCCTGTTTATTCTTTATAAATTTTTCTAATCCCATTTCCCTACCCCCCCAATAGACACAACTACAGCAAAAAAAAGACTGGGGGCAATTTCACGACCACTATTGAAGAGGACTGACTTAGCTACAACTTGAAGGTAAAACCCCCTGAGACACTTTTACCAAAAGGCCCCAAAGAAAACCCAAAAAACTATTGGGTGCCCCCCAAAACCCCCTCACAAAAAGTACACCCCCCAAAACCTACAGGGGCTTCAAGCCCTCACACCGAAACCCCTCAGAATTTATCACATTCTACAAGGGGACACCGCACCCAAAAACAACCCGCTTCGCTCCAGAGAGGGCTTGGGGACCTCAATATTTTTCGGGGACAATACTTGCAGCCTACAGGAAAAACCACCAAAGAACACTGGCACAATCTTTATACAAAAGCCCCGGGAAATTTCACAGAAACACCAATCCTTCCCAAATTTTGGGCAGAAAAACGTTCACTAAAAGGGTTCCCCCAGCAACACAAAACTTCGGGAATACCTCCAAATAAACAAACAACAAAAAATTTTAGACCCTGTGAGGTAGCCGAAAAAAAATTAAGCAACACGGGAAAAAACATCTTTTAAACCCCCCCCACCTACACCAAAATCCTTTTCCGGGTTAAAACAAAAAACTGTAATAATATTTAACAACGAAGGCCCACAGGGCCCCGTCTAAACAACCCCCGGGAAACCCCGAATACTCCCCGCCCAAAACCCCCAAAAACCCCAAACCTTTACCAACTCCCCCTACCTTTCACCCCCGGGCGGGGGTGGAAAATAGTTTCCGTCACTCACCGCGAGTGCTCCCGGCCCAACAGGGCCTTACCCACCATGCCCTCCGAAAACTCCCTCCTAACGCCATTTTAGGCTCTCAAAAACCTTTACAATGCTTCCCTTGGAAAGCGGGTACTTTCCCCTACCATTTAAGACAGCCCAAAAACCCACATACCCAAAAACCCTCCAAACCCCCGGGCAGATCCCCAAAATCAGACCCATTTTGCCCATTGGGCGGGAAATCGGAAAGGGGCATTTGAAAAGCTTAATTTTACGACTTTTGTCCCCAAATTTGAGGACTGAAAATTACATCCCCCCCCCACAATTGGTTTTTTTGTCCCCACACCTCGACAGAAGACGCTTTTAAACACCATTCTGACCTACGTTGACCCTCCAGGGTACACAAGGGAAAAAAAAAAAGGGTTTTCGTGAAAAAGGGCGTGCAAAAAAGCATTTGGGCACAGTCTGGCACACAGGGCCCCAAGTACAAGATTTAAAAACGACTTTTAAAACCCACCTAATCCCCTCATTTTTAAAAAAATTGGGAAAATATCTGACTGACAGGCAAAGTAGAATCTTTAAATTGAAAAAGAAAATCAGATTTTTTTACCCCACAAGCCGGTGTCCCTCAAGGCTCGGGGCTTAGCTCCCCCACTTTATAAAATGTATAAAGCATGACATTTCCCCACACTTCCCAAACCCGGGCTCAAAGTAAACCAAACGCTGACGAAAGTGACAGTCCTTTACAAAACGCAAAAAGCGCTGGGACGCTTTGACAACCCCCAGGAACCGGGGGAAAATAAAGTATTTTCCCCTTTTGGGAGTGAAAGGGTAACCAAATCCCATCCTGACAAGACTAAAAACCATTATTTCAACCAAAAAAAAAAAAAACCCCGCATCCTCACCAAAAACTTTAATCCTACCCCACCTGGGCCCCATATCCCCCCACCAAAACCACCACAATCCCGGGGCTTTTAAAATCGACCCCAAAAACTTTAGATTCAACCCCAAAACATAAAAACAAAAAAGGCAATAGCAAAAAAGGCTCTCTTTCCCCTCTAACCCTTCCCCTCAGCCCCCTAAAAACTAAAAAACACCTATACAGCGCATTTTTTCTTCCTCTCCCTTTCTTAATGCCCCCGGGGTTTTTAAACTTTTCCCAAATCTCTGCATTTTAAAAAACACCCCAAACTCCTTCAGAGAATACAGAATAGCGCTTTTTAAAATGGAACATGGAAAATAAATGGTTTTGATTTCACTACATCAGAAAACCCTCCATGTCCCCAAAATAATCGCCCTCCCCTTTAAAATGTATGGAAAAATAAAAAATTTTAAAAAAAAAAATTGAAAAAAATCCCCTTATTTTGCCCCCCGGTTTAAGGGAAAAAAATTTCCCCTTTCAGCCGCGTCGTGGCAACCCCCCAACTCTTTTCTCTCCTTTACCCAAGGGCATACCCTATCCTTCCTGAAACTATCCTTTCCCTAAAAAAATCCCTTTTCCCTCCAAAAACTTTACTGAATTTTTGATTTCATTTTGGTCCCCAAAAACCCATTAGAAACCTATGGGCCCCGGGGGTAAGACGGACTCTCTGAGGGGACCCTCGCTGAAAAAAACTCATAACACTATTGGCCCAAACAGAGGGCCAGGGGCCCTTTATCCCGCGCCCCCCAAACTCTCTCAATCCAAAAAAGCCAATCAGAGCGCCAAACCAAAAACCCGGAAAATTTTCTTTCTTTGAACCCCCCAACAAACCCCAAATCACATGTTTTAAAAAAACACAAAAAACTTTACCTTTCAAAAAAATTTCACCAAAAGCCTCCCTTTCCCTTACCATCCCACCTCCTAAGATCAACCCCCATAAAAAAAACCACATAACGATGCAGCCCGTAATTTCTCACCAGAAAAAAATCACTTTTTTTGCCCCATGTCCTGCCCTCACGGCCCGCAATTAACCTCTGTGTCTTTCTCTAATAATATATTTTTTTCTTTCCCCCCCCTTTACTTGCCCCCCCATCCCATCTTTCCGTTAATTTCCTTTTTTATATTTTTATCATTATCGGGGAGTCGTCCTGGTTGGGGGCGCCCCCGCCCCCCAAAACTTTTCTCCTCCCCCCGGGGCCCCGCCGCAAATTTCCCCAGGGGCTTCCCCTCCTATCCTGGGGCCCCGGGCGCAAACCCCCAGGTTCCTTTTCCCCCCTTTCCCTGGCCGCGATGCCAAAATCCCCCCCGGCTTTCCCCTTTCCCCCTCCCTGGCCGCGAGCAAAAACCCCCAAAGGTTCCTTCCTCCTCCCTGGCCGCGACCAAAGTCCCCCAGGCTTCCCTCCTCCCCCCTGGGCCCCGATGCAAAGTCCCCCCCGGCTCCCTCCTCCTCCCTGGCCGCCGGGCGCAAAGGCCCCCCCGGCTTCCCCTTCCTCCCCCTGGCCGGACGCAAAAAAACCCCCAGGCTTCCCTTTTCACCCACCTCCCTTACTTTTCCCTTTTAGCAACCTCCCGTCACCGGAGGCCCCCCAATCCCCCCCCCTACCCGGTGTTTACGCCCGCTCGGTTTACCCTGGGGAGCACCTCAAAATCCACTTTCCCCCTTCCGGGCATTCCCTACCTGGGGGTCCCGTCCCGCCTTTCCCCCTTCCCCCTATTTTACAGGAGGGGCTGTGGCGGATTTCCCCGGGGCAGCGGAAAAAGGGGTGTTCCCCAGCCCTACACACCGCCGACTGACGCCATGCACGCCTGTCAGTTACAGGCGCTCCTGGGAGTGCCCTTCCCTACCTCCCCATCACGCATACCGAGCCGCAGGCCTCGTGTAAGGCCATCGCGGTGATACTAGTCGCTCTCCGTTGGACCCAAGGCCATTGAAAACCGCCCAACCTCAACCACCCACACCGGGACGCTCAACCCTGCCTGTTGGTGATGAGCCAACCGCGGGGGGACTCCTGGCCGCCTTCTCTTTGGGCACCAGTCCCCAGGGGACACCAACGTGCATCAAGCCCCACCGGACGCTCGCTCCTGTCCATTGTACACGAGGAGACTGTGGAGAGTCTGTGCCTAGCCGCTGCCCAAAGGGCAGTGAAATAAATATCTTATGTACAAAGGACTTGTAAAACCAAAGAGGAATAATACAAAGCCGGAGATCACAGTGTTCTTGGCCTCAGGAGAGAACCTGATATAGCATGTGGTTACAGTCATAAATTCTAGGGAGATGAGAGCAGTCATTTGACCCACAAGACATTTGGCGTCCCAAGTCATAAAAAACAGCAAGTCATCTTGTCCTGGTCCAACTGTCCCTAGGACAAACCGGACAAACCGTCATCAGTGTCCCTCTCAAGCCGACTGACGAGAGTTTATCATAAATGAGTCGAGAGAGAGAGAGAGAGAGAGGAGAGAGAAGAGAGATGGAGGATGAGAGAGAGAGAGATGAGAGGAGAGAGAGAGAGAGATGAGAGAGGAATAGAGAGAGAATGAGAGAGAGAGAGAGAGAGAGAGAGAGAGAGAATAATGGAGAATAAAGAGAATGGGAAGGAGGGAAATGGAGAAAGAATGAGAGAAGACATAATAAGAGCGAATGAGAGTGAGAGGAAAAAAAGAGAATGGG